>JAYKQN010000016.1:18707500-19072500 GCA_036785175.1 Eupleurogrammus muticus | reverse complement strand
AAGGAGGAGGGAGGGGGATACCCACAATGCCCTTCTGCACTGCTACCCTGTGACCCAGAACCTATGCACAATAACAAAGAAATAAAAATAGGTTACATTAAGGGAAGTACATCGATTTTCACAAAAAAAAAAAAAAAACAACAAAAAAAAAAAAACAAGGAGTGCATGAAGAGCGAGGCAGGGGAAGGAAAAAAAAAAAACATCTAATTGAGGCATTTCTATGGAGCAGGGGTGGGTGGGGGTGGGGGTTTACAGTCTGATGTGAGAGAATAAAGACTCATAATTGCATAATTATAGCAGTGGATACCTGACACACTGAATGCAGACGTCAAATGAGTTCCACATAATTTAACCAAACAGAGGCAAGACCAGGCCACGACAGGGCCCACCACGAAATATACCCTCTTTCTCCTTCCCCTTCTTTGTGTGTGCAGTTTTTTTCCCCCTTCTTCTAAATCACTGTCCTCTCCTCTCTACTAAATTCTTCCTGTTTGGGGTAAGACACCAACATTAACGTGATCTTTTAGAATTATTCTTTGGGGCCTGAGAATTCCTAATTTTCTGCAGCCACTTCCCTGAAATCAGTCTGAATCAGTGCTGAGACAATGACCCGATTAATCAATTAGCGCATTTTTGATCACTAATTGCATGTTTATAGCCTTTTTGTCAAGCAAAATACTTCTTCTGGACTGTTGATCAAACAAATGACTCATCTGAAGACATCAGCTTTGGCTCTGGGGAAACTGCGATTAACATTTTCCATTATTTCTTGCTAATTTAATGATTAAATGATTCATTGATCAATAACTGACAGATCATTAGTCTAATTCTTCATACCTTCATTTACCCTTATTTTTAATATTTAATTGTTTGCTTTTTTTTTTGACTCAATATTATTACATATTGTTAATTGGCGCTGAAACTGACAATCCTTTTCTTGAATGAACATTTGGCTGAACCCAAATTGAGAAGCTCTGACTTTGCTCGTTTTCAGCCAACATTTTCACTTTCTTAATAATGCAAAAACAACTGCAAATATTCACCTATTTTTGTTCAAAAATTCAAATAATTAACTGTGATAAAGTAGTTGGTTATTTATGTTCCGTGATGACTGTTTGGCTAATTGTTTCAGCTCTACTGTTCTATCCATCTCCCTGATATGACTCCTGAAAAAGTAGAATGTACCTGACATGAAAATGAGTTCTTACTGGTTTTTGTGCTTCGAACACTTTGAGTTCTAAAGTAAAAAGACGCACACACACACAGGCACACACACACACACAGAATAGAGCTCAAACGGTTCCACTTTGTACCTCCTCCGCTTAATCAAAGCTTCTCTATTCAACAATTTGACCTTTTGTTCAAAACAGGATTATCACCTTCTCTGGTCTTCATTCACCCTTTCTCTCTCTCCCTCCCTCTTTCTTCTCTTGCCCCTCAGCCCGTTTCCAGGGGCGACCCGCATGACGAGGGTAATTGCAATAATTTGTTAAATGCCATGGCAACGGTGGTTAGATGTGAGGGGTTAAAAAAAAAGAGAGAGAAAAAAAAAAAAAAAAAAAAAAAGAAGAATTGGGTGGTTCAGGAAACTAGCGAATCTCTCATTTTGCCAAAGACAGCGGGACGAGTGGAGGAAAGGATGGCAACCGAGAAAGTGTGTGTGTGTGTGTGTGTATGTGTGTGTGTGAGAGAGAATAGTGAAGAAGTGTTTGCCCATTCTCAGGGTGCTGGTTTATTGATAATGGTGTGGGGGGGGTGCAGAGGTAATTTCACTAATGATTAATGTCTCTCTGGTCCTGGCTTAGGACGCCAACACACATGTACGTGTATTCGTGTACACACACACACACGCACACCCACACACACCCACACAGAGGTGCCGAGCTTTCACTCTATCTGGACGGACAAACAGCTCTATTTGAACTCTCCCTCAGCCTGAAAGGAATCCTTAATTACACAATATTACCCCTCTTCATTGCCCCGCTGTGTGTGCTGTGTCCACTGCTGTTCAGCCTCCAGTGGTGTGTGTGTGTGTGTGTGTGTGTGTGTGTGTGTGTGTGTGTGTGTGTTGCCGTGTGAGGTGTAAGTATTCAGTGGTAGCAGCTGTTTCACACGTTGTGACAAAGGGGTTGAGGGGGACTCGCTCCCCACACATTCACCATACTAATTGATTTCTGTTCAGCACTGTGGGAGAGTAACCCCCACATACACACACACACAAACACACACACACACACACTTTTACAGACAGTACATTCCACTTGCCTGAGACCAAGGTGTTAGAAGCTACCAGTTCGAGAGAAAGTACCCTCTACAAAGACAACACAGGCAGTTTAATTCCCTCTCAGGCTCCTCATCAGCCACTCACAACATTGATAACTTGCACTTACGCTTCTCTAAAACATCCTCTGTCCTCTCTGACTTATAGAACTTTTAAGTGTAAAATGTCAGTCAGACGATTCGGGGCAACGTTTAAAAGGAAAGAGATGTAAAACCAGCTCTTCTCCTATATAATAGTTTTCCAATATCTGTATAAACCATAACAATAAACCTGTATATCAAACGGATATATATATATGGTGACCTATGTGTTTAGCAATGGGGAAGGTTATATTAGTTTAATCCAATTTAGTTTAAACAAACGTGAATGCTTCCAATACTAACATTTGGCTTTTCATGAACATTCAATAGTTCCATTCGAGCAGATTTTAGAAAGTTTTTATCATGAGAATCGAACTATGAATATTTGCTTAACAGTGGTAGATGGAAACACATTCATTTCACTTTTCTATATCATTTTTTGGGGAAAAAAGTTATTAATCACACCACATCTGGGTGGAATCCTAATTAAATAAAACGCTCTAATATGTCACCATATTTACTTCGTGATGAGTCCCAATCTGTGTTTCCTGCTGCCTTGACATTCTACTTCCTGTTGATACTAACACACGCATGCACAGTGTACATGAATTGGTCATGTGATGTGTGTTATCAAGCGTTTTAAAATGGACAGATATTAACCCTGAGTTTTGGGTATAGATGTGGCCTAAAAAAATATAAAACACAGTAAATCTACTCATCCAACACACCAAGTATTATTTCAAGCATGAATTATTTGTATTTCTGTTAGAATGTCCAAAGAGCCAGTGTCATAGCATAATCCATTCTTGCCGCTTAAGAACCGACGGAGTACATGTTAAAACTTGTTATTCAAAGTAAGAATGAGTCATTTAAGTATTTTCATGGATTATGCTCCTGTAAATCTCTCCTGTGCTTTTTTTTCCCCCCATTTCACAAGAATAATGTGCTCTTTGGTTGAAAATGTCAGCGCAGTGCCCTGCTGAGGTTTCCTTCATCTTTCGTCCAACATAATTTTGATACCATTACTACATTTGTCGCATCGTGTTAAATAAAGAACAACCCTTTCACAGGTGCTTTGTAGAAGGTCAATTTTCACAGGTTTTGGCTCATTACATCCAACTCCGTTTCTCTGGCCACTTATTTTGTCAGCTAATGCATTCATTTAAATTCTTTAGATATATGTTAGACAAACAAACATGATTAATAGTGCGTACATTTCTCAAGAACACACATACTCCTCTGTACATAGTGTGCTAGAATAACAAGTTGCAGCATTAAACACTGAATGAAAGCCAAACCATCTATTAATGGACCTTCAGGTGGTGAGGAAGTACATGTATGACTGATTGTGTGCTTGTGTAGGATATATGTGTAAATCAAAGGTTTCAGGAGTATTAATTAAATGTAATCATGTGTACAGACACAAATACTTACAGAGTAGTATTTTCTGATGTGCCGCCGGATGTCAATCTGCAGCTTGTTGCTGATGTTGAGGCCGTGCTCGATGGGCCGGCCACTGCAGGGGGTGTGGCAGCATCGCAGCAAGCTGGGCTCCACCATTGATGCCTGAAAACCAACAAATCAGTACACAGATACATACGTATAATAAACTGCAGTTAGCAACCATTTCAGTTTATTGCCGAGTTGGGTCTGCACAATGCTGCCTTTATAAATTCATTTTTTTAATTTTCTTTTATAGGTAGTTAACAAATTGACAATTTTTTCTTTAAATTTCAATTATGAATATAAAATGTAGTGTTTCCAATGCATACAAATGAATATTAGTATAAGGATTCTGGCTTCATAATGTTTTTAAACATTGCTACAAAAATATATATATACAACATATAGTTTCAAGAGTTGCAGATTTGACCTTATAGCAAACCTTGCATGCTATGTGCTTCTGCCTCTTTGCAGGATTACCAAGTGTTCCCAGATAGGAGAACTTTTCCAACCTTTTTTATCAACTAAACAAATCTGCCATTTCACTTGTGCACTGTGTGAACGTATTACACATGCACATATATTTCAATTGTTTCAACTCGATTATGAGGCTGGAGATTGACACAGATTGAAATTGTGTGGAGTCATTTGCTATGATCTCACTAGAACGTCGACAGTTGCAATGCTTCAGTGTCCTGTGCATTAATGTATGAGCACAGGGATTCATCACAGCTGTGTTTTAAACCTTGCATTCGGGGGTAAAAAAAGGAGTTAGGCAACACATCAACTGGGCTATTACTGTTAACTCTCCACAAAGAACATGTCAAGTGTGGAAGGTGTGAGGGCTTAAAGCGCTGCTGGGTTAGTAAAATTTCAAAAGTAGTGGAACCAGAAGAAAACAGGTCAATGTGACCCCACACCTCTGGCCATTTGACAAGGCTTATAGGTAAAACAATGTTAAAAAAAAGGAGCCACAGTGAAATTATAGAACACCTTTTAAACCCCAACTCCATCTATCGGTCACAATAAATAAAAAGCTTTTTCCTTTTGTAAAAAAAACATTAAAAATAAAATAAAAGGCTTATATCCTGCCAGCACAAGGCAACTCATTGACTTGCAGCCCCATGCATTAAGCCGCTGCAGCTCTGCTTTCCTCTGATCCATGGTTCTCTGGCTAAAAGCAGCCTTCTCTCCCCTGCTACTCTTTTATCTTGCTCGTTTCATTCCAAACTTTATTTTCGATAACAGATGTCTCCCTCCCAAACAAGTTGTGTCTCTAAAAATTACACACTTAACCGGTTACTTCACGACTGAGTAATTAAATGAAAAACACCCACTTGTCTATCTTGTGTTTGTGTGAAGCTAAAAGAGAAGTTCAAATAAATAATCGTAATCTCTTAATTCTCTTTCCAAGCAATACGCACAACTCAAACATCACTTTACGTTAGGACCCTAAATGCAAAAAGTGTTAAACCTTTTTAAAAAGACGTCAACTGTCTTGCAGGATGTTTCCACACACGTCCTGGTTTGATAATGTGCAGCTTCCCTATCGTGTTGATTTAACTGCCCAATGTGAGATACCCAACGCTCTATTAAAACCGAACTCAGGGAAATCCCTGCAGCCCCTTCCAGCTTTTTTATCTTCCACACTTAATCTCTTTATCCCCCTCTCCCCCACTACCCCCATCAAACAACTTTTCCTCCTCTTGTCTGTCCTCCATCATCCATCACCGCCTCCTCCTACCATCGCTGGCTCCGTGTCAGCGGTGGAGTCAAGGCCCAATCTGTCCTCCCCTCTCACTGAGCTGTTAGACCATGTTCACCACCCTAATTAACTCACAGTCTTATCAGTTTCTCTGTGGTGTGCGCGCATACCGGCATATAACGCACAGTGGAAAAACAACACCAGTAATCAGAGAAAATCTCTGGAAATTCAGAGTAGAACGTTTGGAAAATATTCTTAATATGATCACGGTTCTTACCGACGAGTCAGGGCTGAAAACATCAACGTACGAAGGAGGCGGTTTCCTTTGTGTGTGTAATGATATCATCCATTTATGGAGAGGGTGTAATACTCCTTTTTTAATTTAATGTAAGTTCTCTAAGCCAGCAGGGGACAGGGGGTTGTCAGTTTTATTAGCGTCTTCCAGACAAGAAAAAGCTGTGTGCCCTGCTCCTCATTAGAAACACACACATACATACACACACACACACACACGACCTTGGCTTGACAAATGGCAGCAGATCAGTGTGTGTGTGTGTGCGTGCGTGTGTGTGCGCACGCGAGGACATAGAGCAGCAGGGGTTAAGGAACGGCTTTTCAAATTGTGGAGTCCAAACTATGCCAATGAAAACAGAGTCCGTATCCGAGCCAGTCAGCTGTCTAAAAATACAGACACAAGACACAATATAGAGGATGACTAAAGCATGATTCCCTCACAGGAAGTTCGACTGAAATGCTTCCATTCTTCCACTCTCTCATACTCCGTGTCTGGGGCCTTACTGATTACTTAATCAATTAATTGCACCGGTTAAACACAACATTAGTGATAAAAGCAATGATCTCCTTTTCTTTTCAATCTCTGCTTCGTATCTCTGTGCGGCTCTTTTAGTCTAAATCTTTCAGATACACAGATTACATACATTTCAAATGCAATGCTAAGATCCATAAAACATTTTAATAGTGTTGCACTATTAGAAAGACGATCAACTGGAGACATGGAGCGAAGCAAATCCTGACATTAGATTGCAGATATTTTCTTTCCAGCTACTAGCATATCCATAAATGATTATATATCCAGCATTAAGAGACAAATGAATGACTAAAATGACAGGCCACAGCTTTTCAAAACTGACAACGGATAAGCTACAACTGTAGAATTAACAGTGCTTTGACACTTTTGGCAAAATACAAGTTTAAGGCTGTTCTGGGTAAATTCTGACAGAAATTAGATGTTTCACTTATTAAGTATTTTAGCTTTGACTACCTTATCAAAACACCATCTAATGTTGGGTGGGAATGACGTTAATGTGGTTGTCATGAGCAAACTTAACTGAGATGAAAAAAAGGCGTCATTTTTTTTTGCTTTTGTAGAATAGTACCACTCTACATAACTTTCAAAGGGCTAAAAAGCTAGATTTTAATTTTGCCATTCTGGTAACAGACAGCGAAAGACAAACAGGAGACTTGTGTTTATCGTAGGCAGGCGTCTACTCACAGCTCCTTCGAAGACGCTGTCGTAGATGTTGTCGGCGCCGCACTGAGGGCAGGCGAACGTGAACCTCTCGCAGTCTTTGTATCGCTCCTCGTCGGTGAGCTGGACCGGAGCTCCCAGCGTGTTGTCGGCCTCCTCCTCTCTCTGGTACTGCTGCTGGTTGCGGAACTGACCAGGGTCCAGACCTGAGATGGAAAAGAGGCAATGGCGGTTTATATGACAGATTAGGGCGTCGAAACTGCTCAAAAATCTAATAAAACGCTGGTTGTGCCTTTTGTCAAAGACAAATGAGACATAACTACTTGTATAGGAGACAATGCCCAACTTCTAACGACTTGGTAACAGATGATTTAAATGTTTTAAACAAGTAAAAACAAAAAAAAAAAATAAAAACACATGCTATCAGCAAGTTATATTCTAGGTGGATTAAATATTTAAAATTTATCCTTCACAATTTTTTGTTTGACATTTTAATGCTATCAATTAGTTTAACCTCATGAACCAAGTCTAGCTTTTCTCTCTGTGTTTTTCCGCATTTCAAATATTTTCAAATTTAAACTCCTGTGTTTTAAAACTATTTGAACATACATTTGAATTTCAAATATTTATTGACAGCCGTAGTACAAATGGTTTTAAAAAAGAGGTCCCATTCTACCACAGAGAGTGAAGAGCAGGGGAAATACTCGTCATGCTAGTTTAGTCTATTATAACCGGTTACTAACTTACCCAGCCACGAGGCTATGAGGACACCGTCGATGCCCTCGATGGGGTCACAGATGCGGGACACCACGGGGTGGACCTGCTGGGCCAGGTAGTACTGGGTATCTAGACTGAGACCCTCCTGTTTCTGGAGCTGCTCTAGAGCGTAGGCTCTCTGACTGGCTGCCAGCGTGGAGCCGTCCTGGGAAGAAAGGACACATACTGTGGTTTAAGTGGAGGGTTGTAGTTCATACTGTATGCTGTAGTTATTTTAGATCGTTTCTTGGACATTATTATATTGGTGTAGGTCTGAATGATTACAGGATAAATATGAATTGTGATTTACTGGCAGTTTGTTTTGGTACAAGTCAAATTTCAGTGCACAACAACATTTATCAGCATCACAGAAACATATAATATCAATAAAACCATAAATGCCGTAACTCAAGAATAAAAACGACATTTTTAGGACTGATTTTAAAAGTAGTCCTTTTTATTACCAATAAACATGATATTCATCTGAGTGCTTGAGCAACAGCAGTTATTACAACTGAAGTAAAAGAGACATTTATGTCTTAACTTAAAATAGTGCAAGACCAAAGAGTTGGCATACATGCACAAAATAGTTGACGAAAAAATAAACTGGGTGTGAAAAACTGCACTGCCTAAAATCATGGTTTTTGATCTGAAATAGATAGTTGTGGCTTATAGTGGAGTATAAAGTCCAAGGTTTCCATGTTCAGTGCATTACTGGCATCAGTAATATAATATTATAATATACAGATACCTTGCAGATGATGTAAGAGACTGTATCTCCGGCTTTGACCCTGTGTCCACCCTGGCTGTTGATCCACAGAGCCACGTGAACATGAGGGAGGCTCTTTTTATCTGGATAATCCTGAGGATCTTTAGTCAGTGCCTGGCATGAACATAAGGAGGTGACAATGAAGGTTGGTTTGTCCCCGAGTGATGTAAGTGAACTGTGTGTGTTTTGCACTGATTCACTTCACTTTCATTGTGTATACTGGACATAAGTGAAACTGTATTCACCTTGTTTATCTCATACTGGTTCAGAGGTATGGCTCCACCTATCACCTTCTCCCCGACCTCCACCAGGTGTTTCTGGATGTTCTCCACGATGACGTCACGGCTTTGGTCCGACAAGATCTGACCAATCACATAGCTGCATGCGCACAGACAAATGAGAGGAATTTTATAATAGTTACGTATAAAATCTATTTTGTTAAAATTCAAAACTCTGTTGTCCCACTAATGAAAGTTTTGTCTTATAGGTAGAGGCAATGTTATTCCTCTACGATACTAACATAAGGTCCTTTGGGCCACAGCTGTCCACAAATTCCAAGATACATTCACATATCATCAGGAAATCTCAGCACTATCATCTAACAGAAAAGAAAATTTATCACAAAATCTACTTACACTTTGAATTTGCACTGCACTGGTTATAATTAATACATAAGATTATTGACATGCTAACGTGCTAACAAAAGCATAGGTCAATACAACCCACACATAGCTTGCAGTCGTAGCTCCGTTTGGTTTATCTTTACGTACTTGCCACATTCCTTGGCCAGGTCACACCAATCTCTGCGAACAATGTCTAAGCCTTTGAGCTCCTGCTTGACGCTGTAGCGGCCTTCGCCGTGCTGCTCCACCACCAGGGCTGCGTACTTCTTCTTCTTCAGCAGTAACAGTGACTTAAACACACCGTCAATGTCGATCTCCAGCAGTTTGTACAGCTTGTTCACTTCTGCTTTTACCTGCAAAAAATACATATATGACTGACAAGTACTATTTAAAACAATAAAAAAATATCTTTATCTTTAAAAATACCTTTAGACTTTTTATTTACTGTTATATATGCTAAAGAAAAATGTGAAAATCAGCTCTAAACTCACCTTATTGCCCAACTTGAAGACTTCTTCCAGGGACTTGCTATTGGTGTTGATCATAATGGAATCCGTATCTCCATAAATTACGTCCAGATTCATCTGAGTCCCACAGGAAAAAAAAACAATTTATTAGTTTAAAATTAAGACAGCAATTATTAATAGATTAGAAATTGAATTAGATCAAAGGCTTGTTAATAACCCACCTTCTGAACCAAGTCTTTCGTGTGCATTAGAATCTGAAGGAGAAAAGCAGAAAGCATTACAACACAGTAAACAAACACTCAGGAACCAACAATGATTAAATATTAAGTTTCTATGTTGTTTATTCTGTGTGTGTGTGTGTGTGTGTGTGTGTGTTTGTGTGTGTGTGTGTGTGTGTGTGTGAGAATGCATTTGTGTGGACATGAGAGCAGAGCAGGTGACTTGCTTTTAAATGGGGGATAATTGGCTAAGAGGGCAATTATGAGAGCGTGCTGTGACAGGCGTCTTTTCAGTCCTTACACATTCTAGCTGGGCAACACACACACACACACACACACACACGCACACACACACACACACACACACACACACGTGTACACACATGCACCTTAATGACTCGTAATGGCCTTTATCACCCACAGAGTGAGTGACGGACAAATAAGAGAATTCTGTTAACGCACAAACTGTGTGTCTGTGTGTGTGTGTGTGTGTGTGTGTGTGTAAAAGAGAGCAGCAGAGGGATCCTAACAGGTGGGGGCCCAGAGAAGGGGGCAGGGGGGGACTGGGTGGTGGTCCGGGTCGTTAATCTGGGGGGTCGGAGGGACGGAACGCGGTGTGACCTGTCACCAGCAATCTGCTCCTCAATCAACCGTTGCCGCATATATACACAACCACGACTCGCACTGCGCTGCGTGAGGGGACAAGGACGTGGCTATTTCAGAGTGTGAAAGGGGCGGGGCCTGGCCGTGGCAGGCTGGGGAGGGGTGCTCCACTCCCTGAAACCAGAGTGGGACTTATGCTTTATGGGCTGCTACATACCACTGTACAGCGGGGTGGGGGGCAGGTTTGAGTCACTCACAGAACAGGCTCCCCCATTAGGGACTGCAGTCAAGGTCAAGGTCTCAATACACACACACACACACACACACACACAAATCTTGGCCTAAGCACATACACACTAAATTGTGCTGCTAAGCTTTCACGCAGACAAAATGACTACAGCCTGTCTCCAGCTAGTTTAGGAGAAAGGGGAGGAAACGGGGAAGATAAATCAGGTTGAGTAACGTTCAGAGCCAAACTAACTAACTAAAATATAATACCATTTGAACTATTTTTTTAATACCTCTAAAATCCCAGAATTCTGTCATTCGTGCCTTTTAAAAAAAATTTGGGTAGAAAACAGAGAAAGTTTGGTGTACAGCAGGTATCCAAACCACACTGACATAAATGGTCAATGTGATGAGATACAGAATAAGAACTGAACAACTCCATCGAGGGTGGCTATAGAACAGCTATAGATGCAGGCTGCAGACATAAAAGTCTCAGATATACAGTGGAAACGGTTATATTTATTCTTCAAATGGCCTTTTTGGATCAAATTTCAAAATTACTGTTACTGGAATACACTGCAGCTCCTGTGATTCAAGCAGGGGTTCAAGTTGAAAATCACTTTAACAACTATGCACACGGCAAGTCTTGGAGTAGGCACAATTAGTTCTCAAACCTCCCCCCCAGTTCCATTCCGTAAAGTTGTTCCCACTCAACTTTCCTGAAGAAGAAAAAAAACTAAAATGTACTCTGTGTACAGTATATGAACAATATCATTGTTATACTTTTTCACCGTGACATAAGAGAAAAAGAGGAGCAGCGTTAAGAGGCGATAGAGACGAAGAATAGATGGAAGGAAAAGGGCAGAGAAGTGATGAATAGAGCGATGTGGGGAGAGACGGATACGGAGCGAGAGCAAAGTGAGGCGAGAGGGGGAGGCGGGCGAGGTGAGACTGCGTTGATGTAATTGATGTGCGGCCTCATTTAGACAGGTTTTCCATATGCTGTCAGTTCCAGCAGGACCGACTGCTTTAAGGAATGAACTGTGTGAAAGACAAGTCGTTTGACCATGACTCTGGAATGCGTGTGTGTGTCTCCATGGCTCATCTTTAAACACATACGCCGACACACACACACGCACTATACGAACCAACGCAAACACATCAGCCCCAGGGGGGGGAAACAAGAGTGCGTCTCCCCTCTGATGGACTACAATAGTCACCACTGTGCATGCCGCTCATACTGGGCCAAACAACTGAAAAAGCTTACAGGGGGCTACTTACTTTATGTTATCCCCATATTGTGCCAGACTGTTAGTGTCTTTCAACCGTAAGAAAATGTAAAGATGAGACAATTTTTTGTGCTGTTTGGGAAAATATAGTTAAATTAGTGAATGACATGAACAGGGATGTGATCCAACAGGATTAAAGACATTTTTATGTCCACCTGAATGTTTCATTTCAGGTGAACTTTAAATCATGGCAATCCACAAACCTGCGATGAGGACGGTTACAGATGCAGACAATCATGATTCTAGGTGTCTCGGTTGTCTCAGGCTATTTCAGAGTAATCTGTGCATCTACGAGAAATGCTGAAAAAAATACATTGCATTGATCTGAGCTATTTTTTTTGTTTTGGAGCATATGAATTAGTGTGTGGACTTCTCTGAATAAATACGGTGGATTGATGTTCATACTCTACTAAGTTGAAGCATCACAGTTAATAAGGATTCAAGGTCAATTCTCTATTTTCATCTGCAGTGCTCACATTTGTTTTTTTTTTCTACCCTGTAAATGTAAAATCAGTTTGAAATAAAAACCGAAAATGACTTTTTTCCTATTTTTCACAGAGTGGGAAACACATATATATATATATTTATTTTTTTTATGTTTCAGCCTCTCTCATTTGCTTCTCACTGTTAATCTAAAGTAATTAGACCTGATAGTAATTGAGCAGCACAATGACACAAGTTCCTGCAGATCAGGGTAGAAAACTGAATTTTCCACATCGTAATCCATGTCAATCCACATACTTGAGAGAGAGATCAGGTGGCACTTTGCATTCTTTCAACTATGATAGGTCACGGGAGCTCAAATGTCAAATATAAGATGCTATGCCTTGTCATATAAAATTGATTTCAGTCGAGTGGATGTCTGAACACAAAGTGCCGCCAACCACTGCTGCTACTACTGCTCAAACAAGAATGAATCAAAAAAGTGAAAGAAAAAAAATACTTGTTCCAGGCAGGTTTGGATCTGACAGAAATAAAAGTAAGTGCTATGAAGTACCAACATATTTCAACAGCGTCTTATACAGCCTCCAGGCAACTTTGTCCTGTCGTACTCCCTGTTTTTTAAATGATAAAGTGAGCCTTACAGGCTTAGGTCTTGCTGACTTTAGAGCTCCCATAAAAAGATGCTAAAACAATGTTTTTTTAAGGTGGTGCTACTGTAATTTATAGCAAACCATGTCGTGAAGTGACCCAGGAGTGACGGAGTGTAGGATTTGACCATAATACCAACACACTAATAGACCACAGAATACACCAAAACATGTAACATTGATTTCAGAATAGATGTTAATTTGAAAAATAGTACAGTACATCTCTAAATACATTTACGACAATACCTTTTAATACCCCATCATAAATCACCACTAGAAAATCAACACTTGCCCACTGTCTGACTTCCCCCAGCTTGCAATCTCCTTTAATTTCATGCATTTAAAGATGCCTGCACATGAGTTGTACCCATTAGCTGTGTGTTATTGCACCCTGTCATGCTAATTGGTAAGTGGCTCAGTCTTGTTGTGATATCCGCCTTCTCACAGCTGTTGTTCAGTTATTTGTTGGCCTTATCTATTAGAGAATTGTGTGACTTGTTGGCATGTCGCTTTCACGTTGTTCTTTATTTCAATCCACCCCCCCCCCTCCGGCTGCTTCATCAAAACATCTCTTCTCTTTAGCCAGGTTGGCATTTTTAAATAGGAATATTTGTCTTAATTGACCTGCTTGGTTGAGTGATGAATGGATAATAGATTAAAAGGACCCCTCAATCTCCCTCTACGAACCCCTCTGCACTCACGACTGATCAGCGGATCAGAGGCGGCATGTTAAACCTCGGAGGGCCCTTGTAAAAAGTGCCTGGGGCACCAGTGACGATTGTTTTGAAAAGCACTCAGCTGAAAAGCATTTTGGGATGACAGTCAGCAGACTGAAATAGCACCTGAGACGGAACACACCACTGTCAGAGCTGAGGGGATGTTTAAATGCACCACATGAACACACTTGCACGACGAGTTTTTCACTAAAACCTCCCCGTGCACAAAGATTCACACCGTCTCTTTTGCTAGTGAGAGCTCTCCTACACACAACTACTATTACTGGGAATGAGAACCCTTCTTTCACTGTGATAATTTCAGAATGCATGTGCGCACACACACACACACACACACACACACACCACACACACCTGTCCTGGTAGATGCCATAGCTGTGTTCTCATGTCTGCCGCTGGGAGGGTCAATCTGCTGTAAAGCTGTGTCTGATTTAATACAACCGGCTGGGATCACAAATGCCGGCGTTCGTCAAAAATAACTCGACAATGACAACGATCCTCCCACTGTCCACTCAATTAAAAATATGGTGCTTTGATAGCTGGAAAGGACACATCCTGGTGTGTCAGTGAATTACCTCTGGCGCACTCATAGTACATGGAGGTGATTCTTTGATAGGTTGTCAGGCGAATAAGCGACGTTTCACGTGTGGATCGTCGGATGTGGTGTTTAAGAGAACCAATATTTAATGACTGTGTGGAAAAAAAGGCCCGTTGTTATCACACATTAGCTTTTTAACTATCAATTAAAATGTTTGTGATTAATTTGTTATTTTTTTTTGTTATTATTTTCTTGATTAAACCTGATTTTGTTTGTTATTAAATAGGTCAAAAAAATTACAATCACTGTTTCAACCAACATTCAGATTTTTTTTTTAATAATGAAAGACTTAAAACAATTCATTGATTATCAAAATAGTTGATATAGGCCGTTCATTATATGGCGATTTGCTATTGATTAAGTTTTCATGAATATTCATGTGAGAGGATTAAGAAACTATCTAAAGCTACATTACATGTAATTTGTGACCATTGATATATTATTCCAACAATGCAGTAAAGAAGACCCGAAGATTAAGGTTTAGTTTCTAAGGAGAATCTTAATAAAAAGGAATCAAACATATGTATCACCTTCTTGCAAAACAAGTTAAAACCATTTATTAATTATCCTCTCATTTACAACTCCAACAGTGTTCCTGATACGAACACCAGATGTCCGATCAATCCATTATCAATTCTAATCCCTGCCATTAGCCCGGTCTCACATGGCCTCATTAGTAGGTATTACTAAAGTCGCAGTTTGGATTCTGAAATCGTGTCCTTTCCGCTTGTCAGCCCTCGCAGACGAGCTAATGCAGCCAAAATAGCAGCGCTGCTCCCATGTGACTATTTGTTAAGTCCACTCATATCAGGAGTAAAGCCAGCTCTTTAAGGGGACAAGAGGACCGCGGAAACATGCGGTCCCTCGCTTCCCCAGACACAAGTGTGCATACATGCATGTGCAGCCACACACACACACACACACACACACACACACACACACACACACACACACACACACACACACACACACACACACACACACACACACACACACACACACACACACACACACACACACACACACACACACACACACACACACACACACACACACACACACACACACACACACACACTCTAGCGCGGGCAGGCTTACGTATTCTTACATCTAATTCGGGGAAATGTCAAAATGACCCCTGTGGTTCCCGAGACAGCGGCGGCTGAGACCCTGACACTCGCACGCCATCAAAGCACAATCTGACACACACATGAGCCATGATGGGAAAAGTTTATGTGTTCCTGTGTCTAGGGGGGGGGGGGCAATGATTTGCGATTCTTCATTCTTGAGATGAATGTTAGAGAACCTGAACGAGGGGATACCGGGGGGCAACAACATTTACTTAGACTTCATTACTAACGGGCGCAACCTCACACATGCATGCGCACAGAGGTTTAACCTAAACCAAACTTTGACCTCTCCACACCCTCGGCTCTGTTACCAAAGCTCACTTCTATCCCCTGCGCCGCCTGCCATCCAATAATGTCAACTACGAGCTCCTGTCAGGCTGTTTTTAAACACAAGGACAGAGACTCAATTACAGCAGAACGGCTTTCGGGAGTCATCGTCCATCCTGAGACACACACACACACACACCTGCTAATGGATGTCAGATTTGCTAGCAAAAGGGGGCAAAGGTCAAACCAATCTGCATTCCACAGCAATCAGTGGCCTCCACCAGCCTGTGTTGTTAACATCACTCGATTAAGGAGGACACAACACACACACACACACACACACACACACACACACACACACACACACACACAGTCAAGACAGGGCCTGTGTTAATTAAAAAAACAACAACAAATAAATAAAAAAGGTAAAGACGAATTCAGACACTTATCTTTCAGCACTGACCAGCAATGTAAACAACATGATAATAAATTATCACCAGCAAGCAGCCACAAGCTAGATTTTTTTTTTTCCCCTGCAACTGATGTCTTTATTTCTCCCCGTTTTTTCAGGTGAAATAGTCAGATGAAGTCAGGAATCCCCCAGCCAGTGACCAGTGGGGCAATAAAAGTCATCCTGCCATGACAAATGCATTTATTGGCCTATTATAACCACATGTTGTCGTCTATAAGTCGTCCGTGTTGAATATATCGGTTACTCTGCACCCAACTGTTCTCTGGCGAACATACAAAAGAACCCAAAATAACGCAGAGGGGTTGAGGGGGACATCAATCTGTGGTGGACCCTTGGCTGTGTAATCCTAAACCTTCACCTTGCTCTTAATACCCATCATCCCCCCTTTAATACCCACACATACCAGGACAGAGTAGGGCCACAACAAATGGTCCCCCCGACAAAGGGCAGAGTTCGGCCAGTAGTACCCGTGCACACACAGACGGGGGCATTAATACACACACACACACACAAACACAAGATATAAGACTCAAGACACGGACGCACAAGAGTCAGAAGGGGAGCTAAGTGGGGGCTTTCCCCTCTTAACTTGGCAAACCTGATCAGAAGAGCCACAGCCAAGGGTCTGTCATCCCCTTCTAAGCCCCCCTCTTCTGAACCCTCCCTGGGCAAAGAAACCACTGTGGCCCCTGGCCTGACCCATCATGGGGGGGCGTGGGTAGGGGCGGGGGGGACCCTCAATTTAAAACCAGAGTGCGAGAAAGATGAGAGGTAAGCCAATCAATAAATACACAGAACACATGCACATTCACCCGGACACTTGTCCAAACGGATGAAGGGAACGCGCCGAGGGGCGGGCGAGTGGATTTACACGCCGAGCAGAGTAGCGGCTGGTACACGTGTTACAATTATAAAAATAAAAAGCCTCCTAAATCATGGTATGAAAGTAGAGTGCAAATGTGATGATCAAAATGGGGGCGGAGGTGCAAACGGCAATACCCACAAATACACTAGAAACGCCGCCATAAATGCCAGCTGGCCTTTCTGGCTCGCTGCAGTCGGAAACTACCAAGAACTACTTAGCCCCGCGGTCCTCTAACTTTAGGGCTCCGTACAAAATTCAAGAAAGCCGTTTCATTTTGTTGCCCTGAAATCTTCCCATCCGGCTGGAACAGCGGGGAGCGCTGCCTGTGGTGTTTTATCAGCTGGCTAAAACTTTGGGTTTGTCATTAAAAAGATGAGCTCAGAGCGGCATGTAACTGCAGAGCAGGATCGAGAGCCATTGCAGCCCTTTCACAAAATTTAAAATTGATAAAATCAGCTAAAAGGAAAGATGATAATTGCAAAAGCAAGTTGAATCATCTTAAAAATAGTAGTGCATAACTGGCTTATTTGGGTAAATATTTCAATATACTGCATAATTAACTTAATTTTCTTTTATTATTTGAACAGAATTTTTAACAAATCAGATATTAAAGAATTTGATATCAAAAATAAATTATATTTGTAGTAGTACCAAAAAGTAATGTAGTTTTAATTCTCCTTTTAAAAACTTCTCTCTGCAGCTCTAGAAAAGAACAGATTATTTTGTGTCCCTCTCATAATAATAATATAATATATTAATAAGCTTCGCCTCTGATTGGCTGATTTAAATGATTGTAAGTAGGGGGCGGGATGCCTGTATAATTATGACATCTCAACTTCACAGAAGTATTAGTGGCTTATTTAAAGACACAGTTTCTAAATAAAAGGTGTGGATTTCTCTGTGCATTGATCTTTTGAGACACGGGACAGTGTTAATACAACATAACGCCTTCTTATATATTCAAAAGCATTCTTTTGCAATATGGTACATCAAAGGATTTCAGAGCCTGTGAATTTATCCTCGACATGTCTCTGCTAACGGTGGGAACGTGGTTGCGATGATGCTGTGCTCTCACCAAACTCCAGTATAAATAGATCTGCATCTAGGATCATAGATACAAAGTAAACAAAACACTAAGATCGTGCAAAATGGGATCTCCTGCAACCTCAGCGGGTTTAGATCCATGCTATGCAGATCAGCACGCTGCAGGATCGGATCTGTGCGATGACCTTTTGATGTACGTCTCCTCGATTTCTCGCGTCGCTCTGCAGCATGAAGCGCACTAATGCCTAGTAAAACACAATCCAATTTGTTAACTGTCGCGCCAGCATGTCGAGTAACTCAAGGAGGCAAAGCACGCCATCAACGGGCTTCAAGAATAGCTTTAAACTGATTTAAAACTATTTAATGCATGCAAGCTACAGACAAAGAAAAACATCTATAGCATACACGGAAATTTTTGTAATTGATTGTCAAAAAAAGGAATGACCCTCCTGCTAAAGAAGAGGCAAGCCACACTGCTTCATTAAAGTACATAAGATAAATGTGTTATAATAATAAAAAACACATATCTATATATCTATATTATAAACAGGTGGTTGATTTTCCTGGAGGATACAACTTGTTTACTACTACAGTCTTTATACCTGTATTTTTTCCTGTTATATTATTGAGTGCAGGTGTAATGAAAAAGACTGAAAGTTCTCACTGGGTTAATAAAGCTTATACTTAATTCACTTGTCTGAGTATGTGATTGATTGATGCTGAGAAACGGCATGCGGCCTAGTTTATATTATGCAGCCACAACAATAAAAGCTTTTTAACTTTTGTACTTTGATGAAGCAGCATGTCTCGAATGTTTTGGGGAATGAATTCCACTTTTTGTGGTCACTGATTGCCCACCCGTGCATCAGAAGCACATTATTTTTTTGGCACTTCATTCATTTCTGATTCAAGTCATGCAGTGTAATTCCAACTATTAGCAGGGCTCCAGGGTTTGACTATTTCTGCCACACATATCAGCCTTATTTTATGGTTTTCTGTTCACATCCAGCTGTATCGGAGTGGTGTTAAGTTACTGACGAAAACTGCTGCCACTTCTTATTAAAAGCTTTTACTGACTAGTGCAATGATTTTGTAAAAATGTACATGGAGCAACAAGGAGATATTCTTTGGTAACAACAAGTCAACATAAGACGTGGAGACATTTGGAGCCGTTTGTTCAGTTATAAATACTACAAAAAGGGAACAGCCATGGTGAGATGTTTGATGAGCTGCAGACAACAGAGTCATCGGACATTTCTGGCAAACGGCACATCTCAACAGACTGACACATGTGGCACAGGGAAAATGTTTGTCACCATATTAAAAACAGGCTCTCTCGGATTAGGAGAAGGGCAGTGAAGTTTGGTAATGATGTCATGGCGAGGATCAGCTAAGAGCCGTAGTGAAGGCCGTGTGCAACATGTGTTTGATAACATCTGTAGTGTAAGATTAATTTTTCTATTAGAGTTCCCCTCATTTTAACTTAGGTTATCATGATTTCTTGTTGAGTGTTCCATAATTTAAAGTAATATATCTACACTTTTATCCCAGTAAAGACATACTTAAATATATATTAATATATAAATTAAATTTTTTATTGATGTATTAGGTATTCACCAATGTGTAAGTTCAAAATGTGATATTGAGATGCCAAAAGGTGAGGTGAAAAATTATGGATGCATCTGAATTATGTGCAACCAACAAAAAAAAATACTCGGTGGAGGTTTATGAAGCTACTGTAATAATTTGGTGCAATGGGCATTTCTAACTTCCTCTGTGTGGTGAATACTCAGATATAAGTGGAGTCAGATATTAGGGGAATCAGATTTAATAGATGCAAAGCATTTTTTGCAGCTACATGTAAAATCTATGAGCAGACAATGGCTCAATTTAATGTAGTGGTGATTATTCAAGACTTCTTTAAAATTGGAACGAAGCCTTGATACCTGAACATACGAAGCACCGTGCAACAAAGTCAGAACATCACAACACAAAAGTCGCCTTGGCCGAGACCAGCGAAGCTTCCTGTATTAAATAAGCCAGGAGATGAAATGTAATTAACCCGTCTGCCTCTGGCTGCTGAAAAGGATACAAGCGGAGAAACTCCCACCTGTACCAGCGGCTCGAAATGCGCACCTTTTCACAATGTAGCTTGTCAGCTAAACAACAAACATGACCGGAGGCACAAACGGCCTGACAAAATAACAAACACGCTCCCTGAGTTACTGCCCTGCCCTCTATTAGGGAACACAATGCGTGCGTAAGGGGATCTTAATGAAGGACTCCCCCGAGGCAAAGCCTGATGCTGCTGCTAAGGATGTGTACTGTTAGAGCTCATTAAATGAACATGAGTACTACCACTGACATGGTGGGAGAGAGTGTGTGTGTGGTGTTCAGTTACAATACCAGATTTAGCCGTTTATGTCACCCAGCACACACACATGCCTCCTTGCACCAGTTTATTGAGCGTGCACGCCCATGTTGTTCCATTTGTGTGTGTGTATGTTGAAAGAAGTCATTACACACTTTACATGAAGAGAGTGTGAGTTTCATCCGTGTGGCTTTTTTTTGTTACGTGGAAGTACTTTAATGGGGCCTGTTGATATCACAGACACCAACACAACACTGTAATTCTGACTAAATTAACTTGAAACATCACATTTAGAAGAGGGTGAAATGTGAGAGAGACAGAAATTTACAGAAAGAAAAGATGACAAATGTGGAACAGCAGATGAAGGAAAAGTGGGAAAGAAAATGAATAGAGGAAGGAGAGGTGGGAACTGTGGAATCTGATGCAGCATTGCCCTCTAGTGGATGAAAATGGAAGCATTTCTACTTGTATCGTACTTATACGATGCTGTGTGCCTCTCTGGCAATAAGTAAAAGTTTCAAGCATTAATATGTGTATGCGTGTGTGTAGTATGTGGACTGGACTCACCTCTCTACCCTTATGTGTGACGAGGGCGGCCAGTGGTTTGGCGTAGAAGCGGCTGTAGCTGAATCCCAGGCAGCCGTACATACTGTTAGCAGTCAGCTTCAGAGCCTTCTGACGTATGTCGTACTGAGGAGATGGAAAGTAGTTTGGATACGGCTTGAACATTTTTTTTGCATGAAGAGCAGAGGGAAACATAATGAAGGCCTAATCGTCTTTGATCTGATATGGTGAAGGTGTTTTAATATCGATTCATTTGTTGGTTATTTTCTTGATTGAATACATTTAGTGTACTAATGTTTCACCCTGAGTTCATTCATCCTTTACCAAAACAGAGTTAAATAAACTATACGTCCATCTCCAAAGATTCAAGGAAAAAAATACTAATAATAAAATTACAAAAAAAAAAAAATAATAGCACTAATTTCATTTAAACATAACTTGGCAAAACAAATACTAAATAGAACACAGTGCACAGTCAGAACAATTGCAATGAATTGGATTATATTGTAGTGGTTTGAGAAGTTCTTTGGAATGTTTAGGTATTTATTGCTTACAGTGAAAACATGTCACCACTAGAATCCATTGTAACTACAATTACTTCTGCAGTCATAGGAGCAAGCTACCAACATTACACAGGCCCATTTCAATACTACAGTTGTTAAATAAACATTAAATGCAAACTTAAATGGAAGTGTAAACCAAGTTAAATTTGTAAAACCCTCTGTACAGTATGTGTGGCTATAGATGTGTATATGAGGCTGTTCTGTTACTGTTGTGTGTTGTATAAGTGAGTGCGTCTGCATACTTGCAGGTAGAGGTCCGGGTTGATGTCTTGCTGTTTCATCAGCTGTTTGACCTGTCTACGCCTCTCCACCAGCTTCCTGATCTCCTTGGGCAGGATTCCCATTTCCAGGTCGGAATCTGGCACCTCAGGAATCTCTTCTGGCTCATCCTTCAGTTACCATGGAGACAAAAAAATGGAACATAATTTTTTTTTTCTCCTAAAAACAAAAAGGCCACTTTGGTTTTCCTCACATCTCTGCAGAGAGGCGGGAGAGTGAGTTTATCCAAAAATGGTAAAAGAATCATTCTGTTGCACTACTTGTAACAACAGTGCACACACACACACGCAGAAACACACACCTCATCCTTAGTTTTGGTGCTGTGAGCCTCCCTCTGCACAGTGGTGAAGCAGATGTTGAACTCTTGAATGATGGACGGATACAGACTGTTGAAGTCGAGCAGCAGCACAAACTTGTCATAGAAACCTGCGGAGAGATGGATGTGGAGTTTTTATAAAAAAAAAATAAACCAATGTGAAATAGGGAGAGGATAGAGAAACCTCAGACTCACAACACACTCACCAACTTTAGGATCCAACACCAGACCTCCAGCATAGGCCGCCTTCTTCTTACGCTTGCCTTTCCCTGAATCCACATCTTCTCCTTCAACCTGGGACAGTAATCGAAAGAAAGAGCAGGAAGCATTTTTGTTACTGACTGAGTGTGCTTGGAATAATGATACTGCAACATATCAAAATACATTACTAATACAGTAACTCTAAAAATAATACATGTTAAAAATCAGGGTGGTACACAGCAAGTTGAATTTTTAACTATTTTTTTTTATTTTCAGTAAATTATGCGGAGTATTACAATGTTTTGCAATTATATTGCAATGTATCATGATAACTATCGTGTCGTGAGGCGCTCGCCAGTAGCCAGCCATGTTCTATGTGCATTTTTACCATCTCCAACTGGGTCTTTTTAAAGGAGGGTTTGTCGGGGACAATGTAGTTCTTGTCATGGAAGGCATGAAGCAGCAGGAACTCATTCCTTTCAGAGCGACCGCCCATCAGAGTTCGAGACTGCAGAGAAGCAGCAGAAAGACATCAGTGATGGAGGGAGAAGAGAAATAACGCTACCAAAATGTAAAACATCATAAACTATACACGGTGTCTGACTAGATTTAAAGAAGGTCGATGGTTTTTTTTGGTCTAAAATGTCATCTTTTTAAGTTTGTACTTTGTGCTCCAAGCTTCAATAAAGACTTTTGAGTTTTAAAATTTATTTTTCTCCTCATTCATCAAAGAACAAAGTCATGCTTTTGTCTGCAGACTGTTTTGTTTCTGGCTTCAATTTTCAGTGAACAAGTGAGAACAGGTAAAAGCCTGGAATTTAAAAACCTCAATGATTTTCCATCCCAATGCGCTTTTGTCATGTGTTTTTAAAATAGTCTGTAGTTTTCCAAGTAAGCTTTGTCGTGCAAACAATTGATTGGTTTGCATTTACGCTTGCAGCGCAGCAATATGACAATGGTTCTGCTGTATCATTTAATGTGTACTTTTCGTCGCCGTGGTGGCGGACCGATCAATATAAAATGTGCAGCGCGTTACCATGACGTTGCCTGCGATGTTGGTGATCTGCAGGGCCAGCGGCAGCACGTTGAGTTCACACATCATCTGGAGAATCAGCTTGGCGTCCGTCCACGTCAACTCCAACAAGTAGAGCAGGTGAGGAGAGTCACTGTCAAACAAACATTTACACATTTTAGGACACAAATTGATTTTGTACAGCTGTATACAGAATGTACGCGGCATTACATTGCAATTTAATACATGATTAGGATAACAATTAAAACTGTAAAAAAAAAACTAAAAGAGCAAACAGACCTGTACAGATTCTTAATATTTTCCTGAGGAACTGTGACTCTTTCTGTCTTCAGCACCTGTGCAGCCAGTTCACTCAGGTGGTAACTTTTACAGCGAATCAGCTCCTTGGCTGAGATCTCCACGTCACAGACCAGGCGGCCACAGGTGGCGCTCTTCTCTGCAAAGGAACTGCGACCCTGCAAACATATGAATTTTGGCGTTTGTGCATTGCGGCACAGCAAAACAGAAACTTCTTTCCCACGTGTTTTTGTTCTTCTTACCCCTAATTTGGGCATGTTGACCCTCCTGAGGCGTCCAATCTTGGACCAATGGGGAACCTTGCACACAGTGATGCGCTGCAGAAGAACTTCCAGGTCAAAACCAAAGATGTCGTGACCCTTTAAGGAATCCAAAAAGGACAAACGAGTTAGTTTAAGTTTTCTGTGTTTATGGAACTTCTTCTAGTATCCATTCTAAAATCCTCAAACTCACCACAAGCACATCAGGATCGATCTTATGCATCTTGGCCAGGAAGAAGCCGAGCAGAGTCCGCTCTGTACCAGCTATCTCCACTTTCCCTTTCTAACACAGGAAAAGAGTCACATCATCAATATTTAGGTCGCATGTGCTGAAAAAAAAAGAAAAGATCCACTTACTGAAACACAATCAGAATCTATCTAAATCTACCAATCTGTTAAATGTTATGGAGATTAAACATGAACAAATAAAGTTCAGCATTATAATGTTTTTCATTTACTTTCCCTTTTCAAAAATGCCTTCTATTGACTACCTATTTTTCTGAAAATATAAAATCATTGATTACATGTTTCTGTGTAAAGGAAAATTAGTAGAAACAAGCTGAGGCTTAATCACCTTTTTCTTCACGGCATCTTTAAAGTCATACGGGAAGATACAGTCGGTGGGTTTACTGACCACTGGAAAACAAAGAAAATAAATGTTCATACACATTTATAGACTTTCTATTCTTACCTTAAGTTAAGTAATTAATATTTCTTGTATCTTAATGCTCATTATTCAGTGTAAAATCAAGGTCCTTTAGATATTGATGCGCGTGAATAGAACAGATTCTCATGAATTAAAATGTTGCACCAGATTTATGCGACGACATACATAGAAATAACTCACCGCAGAAATGGGACTGGTAGGGGGGTTGAGGTGCAGCTTTATCCATATGAAATTGATAATGGATAAGTGCAGCCAGGGAAACAATCTGCGGAGGAGAATCACTCACATACTTCAGTCATACTTTATAATACCGAGCAGTATATTTGTTCACTCGTGCGGCTCTCAGTGATCTGACCTCGTTGTGGTGCGTTTTGGGGTTCTGGACGGTCTTGAGGCTGATGGACATGACGGTGATGGGTGGAGGAGACAAGTCTTTGACCACAGTGACCAGGTCGCTCCGCAGGGCCATGGCCTCAACCTTACACCAGCTGACTGGCTGGTTCATCAGTTCTAAACGCGATACACAGACCCAGAATCATTATTAGGTTCAGAAATATGCTCTAATATCTCAAACAAGATTCTTTAACAAGAAAATGTTTTTCAGTATAGCAGCCTAATATAACGAGTTCTTGTTATAAGCAGAATTTCTCTTATAAAAATAATGTTAAACTAAATGCAGACTTTTACAAACATAGCCGAAACAAACAAATAGAATTACGTGGTGTCTTGATGTCCAGCCAGCATGGCCCCTTTATCTTCCTGCTGAGGAGGAAGTGCTCCAGGCTGGAGGTGTTGGTTCCAAACGTGTGGGAGAAGGTCGCCCCGGTAAGGTCAGGAGGCAGTGCAGGGAACTCAGCCTGCAAAACATTTTAAAACAAAAAAAGATAAATATGTTTATCAAAAGTCAATTCATCCTCCCATCTGGAAAGGGTGACAGGTACTTTGAAGTTCACTTACAGAATATCTGACTTCCAGGTACTCGCACTGAGTCGGAACATCGGGTATTTCAAAGGCATAGTTCCTCTCCACTTTCTGCAGCGAGAAAGACATCAGTCACAAACATGTACGATATTTCACTTAAAAAAAAAAAATTAAAATGATGCTTTACAATGTGTATTGAGGGTCAGTACCTTGGATTTGAACTTCATGATCTTTAACTTCTCGGAGAGCTCACTGAACTCCTGGTAGACATCCATGATTCCTACAGGTGTTTCTGACACCTCGTTAGTCTTGGGGTTCACCTTCTGTTAATTGAAACGCAACAAGACACTATGTTAAGGTTTTGCGATGGAAAAGTCAACTAAACATGCTCATAATATAAAAATTGCATGAGATTTAAAGGCTACATCTGTAATGCTTAAACAGAGCAGGAAACTCACATATTCACGGGGCAGGAGGTACATGGTACGCTCAATGTTCTTGACAGAAACACAGCAGCTGACGTACGACATTGCTGACTCGATCCACACCTTTCCAAACAGGTACACCACACCTAGGCCACAGTAAAAGGACAATTTCAGGATAATCTCTGTGATTTTAAACATATCATTTAGATAACAACATTGAAATATTGAAATGGAGAATATATTTTCAGTTCCAGATGTGTACCTGCTTGGTTATATGGGTCTTCAAAGGCATCCAACCAATAGAATCTGAACACCTGCTCCCCGTCGGGCCCTTCCACCAGCGGGAGTTTGCTGGAGTCGACCTGTACCTCTGCTGGACTTTCACCGACTCCGTCCTCCTCCTCTTGTCCCCAAGAACTTCCAATCCTGTCGGATCTGAAAAAAAAGGACGGAGACATTAAGCACATACAGCACCCAATTGGTTCAGACTAAATAAGTGAAAAAGAATTGATCGACTTAAGCTCGAAAGAAAAGCTGCTTCAAAGCACAAGTAGAGGAAAGACTCACAAGACGACAGGGTCCTGAAGCTCCACTTTGGCCTCTACTTTAACCGCAGCAACTGATGCGGCTTTAGCATCTTCTCTAACCGCAGGCTTCTCCTCCTCTTTAGGGCCGACCTCCATCGGCTCATCAAAGTCCACCCCATCAAACGCCAGAGCATCGTTCACTGAGCAGCGACACGTCAGACAAGTTAAAGTTGTGTGGTTCTAAGGCAGGCTGTAATTGTTAGCATAGTTTTAGAATTTCCTAACATATGTATATTACCTTGCTCTTCATCCATCTCCTCTGCTTCTATTTTCTCTGTCACCACAGGAAGAGCAGGTGTAGATGGAGGACGCTGTGATGATGGCCTGGGTGCCGGGTCAGGAGGCGGTGGCCTGATAACTTTATGAGCCTTTAATGCAGTAGGTGACTCCTGGTGTTACAGAATGGCGGCTTTCAATTATTAACATGTTCATTGCCTCATGTTAAACAATTATTCAAGACTATTTGATGTAGAAACTGCGATGTCAAGTTACTTTTGGCATCTGGGGTTTGACAGAGAATGGATTCATGGGGGATCCGAGAGACTTCTTTTTCTTCAGAGTAACGACTGGCGGAGGAGTCAGAAGACTCGGTTTCTGGGAGACAGATTTCAAGCGAATACGATAATATATTAGTACAAAGAAAGAAAAAGAAAGACATGGCAAATTACTTTCACAGAGTAAGTAAATCAGCCCAAATATCATAGACCGTGACATAACTGGAAGGCCACAGGTTTAATTATTGAATCAACACTGTCCTTTTCTGCTCACTAATTACACATCAGCTAAAAGCCTAAATGTAAATGTCACTGAGCAAAAACCATGTAGCTCTACTGAAAAAGTCAAATGCATTAGCTGACATGGAATTGTGTTCAATTATGTTCTGTGTTGCCTGGATGATTTGGTGCCAACCTCAGAGTGAAGGTCCTGTAAGATATCTCCTAATAGGTCATCTTTGGAAAGGTCCACGTCTTTCTGCAAGAGACAAAATTATATTTTTTGGTCAATGCATGAGCAAAAAAAGAGCAAGAGGGAGGGAAAAGTAATGTTGAGGTTAGTTTGGGAAATGAGCAGGTTGTTAACACAAACAAAAAAAACACACCTCCGCAGGCTTCTTGACATTACTGTTCATGAACAGGCTCTTGATGCTGTTGGGCTTTGCTACTGCAACTTTTTTTTGATTTTTCTTCAAAGCGGCTCCTTTAGTTTCCCCTTTTCCTGCAAACACAAATGAAAACAGATCTTTACTCTTTACAAAAGAATATAATAAAACCTTTACTTTTCGGTGCCGCACACTCCAAGTTACTGCATTGTTTACCTTTGGTCTTTTCTACTACGTCATCATCCAAATCATCGTCAAAGATTTCTCTTCCATCCTCCACGTATCCGGTTCCATCTGAGAAAACAAAAGACATTAAGATCTCCCCATTACACATAGTGCTACTGTAGATATAAGAGACTGAAACTCACCATCGTCAATAATCCAGTCATCCTCCTGTCTGTCACGCACCATCTTTGAGTACTGCTCCTCATCCACCTCCTCATATACACTGGTAAACTCCTCCACCTGAAAAACATGAACATTGACCGACCATCGCCTATGAAGCGCTCGTCAATATGATTAACCTGAATATTCCAATTGATTCTGAAATAGAATATTTCTTTTCAATAGTTGATCAATAAAGTAAACATTTCTATAACTTTTACAAGTTATATAAAAGATAAAACTTGTCACCCATGTAATAGTAAGTTTAACTCAGGCCAAAATATCTCTCTTTGTATAACAAATGTATACAAACCTTTATAATGTGATATAACTGCCACAATTTTATTAGAGTGGTCAGAATTACAGAACAACAAGGTGAATGCAGTATGGCATCTATGTCAAGCAAGGCAACACTGAGCTTGTGGCATCTATAGACATGCATGCACACAAGTGATATTTTTAAGCTTGTCGTACCTCGTATTTGATCTTTTCTCCCTTCTTGGCTTTCTTGAGCTGCTCCAGAGCAGACTTCCTGCCCACCTTCTCTCTCTTCTCCCGCCTGGAGCGCGACGTGGCCAGGCTGCAGGCATCTCCTCCATCATCTGGGAGAGAGACAGTCACACAAACACACATTACTACACAGCAGCAGATATGAGACCTGACAAGAGATACAGAACAATCTACTGATATGTGGAAAAAGTATGTCAGCCTCCTGAATCACTTTGGTTCTTTTAGTAATGTTCATGGTAATGTTTATACCATAGTTTATCACGTTGTGTCCCATCTATTGTTCCACACGTACGTGTCAGTTTATCCTAGAACATCCACTAAAGTCACATTTGACTTATTTGAAGTGCGCATGTGCATTGTGTTCCTGCTTTTCCTCTTACCCGCTATTCGAAGAAAAGTTTAACTAAACTAAAGTTTAAATAAGGTTATTTCTATGATAGAAATAAAACAAACTGCTCACAGTTGTAGTTTCTTAGTCCTGTTAGGCTAACTAACGTTGAGGTTACTGTGTAAGCTAGCTTTGGTCTGTTGATTTTAATTGTGCACGTCGGTTTAAGTCGGGTAACGTAACGTTAGCAGAAGGCACGCAGAGAGCCCGCGAACTCACCGCCGTCCGCAGCGTCCATGTCTTTGTCTACGTTCGATACCGGAGCCATAACTTCAGCTTTTTGTCTCTATCGCTTGTTGACAGCTGCGCAGCACCACAACAGGACAAGTCGCGCCAAAATAATCCTTCCCGGGGAAAGTCATGTGCGGGAAGTGACGTCACGGCTGCGACAGCCAATGAAGTGGCGCGATGTTTCCACGTCTGTCCGCACGGCGGCAGCGTTGTTCTGCTGTTGACGTATTTTTACTCAAGTACCTGTACTCTACTTGAGTATTTCTACTCTATACTACTTTTATAGGCTACTTTTACTTTTTTATGTCCAATGTTCTTCCCTTTACTCCAGTACATTAAGTTGCCACTTGATTTAAGATAAAATATATTTTGATTACCCTAATATATTTACTTATGTAGGCTACATAATGTATGTTTTTATTATTATCACTACAAAACATATAATACAAATATAATATAATGGACAAAAAGTAGGGTACCTATAATTTGGTTCCAAATAAACTATGAACTATTGAAGAAATATAGAAGAAACACTATTAGCCTATTTAAATCACTTTTACTTGCAACATAATAAACATGGTGTAAACATATATTATATATACTAACAGTCTTTTATTATTTATTTAAGTAAAGGATCTGAATACTGAACTTCTTTCATCACTGTATGTACAGTAAATGCATGCAAATGCCTAAATAGTCATGCATAGGAAGAAATAGGGCCAACATTTACTTCTAAGCACTAAGACTACTTAACTGAATTAAATATAATATGAACTACTATTGTATGAGGTTCCAAAAGTGAGAATTCAAGATGTCCATGCTTTCTTATCGACCTAGGTGAATAACGTACAACTGTATCCTCAAATGAAACTCAAATTATAGGATTAGGACATTAGTCTGCCCCTTTTTCAAAGTCAATATCTAGCCTGATGAAGCTTTGTTTCCATAGTGACCAGGCAGCACTTTGGAGGGCACAATAGATTCCTGTCCCAGATTGGGGCCACAGAGGCACTACAGTGCGTCCAATATTGAAAACACAAAGGATGTTTTGTCCTTCAACCCCACAGCCTACTTTGGCTTTTTATACCATAATCCATCATGATAATGTAATATGATTTATATACATTTATCCTGTGCAGCATTCAGTCACTTTATTGGGACAATTTTGCACCTGACAGTAATCTGACTAGTAGACTATGGACTATTTAGTTGTGTATGAATAGGCTTATTGTTGTTTTTCTAAACTATATTCTCATTTTTGTGAGCTACATTATATTTTGTTTATAGGATTAAGCAACCATCTCTGAATCAGGACACAGCAGCATAATAGGAGGCGGGTTAATGAATGTATGCCTAATAACCATATGGTCTACTGTAAGGTCTGTATAGGCTACTGTGGCTCACACTTGTCGTAGCTCATCAGCTGTGAGCAGCTGATCCGTCCTTTGCGCAGACTGGACACACAGACGGGCAGACATCCCACTGCTCCACTTACCCGCTGTGTTGGAGCACAGACAGAAAACTCTAGCCTGCCAAGACCTGGAAGTAAGCAGGACAACCGGAGAGGAAGGAAAGTGTCCAAAACAAAACAAAAAAACATCCGTATTAACTTTGTGGTGGGGTTTCGTGCGCAATGGTGAAACAGCGACGCGCCAGAACGCGCTCCTGTTGCGCAGCTGTTGCTTGTCTCGGTTGCAGGAGAGGACCACTAAAGGTAAGTCTGCTCACTCAAAATATCAAAACTCTTGCCTTGTTATTCTAGTCGCGTCTGTGCGTTTCAATAAGAGGGGAGTTTGCCATGTAGGCTCGGATGGATAGGTTAAAAAACCGAACGGAACAAGTTGAGTTTATGCAAATGTTTAAGTTTTAGAACTTGCTCTAGTCTGTGGCTGTGCTGTTAACCTATTTATAGTAAGTGTGAAACAACACCATTATTCTCTTTGTATGTAGTATGTATGTAGTTTAACTAAAATATACAGATACCCTATATATAGATAAAGATACATAAAGTGCACCATTCGCATTATAGCAGCTTTTATTATAATTATTTAAAATATTCACTTACAAGCAGAATATTATTTCGTGATGAGGAATTCTTTAAAAGACATTTAAGACTAACTTCAATTATTCATGCAGCCTATCATTGTGAATCTAAACTAATTAGTTTCCTAGTCAATAGTGATACTCGGTGCCATCTCACTGATGGTGCTACAGGCGCCTCCGCCAATCCTCGCTGCTGATGCTGCTGACTGCCGGAGCTGTTCTCTGATTGGTCCTCTCACGGAACTCTCTCCTCTTTTCCGTCGCCATGGCGAGGGCGCATCACCTCAGCAGAGGATCTGTGGACGAGCAGAGATCGTTTATTCAGACGATGGCTCACTCTCAGTTGGAGGAAAGGCCTTTAACAGTGTGTCTCAAAAGCAACAGGCAGGTGTCCATATGAACACTGTGCTTTAAATGTAAGCGATGGCCCTGGAATCCAGTGTGAGACAAAAAAGCTGTTTAAAATATTGAAAGATATCTACTTAATTCCAGAGTTGAAGCTTCATATAAGCTTCAGATCTGTTTGCCAATACATTTACACAGTAAGGAAATCTGTGGAAAGCAACAAAGATTACAGCAAGAAAAAATAATCTCAGATTTCATTTGGGTGCCTGATTGTGGAAAATAGTGAAACTGTGCTTTAAATAATCCTATTCCTCTCATGGCTGATTTCTGTGTTCCTTTATTAGCTGCTGTATGACTGATCCATGCAGATCACTTATTTTTTATAATCTTAGCGGTTGACTGTCTTTTGCGTCTTGTCTGCACCCTGGAATGTGAGAAATGTAATTTTGATTACTTTGTATGTCCAGCACATGTGAAGTAAGTGACAATAAAGCTGATTTTGACTTTGACGGATAGGGATATTTTCCTAAAGTTGCTTGTAACCAATTGCAGCCCGATGTCTGCGGTGCCAGAAAAACAGGTGCAGAGTGAGAGCTATTTGCAGCCTCCTCCTCTCTGCAGCAAGGGAGCCGAGAGGAGGAGGGAGGAGGGAGGAGAGAACGGGCAGAGCGGCAGAGAGTGGGCGGGGGGAGCGTTGGAAGGAGAACGAGGCAGAGTGGTGAGGAGAGGGGCATTGTCTCACTGATGCTGAGTCACATAACAGAGGGAGCACAGACGCATCCCATGAGTCTTTGGGAATAATGGAGGAGCTTGAACACACCTGCCCCCATCCCCGGACGGTAGGGCATCAGTGAGTGTGTGTTTTGTTGTGTGTTATATGTCTCACGGGGTGTGTGTGTGTGTGTGTGTGTGTGTGTGTGTGTAACAGGCGGAGAAGGGAAGACAAAGGGTCCTGCTTTTCTCCCCTGTTATGAAACACATCCCCTATAGCATGTTCCTTTGGGAGGACAGAGTATGTGTGTGTGTGTGTGTGTGTGTGTGTGTGTCTTGGCTGTAGGGTGCGCTAAAGTAGGTGGAGGGGGAACGACATGTTTCCAGCACCCTGTGTTTAGATCATCTCCTTCCCTTGACTCCTGCAGGGTAAATCCTCCTCTCGTCTTTCATGTTTGTCTCCTTCAAATTTGCAGATTCCTCTCCACTTCGACCCCTCTCTCCGTCTCTGATGCTGTTGATTTGTCCTGTGTGTCCCCGTGTTTCTATTTTTTTTTCTGGATTTAATCCCCCTTATGCCAGATGTTCTCTGCTTGTGCCAGTGTGGGCTTTGCTGAGCACGCTCCCGCTGTTCGTCCTGATAGGCCCCTGTGCTCCTCGGCTCCTGGGTAGACAGTTTTAACCCCAGTCTTCCTCCTCTTCCTCTTCCTCCTCCACCTACTGCTGCTGCTGCTGCTGCTGATGCAGCTGGATTCTGATACTCCTGAATGTAAATAGACAGCACAGCGCATGGGAAGTCGGATTGTGTAACTGTGGAAGGTTGTGAAAGCCAGCCTGGCCTTTTTTTTTTTTTTTTTTTGCATTTTCCCGATGCCATATTATGATACTTTTGACAGCTTGTCGTCGCATGTGTGAACATTCCAATCCACTAATGCAGTCTAATGTAGTCTGGGTCCAGACCAATCCCTGTGATTTTTTTCCAGCAATTCAAATAATGAAGTGAAAACTAAATGGCATCTACAGCTAACTGAAAGCTGCACTGTGACTTGAGGAATGCTTTATGTGTTTTTAGTGCATATAAATGTAATCTCCCAGTTATAAGGTTAAGACTACAATCCACCAGTCCTGACCATAACCACACAGTAAGGCAAAAGCTTATTTCCATCAACGTACTCGTCAATTCAAATTGAAGATCTAACATAGACTCTAATACAAAAACATATTCTGGCTGTGGGGTCATCTCTAATAATGGCGCACGGACACCACTACTACTCGGTTTCAAACTGGACTCCTGGGATATTATATATCTTCTGTGCCAAAAATGTTCAGTGATGTTCCCATTTTTCCCTCGGTGTACAAAATGAATTCTGACCCCGAATGGAGTCTCTTGTTCATGACTCTGCTGTTGTTTGGACAAATGAAACAGAGGCTAGGTACAAGGTGCTAGAATCTGCAGACAGACATGGATTACGCAAGACATATTCCTGAATGTGATTGTTTTATTTCAGGTTTTCTCATCAGGTGTAATTATAGAATATTTCATTTATGCAGTGACTATACAAGCACAATAAGTTTTTAGTGGCCCCATAATACCTTTCAAGGTGAGATTCAAAATGCTTTCTGATTATAAAAAGGTCAAGGTGTTATATAAATACTATCACAAGGGATTTTTTTGTTTATAATGATCAAATGTCATTTGTGGCATAAATCAAACAGGAACAAATGAGGTTTTGTCTCATCATATTAATTTTTTTCCACAATAAGATTCCATGGGGTGACCAGAGGGCTGAGGTACTTATACAGTCTCTCTGTACAGTCACCACAGGCCATTCAAATCAGCCAATCAGAAGAGAGGCTCATTAATATTAATGATACAGACACAAAACCCAAACTGTTCTTTCTAGAGCTCCATAGAGAAGCGTAGAAGAGGGGCTGTAAAACTATATTGAGATGATAGATCTTGTTAGAAACATAAAAGCTTCAAGTAAAACTCAGTGTCCAATATGAGATCTGAGGATTTAAGTTGATTGAAATGTCATCCCCCCTATATTAGACTGGAGACCTAAATGTCGACTAAAATCTTGAGATGAATAAAAGAAGATATGTCCAAATAAAACAATCAACATACCTGAATGGCTCGATAGCACTTTAGCATTGATGCAGCTCTTTTCTCCATCGTGTGTTGCCTCCCATTATTGCTCAGGGTAGATGTCATGCAACACGGCGGTTTTGATGCAGTACCTGGCAGAAATGTCGACGTCAGTTGTCCACAGAGACTGAATTAGTTCCCATGATTTTTTTTTTCATCCTCCTCCCTCACACTCCTACACTGGCCTCAGATTCTCTTTTACTGGTGCGAATGAGATTCAGCGAATATTCTCTGCAGTCAACAGATGGCACACAAAGACAGGCTCACACTGCAACACTTTAACCTTGATGTAGCTCCGACACATACAAACACATATCTGTTACCTGCCCTTCTTCTCTCTCCTGTCGTTCTATTCTAATCTCACTGTTACCCCTTTAACTTCGTCGTTTTTGTTGCTTCTTTAGATTCTTCTTCTCTCCCTTCATTTGCAGTAATTATTCCCTCATGTATGCTGCCTAAATCCGACAAAAGAGACAGAGTTTAATTTAGAACTAGTTGTTTCTCATAAAGTAATTGTTTTCCACATGTCCACATTGGCACAGAAATATCTACATATTGACTTCTTCCATCTTCTCTGATTCTTTCCTTTGTGTTTAAGTTTTTTTTTCCTGCAAGGCCTTCGACAACAGATAAATCTGCTCTGACCTTGATTTCAGCCGTATGTTAATACACACATTCAAGAAGTAAATGTCAGCTCTCACACACACACACACGCAAACAAAGTGATCAATAACACTGAGTGCTGCCTCTCTATCCATTTCTCCCAATATGAAGCTGTGGTCAATAGGGTAATGGAGGTTACTGTAACTGGAAAAGGAGACACAGGAGGAGACATGTAATGCACCACTGAGGGAATGTGTAGATGTTTTCCACTCCAGGAATGAGACGTCTGTGCTGAATCTGATCCCCTAAACTCTCTCTTTCCATGTCTCTCAGACTCTGACAAAGCCTGCCATCTTTGCCAGGGAGACAAGCTGCGACTGTCGCGCCCCCCATGAGAAACTCACCATCGCCCAGGCCCGCAGAGGCACCCCAGGTAGACCTCCTCTTCCTCCTCCTCCTCCTCCTCCTCCTCCTCCTCCCAGCATTCCTGCTCACCTTCAATCGCCTCCATCTGTTCAGACATTCTGTTTACATTCTCACCTTCTAAACATGCTAACTGGGCTGGGCAATAAATCAATATTATATTGATATCATGATATTGCATGACGTGGATTATAGATATCGTGTTGAGTCTTCCTGTGTTTTTAAGCTGCATTAAAGTGAGCTGAAGGTTTACATTAATACTTATGATAGCAGTATTTCTAATGCTAATGCACTTACTCGTAGTAGTAGTAATATATGTAGATGTTACACTATATACCTGGATCAAAATGCCATTATGTAATTATATGAATGAGGATTAACACTGAAAAGAGAAATTCAACACTGAAAGGTACATTTAACACTAAAATGTACACTTGGAACTGAGAGGTACATTTGACATTGAAAAGGACATTTTACAATAAAAGAGACATTTGACATTGAAAGGGACATTTAAGCCTCCATTAGCAATGGGTCAAAAGCTCCAGCCTTACTCTATAATAATTATTTCTTATAAACTGAAGGAGACATTTGTTTTTGAACATGCAGCACCAAACCACAATAAACGGCACAATAAGGGCCTGCAGGTGTTTTCCTGCTTCATTACCTCCTCTTGGCAGGGCCTCGCTGTGTCCAAATCTAGTTTTAACACCTCCATTTTTTCTGTTTTTCTCCTATTTGGATGTTTTCAGTCAAATTGCACCTCATCAAATCTGGGTCTATTAGATTTCCTTTCAGGTTAATACAGCCATTATAAAGATAAATACTATGCTGTAAAAGAGTTAAGAATGGTAATGATACCATCATTTTCACCTTAAAGACGTGTTGGTATTTGTATTAAAGGACAAAAACAGATCGTTCTGATCATTTTGGTGTGTTGTGTGTTTGCAGTGGACCGGCCAGTCAGAGTCTACGCTGATGGCATCTTTGACCTGTTCCACTCGGGCCACGCTCGCGCTCTCATGCAGGCCAAGAACCTCTTCCCAAACACCTACCTCATAGTGGGAGGTAGGACACACACACACACACACACACACACACACTTAAACACACAGCCAATAACAGAAGAAATCCTTGAACTGATACCTTTAACACGCTCCTTTGCTGTGTGTGTGTGTGTGTGTGTGTGTGTGTGTGTGTGTGTGTTCCCTCCCATGCGACAGTGTGCAGTGATGAGCTGACCCATAAGTACAAGGGCTTCACCGTCATGACGGAGATCGAACGTTACGAAGCGCTGAGACACTGCCGCTATGTCGACGAGGTTTTGAGAGACGCACCTTGGACACTCACACCTGAATTTCTTGAGAAACACAAGGTGTGTGTGTGTGTGTGTGTGTGTGTTTTGGGGGGCGGTGCCTACAGTTGTATGAAGTACCCAAGGCTATTTTATGTAAATGTGTGTGGACTGGAACTCTTGGAGCATGTATGCAAATCCCAGTCCTGTGTGATGTACATTCATATATCTTTTTTGTTTCAACAGTGTGTGTGTCAGTGCAGTGTTTTCTGCCGTCCACTACATGTCCTTTGTTTGTTTCTTAGATCGATTTTGTGGCTCATGATGATATCCCATACTCCTCAGCAGGAAGTGAGGACGTATATAAACACATCAAGGAGGCAGGTCAGTATCTGATTATTTATATTTATACTGTTTTTATACTTTATTTTTTATACTTTATACTGTTTTTTATTTTATATTTCTGTCTCACTCTACTAAAACTAAAGTGTATTTTCTGTTTGTATTATAACTTTATTATATATTTTCATTCACTACTAAGACTGTATCTTAATGTGCTGACTATCAAATTTCAATCAAAAAGGCATTGAGGACTGTGGACATATATAGAACGATGTGTGTCACTTATGTAATATTGAACAATAAAGTGACTCAGGCCAATTTCTAGTGTGACTTTAGGTGGATTTTACATTATGTGGAGCTAAGTTGAACAAATGTCAGAATGCAGTTCCATTTTTAATCAATTTCCCAGGTCATCCTCCTGTTGTTTTATTGAACAAAACTCATTTCCAATGTCCAGCTTTGATGACTTTTTAAAACCGGAGATGCTGAGTTTTTGATGGACTGAAGATTATGCAAAACAATAAAATGGCTTTTGTCCTCTAGGGCATTAGGAGTGGGATTTTTTCAACTCAGGATGAAGGTGAATTTACCAGACGTGGCAGCATCATCAAGAGATGCTTCAAAAACTCACTTCCGTCAATACATGACTTAGGCCGTTATTTTAATAGGGCGATGATGAAAAAGGTTAGTGTGCTTCTTATTTTATACACAATGATTTAAAACATGTGTTTTGTGCGTGTACCAGGAATGTTTGTGCCTACACAGCGGACGGAGGGAATCTCGACCTCAGACTTAATTACTAGAATTGTCCGAGATTACGACGTCTACGCCCGACGCAACCTCCAGCGTGGTTACACAGCCAAGGAGCTCAACGTCAGCTACATCAATGTGAGTCCACGATCCGCTCCACATGTTTCCACAAATACTGGCTGGCTGCTGTATGGAGAACAGTGGTTATTTAAGTCAGTGTATTATTACAGCGGTAGTTTACTTCATGGTACAATTACCCACATTCAAAAACAATAACCTTTTTATATAGAGAGATTCAGCTGTTTTTTACTGTGTTTAAAGGTAAAATATTTTAGAAAGTGAGATTAAATAGTTATATGGCAACTGTGTGAAAAGCTGTGAAAGACGAGGTGGGAAAAAATGGGTATGACTAATCAATGAAATGTTGTCTATTGTGTTTTAAAAGCTTGAACGTGTCAGGGCGCAGTGACAGCGCGTTTTAGTTTTCTGTCTTTCTTCAACATTTGATCCCTTCAGGAGAAAAAGTACCGGCTGCAGAACCAAGTGGACCGAATGAAGGAAAAAGTTCGCACCGTTGAGGAGAAGAGCAAACATTTCGTGTACCGCGTCGAGGAGAAGAGTCACGACCTCATTCAGAAGTGGGAAGAGAAATCCAGAGAGTTTATAGGCAACTTCTTAGAACTTTTCGGACCCGATGGGACTTGGGTAAGTGACTCTGACGATGGTCAACATTCAATTACATTTACATTAATTTTAACTACATTTTGGTCAATTTAAAACATCATATTATGGTGTCTTACATGTTTCATGGTGTTTTTGTGAAGTTCTTCCAAGCATGAGTTGTAGACCCACCGGCCACTTTATTAAATCGACCTGGCTAATGCAAATTTATAATCAGCCAATCACATAGCAGCATCTCAATACATTTAGACCTCAGCTCAATTTCTGCTGTGACATTCGGATGGGAGGGTCAGAATTTGGCCTCAACAGTACTAAGATAGTATATATTATTAATATACAGTAGTAATATAGTAATAATTGAGTATTATTTCAACATCACAGCCTACCTGAGTGATGTGGCTGACCATGTCCACCTTTGATGGCTCCTTCCAGCAGGACAACAGGCCGAGTCATAAAGGATCATCACCTCAGACTGGTTTCTTAAACATGACAATGAGTTCACTGTTACTCAAACGACCTCCACAGTCACCAGATCTCAATCCAACAGAGTAGCTTTGGGATGTGGTAGAACGGTAGATTTGCATCATGGATGTGCAACTAGTGATGCTTTCATGCCAATATGGACCACACTCTATGCCATGAAGAATTAAGGCAGTTCTGAAGGCAAAAGGGGGTCCACCCCGGTACTAACAAGGTGTAGTTAATAAAAAAGCCGGTGGGTGGAAGTGCTAACACAGACTTTCTCTCCCTGCTTGACCCCGAACAGAAACAGGTGTTCCAGGAGCGCAGCGGCCGGATGCTGTCCTACGCTCTGTCCCCCAGGGAGTCGCCCTCCAACAGCCCCCCCCGCGAACTGTCCCCCCTGCGCTCCCCCTCCCCGCCGTCCCCCCCCGCCCGCTGGCACAACGCGCGGCCCTCGCCCCCCAGCTCGCCCAAGGGGGCGTCCGCCTCGATAAGCAGCATGAGCGAAGGTGACGAGGACGAGAAGTAGACGGACAGCGGGACCACGGTCAACAATACACACGCGCACACACACACACACACACACACACACACACACACACACACACACACAGTACACTGCCTGAGAACTGCTCCCATGCGCGCACACACATTCTTATATATATATACACATATACATATATATATGTATATATATATTCTTCTAGACACTGGCTGGATACTGAAACCTCAAGGAAAGCTGCAAGTATGCAAGGCAGATGGAGATCCTGGAAAAACGAAGTCCTATGCTGCTGAGCTAAGAAGCCATCACTGTCTGCGTTGTCAGGGCAACCGAGCAGGGCAGAGAAGAAGGGAAGAGGACGAGGGTTCGTGCACACGGCGTCACATATCACGAAAAGATCGAGGAATCCTTTGCGGCATCTTTTCAGGAAGGTTGATAGGAGACTGCTCATAAGACCATACCATTTTTTTTCTGTTCAGTTCAGCAATTTCCCTTTAAAGATGCCAAGGTTTCTTGTATCGGCTGTGATCGCTAGATGTGAATAGGTGCAAAGCTGCAGAACATTGTGCGTGGCGTTGAGTTCTTCAGCCGCAAACCGACAGGCAACTGGATTCATTTATCACTGTGCAAGATTGTGTTCGTTAGACGGATAGCTGCGAATTAAAGGGGAGGCACTACAGACCCTAGAATAGTGGAGGTGATCCTGTGGACAACCTCTTGGCACTTAAACACATTTTGCACCTTTTTAGACAAAATAATTGGCAACATAAAGTTCAACGAGTCATAAACTATTATTCACAGGTTCCCACTATACAGTAAGAGCAACCTTTAAAGACCAGTCCCTCAGAAATATATTGGAAATTCTCTGCAGGAAATGCATCTGGGGGAACTGAAACTGATACCATTGGTGCACAAAAAGCTGATATTAAGCAACAGAACGTGAAATACAAATAGTGACTCTAAAAGGAGATTGAATTGTTCTGCACCTAATCTTTAAAAATGCCTGTTAGATAGTCCTGCAAACTTGACTGTGACAAGACAGTAAAAAAATAGCCTTCATATATTAGCTTTTTGAATGTAAATGTGAGTCTTTAAGACCACACACACACACACACACCTAGAGTAGATGTAATCACTCCAATTTTTAGTCACGCAATTAAAAATAAACAAGCAGATCCCTCATCTCCAGTCACCCAGTAGGACATGCACTCATCATGCAGTTTTGACCAGAAAAAGCCATGTATTTTTGTGTTTGCCACATTTTACCAGTCCATGTTTAGCAGACATTTTTTGGGAAAACGATGTCAGCTATCAATCAAACCTGGCAAACTTGGGAGATGGAGCCTTCCTCCGCGGCTCTGATGATACTTGAACTATACGATACTACTGTAACCGAAGCCCCCCCCCGCGGGAACTGTCAGGTCCTCATACGCCGGAGCATCACCCCCTAACGTTTTCCTTTGCTTTTATTGGAAATGTACGTAACAACTCTTATGCTCAGACCCGATGCTGGTGCAGAACTCTCTTCCACCCCCACCCCCCTCCAATACCCCTAATGCAATGTAGAGACCTTAATGTCCTGTACGCACTACATGTTAATCTGCACTATATGTACAAATTTTGGGAATGTGTGTCTTTTTTATTTTTTAAATTTTAATGTCCAAACGGCTTGATATGTAAATAAAACAAAAACCTATAACTGAATGTGAATTGAATTCAGAGATGTGTTCATTTGACCTTTTTTTTATCAGGTCACAGAAAATTAAAAAAGAAGAACATTCAAGACAGGTCTCACACACACGCAACAGCGATTTTCTTTATTGTCAGGTTTGACAATAAGTGCTGTAAGCTCATCTCATGCTGTATCACATGATTGAAATGCTCAGCACTCTTTTGGATTGCATACATTTGCTCGACCGCCTCCACAGTGAGCAGTTCATGCATACAAATACGTTTTTTTAAGCCGTGGGTACACTAGGATGGGAAACAGAGCAATCACTCCACACAGGCTGCATACACTATACAGCAAATATATTAATCATAGTTATATACAAACCATTTTTTAAATACCATAGAGACAATAGAAGTTGACAACAACTGAAAGTGGAAGATCCTCTAAACCAGGACTGTTGTCTCTAGCCTACGACGCAGCGGGGCTGCCACCCAGAGTCGCTCAGTTCGACCGGCAGGTTACGAAGGCTTTGGCAGTGATGGAATCTGAACGAGCATGGCTAAAAGCTGAGGGCCTACAGGACCGAGGAGGCTTTCCGAAAAGTCTTCGTTTTACACTCCTTTTCTTTTCGCATCGGATGGAGCTGAAGGAGACGAGAAAAGCAAGTCACACACATCTGAAATTTCCTTTTCATCCAGCCGAGAAAAGCTCTAACGTCTGGGTCCAGGTTTCATTAGGTTTTGGTCTATTTGTACAGGAATTCTGAACGGAGGTCTTAAGTGTATAAATTGTTATTTGAAGGTAAATATAAGTTTTAGTAAAGTGCACAAATTTAAGTCCTGAATTTGATTAATGTGAACGTTTGTTTTACAGTACCAAGACCACATTTCCACCCGCTGGCTTCTCAAACACTACTTGTATGCGCTGCTTAACTCTCTATTGCATAGCGTTGCCACATGGCAAAAACATGAAAATTTTATCATATGAGGCCTCTTTCTAATTTTGGCTCAGAATGCACATTCGTATTCAGGTTTACTGCAACACATGTGCTCTGGAGGAGCTCAGAATATGTGTTAGTCTATATAAAAAGGACTGAAAACAGGTCATATGATGTGATTATATTTTTCCTCCATGTAAAAGACATGATTTTTACAACTAAACAGCAAAACATGGATTTTACATTAATGCTTTTTAGTAATATTGAGCCAAAGTATTTGTTGCCATGTATTGCTTTGCAATAGAGGGTTAAATTCCTATAGTATGAAGAAAGAATGAAGTGGCCTGTCTACAAAATTATTAAAAGTAATGAGAGAAAATCCAACAATTAATCATATAAAGAAATAACCTTGTTCAAACGGCAATGATAAACGGTAAAAGAAAATAGTACACAGTGCTGAATTGAGTGTTCATAAACATCCCTTATTCCCTGAATGGAATAAAGTATAACCTATCAAATTCTTCTGCATTGTAGCTGTATCCTCTAAAGCAAAATAAAAAAAAATACACAAGCTTTGTTCAAACTCATTCAGAACAGATTCAGATTAGTGATTTTACAAGCGAGACACACGGCTGACTGGATACTGCGTTGTTAGAGTCCAAGCGACATGTGAGCATGCTGGGCGTCCACCACGGCAGGTCGACGCAGTCTGCAGGTCGGGGGTATGGAACGAGGGGAGGAATCGTGACCACGGAATCCTGCGGTTATTGTATTCCAGTGGATGCAACGGCTCCATTTGTCTCTGGACATAGTGCTGGTGTGGTAGAGGCTACGTGAGGAAGCTGGCGTGGTGGCGTGACGATGCTGCTTTGGTCTTTAAAGTTTGCTCGGTTATGGCGCGGAGCTCGGTTAAAACGTCAAAACCTCAAACTGGCTTAACGCGCGGGCTGCAAAACTATCCGATGATAAGAAGTGCTGAAGGTGAATAGCTGTACAACAAAAGATAAAGAGAAAAAAAAACTTTTACATTATTAACATGTTCCCTTTTTTTAATGAACAGAATGTTCCAATGGAGCCTTCAAGGCAGCTTTTTTTCTAAAAGGTCCCATATCAGAGAAAGTATGATTTGTGATCATAAGGAAAGTCTAGGTGATACATAAAAACTTCCCGTTGATTGAAAACTATCCTGCATTATTTTTAGAGCTCCATAGCGAAGCTAGAGACACAAAACAATGAGGTACTTTTTCATCTCCTCTGCCCCCCACAAATATAGCTGATTAGCGTTAGGTCGCAAAAAGTGCATAATATGGGACCTTAAGGACCTTTAGAATGTGTTATCCAAAGGTAAGGCTCTCATTGACTTAAAACTAAAACTTTAAAAATAAGGTTTGTCCTGATGCTTCCTGTCACTTTCCCAACAGAAACTTATAATCTTCTCTCCTTCCCATGATCACTGCTTCCCTCCCCAGGCTTAAATGGACCTGCAACAAAAAAACTAGTCTTTACTATGCCAATGACACACTGGCCTACTTGTGTGTTCAGTCAAAAGTGTCTCCCAAAGGAAGGAAATTAAACCTCCTCCTCTCCCCAGTTGCAACCCCCCACCACTTTGTGTGTGAGAGAGAGAAACAGAACACAAACCTCCACGGAGGACGAGAAACACGCTCAATCAGCAGTGCAAAGCTTACTCAGCCAGAGGAAGTCACAAAGCTGAGACAGGCTGAACTGAGATTGGGAGGGAGAGATTGAGCTTGAAATTACAGCTAGAGAATTAGTAAAGATCCACGGGAGTCGACTGGCCAGTTATTAGATGAGGTGAGACGACGTGGATCTGTAATATAGGGAGAACCAGTGGTAGCGCCGGAACAATGAAGGCTAGCTTGATGAAGGTCATTGCCATTGGGTACAGGTTTAGGTTATAGGTCAAGGTCATCCATCTTTTTTTTTTCTCCCCCAAAGCTTCAACAACTGGAATGTAATGACTAGTCTGATCCTAACCGGGAGATGTTTTGTTTTTTGTTTGTTTTTTTTACCCAAGGGCAACATTTCATCGTACATGCTCCAGTCAGAGTGCGGACACACAGGCTCCCAGACAGGTCCGGGCTAGCGGAGTTATCTGTTGGCTTTGTATTTGGACTTGCTGGCATCGCGGGGCTCTCTGCTGGGGTTGCTCCAGTCGTCCGCCTCGGGGCTCGTCTTGTAATGCCGCCACGCCGACTTGTTGAAGACAGGCAGGCGCTCAAAGGACTCGCTGGACAGGGCCTTTCAGTGAAGGAGCAAAAAAACAAAAAAACATGAAACTCTGAGCGTTAACTTTTAGGGCCAAGAAACAAAGCTGTGAAATCATCAATCTTCTTCTTATTATTACACATCTGTGTTCTGTATGGGATGTATATGGAAGCCCATAGAACTGTATAGTAAAAAGTCATTAAATCTGGACCCTGATTCTCTCCCATGATTCTTTTCAGCAGGTTTCATGCCAACGCCTCAAACTCTCCAGCACTTCATCACTGTTGCAGCTAGCTTTTTCCACTTTTTGCTAAGCTAATTATCATCTAGCACTAAGCCTCATACTGATATGAGAGTGGTATTGATCTCCTCAGCTAACGCGGGGGAATAGTTGTTGAAAATACTCCTTTAAACCCTGAGTGCGGTGCTTCAGCTAGCTCATGTTACCTTCAGATAGATGACTGCGTCCGTGCCCACGCCCTCCATAGAGTAGAGCTTCAGATCCCCCTGGAAATATCGGGCGTAGAGCCTAGAAATGGGTAAACCGTAGCCAAAACCAGCCTGGATGCAGGAGAGGGGAGAACTGTATCACCCAGAGGCCGTACTTTGTATATACAGTATATATCGAATATATAAGTTAAAAACAGAGTTGGAAGTAATCACCAGCGTCAATGCTGATTTAATTTTCCTGTGTGTGTGTGTGTGTTTACCATCGGGACAGCGCCTGGCTCCAGGCTTGGTGTAGGAGCAGTGGAGTACATGTAGTTAAACAAACGGTCTATCTTCCTCAGAGGAACTCCTCCTCCTCTGTCACTGATCTGGTTGAGGGGCGTGGGAGAGAGAAAAAGTTCAAACACTGTTAAAGGTTTTTCAAAAGAATGGTGTATGTGTGTGTGTGTGTGTGTGTCGGTTTTTACCTTTATGGAGAGATCCTCTTTACCCAACGTGACTTTTGCCTTCACCGCTGGCAATCCCTCTTTGCTGTTCTCGTGAAGCTCCACGGTGGCTCTCATCGAGTTCTGCAAAAACACCCGCAGAGGCAATTAACTCCACTCAGCCAGTCGAGTCATTACGGAATTATCGTCACATTACAGTTTAATCACATTTGGGGAGTGAGCCGGATGAGCGAGTTAAACGGCGGATGGATGTGGCGCGGCCTCACCTTGAAGAGCTCAAACAACATGTGGAACAGATGAGAGGGCACATACACCGCCTGGATGGGCTTCTTAGGGGCCTTCACTGGAAGAGAACAGAGGGTGTGAGCAGATGATTTTTTTTCTTTTTTTAAAAGCTAATGAGCTGGTAGGCATTGTAATTATTATACGACTAAATTCGGACTCCCATGCTGTGTTCTAAAGCGAGGGAGCACATGGTTTCGCTACAGCTGTGCAACAGAGATTATAGAGAGAAACCACAGATGGATTATGTGTGTCCCTTACTGTTGAACTCCTCGATCTTGAGCTCAGGAGCAGCTAAATAGTACTTTTCACAGAGCATCTTGGCCGTGTCATAGGCATCTGATGGGAGGAAGCACAGAGAAGGCAAAACTGAATAACTGAATGAGCTGGTTGTTTGTGTCTGGTTGCTGGCGTTCCACGTCGGGTCACTGGGAGGGCAGCTCTTTGTCTTTGGGAGTGTGTAAACACAGCAAAGTCGGATCTCCACAGACAAAATATACACACTGGCTGCTGCTTCAACGTATAACCGGTGACTAAATTTGGTTCCAACTTACCGCTGACGACTTCAGCCACGCTGCAGCTGGGATCGATGCTGCCAATGTGTTTGGGATGAGCCGGGTTGGTGTCGTTACCGAACAGCAGCGCTAAGCAGAAACAAACACGGGTTAAGGTGTGATCGATGGGGGGGGCGTGCTTTGTGACGGTGGACCTGAGACTCACTGTGCTGGTTGATGAGCATGCGGAACGAGATGCGGTTGGTGTAGAAGCGGTCGAGGAAATACTGTATGTTGCTGCTGATGAACGGGTCGAACCCGAACTGGTCCTTGTACTCGATGACGCCCTGAGCCATGGTGGGGACTACGTCGTTGTGACGGTTACGGATCTCGATCAAGAGCTCCAGGAAGCTGAAACGACGACGGGAACGATGAATCAAAGTCAAAGTCAAACTGATAACACGGGTAATGTTCCTGCTATAAATGATAATAAAATCTCTACAAAGACAAAGGTTAATATGTACTTAAACCTGGAATCAGACACGACGACATGCGAGGTAACTACAGAGGTGTCAGAATGAATTTATGTTCATGTTAAAGAGTAAACACACCTAGACTATTGCAAAAAGAAATCTAACATTGTGTTTCACTACAAATAAAAAATAATTTATTTATTGTTGTAGCTGAGGTTTTCTCATGCAATTTGTGCATAAAACTCCTGCTGCCCCTGTATCAGGTTTTTGGGATTCTAACAGGTTAGAGGGACCAACATGTGAACTGATCTAACTAACAAAATGTTTTCTGTACATGCCTACTAATGTAAATACCCACTTGAGCGTTACACATAAATTAATCTGTAAGTGTAGTATTAGTACTGCTGTTTAAGTAGCATATACTAAATACTACAGTACCCAGCACCTCAGCTCAGCTCAGGAGAATTCCTAACTTGTTTGGAAAGAAAATGAAACTGCATATTTTCAGTAGGAAATACAAAACCCTGGGGTTTAGTGGCAAGATAAGCAACCGATAAGACATGAGGAGATTTCTGTTATTCACTAAATAACACAAATCTAAAATCCAGGAAAGAGTTCAGAAATTCTTCAGAAATAGTCTCTTTTTTTAAATTGAGCTTGAAGTTTATGTCTCTTTCCAAAAGTTGCTTTTTTTTCTCAAATTAGAATCCCAACATAATGCTCTTTCAGGACGAGCACAAATAACCCAACTGTAGTGTTTTCACTTCATGTGAGCTGAGCATTTCTTGTACCCGTGCACCTGCATGTGGGTATTAACCATGCGTGGCTGTTTACCTTAAGGGCATTGTTGTAGGATAAATACATCACAGCATGGACAGCAGATACAGTAGCTATTTGTACAAAGAGGATTAGCTGCTGTGAAATAGGAACTCTAGAAGGACTTGAAGCTGTACTTACTGTACATGCTAGCCGTATTTTAATAGAGTGCATCACTCACTCGTTGAGAGCGTGAGGGTCCTCCGGCTTTCTGTTCTCATAATCCAGCAGCTCCACAAAGCTCTGCATGTACCTGATAAAGGCAAGACAACTTTTTACACACTCTTCTGACTACACTGCTGCTAGCCTAATCGTCTGGCAGCCTCACACGGTTTATTTACGGCGTTTAGAAGTGTCTCACCATTTCTGGACCAGCCGGACAGAGGGCTGGCCGAGCAGGTTATCCGGTAGCAGGTTGACCTCCCTCATGGTGTTGGCGAGCCGCACCGGCAGCTCCTTACGCAGGAACATGTACGACGTTTTCTCACACGCATTGTCCCTGCCTGAAAGGAGAGGCTGCTGGTGACTGAAGCGACTCTGGGAACATCTGGAGGCTCGGATACACGTTTCAATTCAGAAATATTCAGCCATATAAGCACATAGAAAAAGCTTGATTTGCTGTCATCATAATCAATTATCGAATCATTCCTAGTCATTGAAATCATACGTTCCCAACCAAATAAGTGGACAAGTTAGAGAAGGTGTCAGTCATAGCTGTAACATTTAATATGATCCTTAAAACTCTTCTAGCTACTTGGCTGGAACTTTATTCCCTGGCAAAATTAACTGATCTGTACAAGGAAATGATGAATCATGTTACCCAGCTGAGTGGTGGAGTCATGGAAAGTTTAAGGGAGATTAATGTTTTCATTCTAAACAGGAAACTTTCCAAGAATGACTGTGTGTAAGCAAAATGTGATTTACACAGTGTCACGTGCATGTGTGTGTGTGTGTGTGTGTGTATGGTGCAACGTTTCAGAGAGAAAAACACTTACTAGCTATTTAAAGGAGAAAAAAAAAAAGTTGAATCAAATATTTGCAGCTTGTGTTACAAGAAACCTGTTGAATGCGTCACTAAACTTTCATACTTTTAGTATTTCATTATACATTGTCCATATATTGTTCTATTAAAGCTGGTGACCTACTTTGTTTTATTAAATTTGTGGGTCAGTCAAAAAAATCACAGTTGGCAAGATAAAAACGTCAAAAACTTTTTCAGTTTTAATAAGCATTCATCAGATCTTTAAAAATGTACTTTTTGTGTTCATGTTGTTATTTGTGCTATTATTGTAGGATCTTAATTACTAAACAATCTGACAAAACAAAGCGGAAGTGTGCCATTGTCTCGGTGGCGTTTCCTGATTCAGCAGTGCACAGGCAAAGCAGAGATATAATAAAACTGCAAAATCCCAGAATACTGACTCAGCTCTGGATCCAGGACAACTGACCATCCTTTGGACCGTACCTCTACTTGTTCCCTTTTGGCGAATTAAAAAGCATCCTAATACACTTTTGCCCTGGTGACGTCTTAACCTGAACAAGTGCTGACACTCTCCTCTCATCCAAGTCACGTCTGTGTGAGAGCAAATTACATAACAGGGACAGTGTTTTAATCAGTGTGATGGATTAGGAAAAGCCTTGAGTGCGGCTGCCCAGCATGAAATCAACAAGATCATCTTGAGTCTCACGTCAGGAGATGAGTACAATTAGTGACACTGCAATGCACAAACGCTGCAAATCTTACAATTGCATCTTCACATATTTACATTTGTTAGAAAAAAAAGAATATGATTCCCAGCCCCCCTGCAAGTAACTCAGAGCATCCATCATATCACTGTCATTGGTGTAATAATACACTCCAATGCTACATAAACTCATACATAATTGTGTGATAAATAAGCATAAAGGTGTGTTATTCCCTCCTGTAGACGTGCTGCTTCTCCTGTGTCTCTGTGTGAACACATGCATGCACTAAAGCATGTGTCACATGTTCACAACAAAGACAGGAAGCTGTCATGCAGAGACGACAGCCTGCACCGATGCAACTAAACACCCCATTCAAATGTCACCTCCGACCATAACAAAGTATAATGTTTCGTGGCAGCTTGTGGCGGACTTTTACTATTAATAACAACCCGAGAGTTACCCGTGCCACTATCCCGTCACATACACACACACACACATTAATGACACAATATAATTAAGCAAGTCATCGCTTGTGTGACAGGTGACAGCCAAGCTAACTCACCGAAATCCAGGAACTGCTTGATGGACAGCGGCGACGGCGAGAACCGGGAGTAATACTCGATTTTGGGGTTCGCGTTTTTCAGCAGAGACGCGATAATCCTCATTTTGAAAGTGTTGTTGTTGCGGTTTTATGTTCTTTTTTAAAGCCTGGCTGTGGCGGTGAGAATGAGGGGAAAAGAAGAGGAGGAAAAACAACACGGCGGCGGTGCTCGTCTCATCCGCCGCGTCGTGCTGACAGCAGCGGCCACACTCGTCTCTCTCTCCGCGGGGGACACATCTGTGTCCCGGGCCGCTGGGACTCCGGAGGACGGGGCGCGACGACGCGAGAAATGAATGTCCATACGGTTACATGATAGGGACACACCGACCAGACGTCTCAACAGGGCTTCCCGCATCCAACATTGTTGGTCATTCACACGGAGCGGACGGCGGCTGTCAAGTGTGTCAGAATGAAACAGACACTTCCGCTCGGTGGTTTTTCAAAATAAAGCGGCAGGTTCGAGCGCTTGAAAGAAAATCTGATCAAGTCAATTAACTTCACTAATTTCTCTAGGACTGTTTTACTACACATAAAACCCTATCGCGTAAAGCATTTATCAGTATTTTAAAGTTTACGTGGAGCTAATATCAGGCTTCAGCAGTCCAAATTAATAAACTTTAAGCATTTTAGAGGCGTTTTAGTGCCAACGTTCTTCTATTTTAGCTCAACACTGTCTGAGCAAACAACATTTGATAGTAAAAAATTCTAATTATGGCAGATATCCACTTAATAGTAGTTACCCAGACAGCTAAAGATTCATATAAGCTTCAAATGAACCTCTAAATGCAGTTTTTGCAAAAATGACTGGACACACTGTGGATTTTAAACTGTATAACTGTAACAACTTTATGGTATGTAATGTGTTCTGCAGTTCATCATCAAGTAAACAGTTTGACCTTTGACCCACTACAAGTGCTGCAGAATCCATTTAACAATGTATCTATAAAATTATTAAATAATACGTTTATTAACATATAACACTGCAGATTTATTGTACCTTTAAACCTAAAAACCTGTTATTATAAAATTATGTTGGCTATTAACAGAGAATTTCCTTAAATTTATACTTATTAATGGTTGATATTTAAGGTCAAGTCAACAACAAAAAGACGTTTTTCTTATTTATTTCTTGATTTTGAAGGTTTATTTCCGAAGCTTCCGGTCTGTTTGAGCTACTTGACGTACGTACAGCACGTAACGCACGTACATGAGCAAGTCTGGAGTCAACCGCACTTTGCACGAGCTCGAAGATGAACTGCGGCGATTGGCTCAAAACGCGGAAGTGAGAGCCAGCGACAACCTGATTGGACGGAGGCGTGTCATTCAAATTCGTTTATCTTGTTTATCCGCAGCCACATTCTCTAATAACACAGACTTTATACATTTAGGCCTGTGTGTTCTATTTTTGGATTTCTGGTTTCTACCGCCACATAGCGGCAAATAGGAGAATTACACTAACAAATGTCTCAAGTCACTAGTGTTTGTAGCCTAGAGCCCCAAATCACAGATTCTCCTCAGGGGGTCTGTACAGTTTTTACAGCAACAGGAAACCTCTAAACCTTAGAACCTCAGATGAATGAAATGAAAAAAATACAGAAATGTCAAATTTACATCTGAAAAGTAATGCTGTCAGATCATCAAGTCAAGTAGAAAATACATTTGGTTGATGCCTCATGAAGACAAAAAACATAAATAAGAAATAACAGTTTATTTTAAAGGTCCTTGTAGTCCTTTTTTTAACTTCCAGAAAACAAAATTGTGCATTTATGGAATGAATTCATACATTTCTAGTTATTTATTCAATCAAGAAATGTGCAAGAAAAGCATGATAGCGACGGATTGAACAACATACATTAATGTGCAAAGGTTTGGGTCATTTCAGAGCTTTAGATACCATCAGTGAGGCCCCCCCGATGAGTGCCGAATTTATTCGGCCAGAGACATAAATAACCATCTTCAGCCGCAACAAGAAAAAGGGGTCCTGCAGCATATGGTTTGCTCCCCACAGAGAAGTGATTTTCATCGAGTCGGTCTGGGATCACACGAGGAGAAAGAAGAACAGTGGCAACTTCTCCAAGATGTTTGGAATTATTTACTGATAAATACCTTGAAAAATTGTGTGCAGGTGCAGCGAGGAGAACCACTGCTGTAATAAAGGCAAAGCCTGCTCACACTAAATACTGAGTTTTTTTCTCCTGTTTACTGAACTTTATTTGAAGTTAATTGATACTTAAAACTATTGATGGCAGCATTTTGACAAAGCATCCTTACATTGTTACTTCCAACAAATTTGGCACAGTGCTTTATATGGAGAGACGGTTTAAATGTGCATTTAAATAACTTTTTTTTTTAAAATTCCCTGGATAAGTTTCTTCTCTCCACAACACAAGCTTGGCATTTGCAAGGGGAACATGAACCTGTAAAATAAAGTGTTATCAAAAATACCTCTTGCATTATTTGCAAATTCTCTTTTTTTTTTTTTTGGTAATTGAATAGTCAGTTATAACTGATTCATCTCTGTGTCCTGCAACAGTTCCGGAGAGTCTGTGACCCTTAATGAACACCCACAAGGCGTATTTACATGTAATTCATATATAGTCTCTTAATCAAATCACACACACACGCACACACACACACACACACACACACGCACGCACACACACATCCCTCTCATGCCAACTCCGACATGACGACCATCTTGGTGTTTTCATTGTTGTCGTGCTCATCCTCGGGTAGGGGGTCGTACTGCCGGCGGTACAGCAGCCGTGTCACCAGCGTGATGATGAACATCTCTAGGATCAGAAGCTGCTGACTCATCACTATGGAAACGGACGTGGGCACAGAGAGAGAGAGAGAGGAGAGGGTGAAGGGCAGGAAGTGGGAGCAGCGTTAGTACACTAAGTGAAACCTCACGCAAATTGCTCCCAGCGACGTGATTAAACGCTGAATAAGTTCGGGAATGGAGGAGTAAAAGCTGACGAAGCAGACACACGCACACACACACACACACACACACACACACACAGACAAAGGAACTGGTTGAATGGGCAATGGTTGACTCACTGTATCCTCGGGCTGCGGAGGAGAAAGGTGGCGTGCAGGCGATGGTTCCGTTCAAAGCCAAGATGTTGATGATAGCTGTTTGCAGCTGGCTCAAGATCAGCACCAGCTACACACACACACACACACACACACACACACACACACACACACACACACACACACACACACACACACACACACACACACAAACTTATGACAGCTGGCATGTTATTAGAATGGTGTTTGCTGAGCTGCTGCTGGTAACTGTGTTATCAGCTGTTTACAAACGCACGGTTTAAAGTGCGTCCTAAGCGTCTCCCGCGTCTCACCTGGTACATGGCGTACTTAGGGATGATCTTTATCGTCCGCAGGGCAACCCTCAGGTGCATGAACGTGATGGCCACGGGCCACAGGGCGATGATTGTCAGGATGCCCACAAACGGGTTGATCCATATGGCAGCTCCAGTGATGTTTAACTGAAAAGGAAGGTCAGTGGAGACAGGAGAGAGAATATGAAAATAAGATAAGAAAGAATAAAATCGATACAGTTCATAAAAAAATTACTCTTCTCATTTTTAAATTGATAACATGTCACTATTGTTCTATAATGTGTATGTAGTGCGTTTTACCCTTTCTCCTAGAGGACTTGTATCATAGTTTGAATATTTCTATGATTATATTATAAAGGTCAGTGACAAATAATGGCTGGCAAGATGAGAAAATCAAAACCTTTTTTTTTAAATTCAGTTTAAAGAAGCATTCATCAGGTTAATGTTGGTTTCTTATCATTTAAGAGTCCATTTACTTTTTTCTTTTCTGACAAAAAAGTCAAATGGTGCAATATATAATCCAGCATGTGTGTTTGATTATTTAAAACCATTTTTAAGAGAGTTAAATGACCTGATTTTAGGGGTTACACCACATGACATTTTTGACAATGTCCCATATAGTATAATAATGGAAATATTAAAAATAAGGAAAATAATAAGGAAAAGTAATATTCTTTCCAGAGCTCTAATGAGAAACTTAATAGATATGTAAAACTATAATGAGATATTTTATTTTTTTGAAACAAATGTAACCTGTTAGCAATATCAAAATCCAGGAAAAGTGTACAATATTTTTCTACCAGTATATAGTATAGTGTTCTATTTTCTTTTGTTAAACTGATATGACTTTTGCATGTGTAATGTGGACTAATGCACGAGTCATGGTGATTAGTGCATGGATTGATGCAGGATGCGGATCATGAATTTCTGTTGCTCACTATTACGTCACTATGACTTCAAGCGATTAGGTAACACTTGATATGTCTTCAATTAATGCATGTCAGCTCACAGCTGGTTTATGGGACAAAGTAAAAACTGTCAGGAGGTGTAATCCTAAAAAAAAAACAAAAAAACGGACTTTCTCATCTTGCCAACGTTGATTTGTCACTGTTAGACAACTAGCTACAAAGATTTCTCCATTTATATTCTCATATAAAGCTGCAGTCTGGTGCAAACGTTGTAGCTGGAGAAGAAAGAGTGTGATAGCCTGTCGATATGAAAAAACAACAACAAAAAAAAGAAACCGTGGGTGTCAGCAATAGGATCACTGTTGGGTCCTGCATCGACATGTAGACGGTTGCACAAGATTATCACATGGATGAATAATGGTTTATCTCTCTGTGATAGCAGGTATTGTGCTTTTAGAGAGGGGGGGCGTCAGATTCAAATCACATGAAAAGAACAGTCAAAGCTGGGAACTGGGGCAGTGCGGCTCACTAATATACTTTTATGAACCATCTCATTACGCTACAGCAGCAAACAGCACAAATACAATTCAGGGAGTAAACAGCATTTCAAGATGCGATCGAGCGTTTTCCCCGATGACCAACTCACATCAGCCAGGTCAAAGGTGCCGTTGGTGTAGAGCACAATGGAAAGGATGGTGAAGACGGTCTTCAGCAAGGCGAACTGGAAGGAGCCAAGTTTGAGCAGGAAGAGCGAGCGCCTGGGAGTGAAACAGGAAATCTCTGAGTCGCGGTCCTTGGTGGCATAAACCGTTCAGACATGTTGCTTGAATTGTGGATTTCTCAATTGCTTGGAAACTACCTAGACCCAGACTCATCACTGCAGGATGTACCGAACAATTCAAATTGACCTTGGTCATGTGGAGAAACTCATGTCTAGATATGAATCATCTTACATGGAATAACAACATTCACAGATCCCTGGAGATTCCGATTTCTGGCAAACAGAAGCGTTTTCCAGCAGAAAATAGATGACAATGAAATGAAGTCGTTGGTGGGAAACTGTGGAGTGCAGTGGAGCAAAGACAAAAAAAAATCTGTACTGGTCCTAGCTTGAATATCATCATAATCATCAGTTTTGTGTACAACAGGTAAAAACAAATGGATTTTGGAGTGAATGAACTTAAAACACGTACGAGGCATTAAAAAAATAAACACACCTGGTAATTGCTGCCTCATGCAAATAATTCTGGGACCAGCTTAAATAGACTCAACCTGCTCCCGGCCAATAATCTGTGTGTCAAACTACAGCGTGTTACTCTGAACTTTACTTAAACTGGGCAAGTAAACAGCGGAATCGAGCCGGTGTGTGGGGACATCTGTGCCCTCTCAGATCTGGTGCAGACGGGGCCCCACCCTGAGAGGGGTTGAATGATCAGGAGTGTGTTCAACCCGCCCTTCTATAGTGACCCTGCGGGTTATCGATACCGGCGGATCTCTGAGGGGTTTACGCAACCTTTAAACAGGCCCCAAAAACTTACAAAGTTCCATGTGCCCGATGCTTTGATCGGCATATGGAAGCCTTCTTGATGGATGTGCAGTGAGTGGATCCGTGCGTCATTGGCATCGCAGGATGCTTTAATTACCTCTTTATTATTACGGGGATTGCTTAACAGTAAAAAAAAACAAGGGTTTAAAAAATAAGGGAAATGGAGGATGAGAAACTTCCTCTCAAATCCTTTGGGAATGACTGTTTTCATTGCAGCTTTTAAATAAAAAAAATGAATAAAGCAAAGTCATAATTCGTTAAGCCTCTTCTTATTTGTTGCTTCTTTTTATTAAATATGAATTAAAAAAAAAACAGCAACACACAAATGTGAGCTATCATTAGAACTTCCTGTATAGTGTGTTTGTTTTCCTCGTGTTTTATTCCCCTCTGTGACAATGGAATTCGCTTCCAATCTGATAAGCCTGAGCCGGTTGCCAAACACAATGGGATCCGATATCTGAATTCACATGTTCGCCGGGAGCTGTCCAACATTACCTGCTGCGGTTACCGAACTCCACTGCACTTTATCTGACAGCCTTAGTTAGCTTTTAGACGCGGATTTGACACAGTGGTTATAAGAACCTTCTAAAATACAACACATAATAAAAGATTAAAGCGACTTGTTTACAACAGTAGTGTATGGTAAGTTTTTACAGAGTTACAGCTCTGCCAAATCCTGGTTTTACCCTTATAACTTTTTACATGGATTTGTTTCATTAAATGTTCTGGACTAAACTAGCTGAGAATCTGTTAAAACCAGTTCCGGCTACATCAGTGACGCGCTGCTCTAACACGGATGCTTCATATTAACAGTATAATGATATCATATGTAGTAAAACATCAGCCAGGAGACCAAAACAATACTTTTATTGCTGTACTTTCACAACAGCAAGCTCATAACACTTGCATGCATTTTATTTAAGTGGGAGTTTTCATGCAGGACTTTAACTTTTAATGGAGCATTTTTACATTCACTGTAAGGGTACTACGTAGTCTCCTTTTTGTTTTTAGATTTTATGGTTAATTTTAATCAGATTTTATTTTTCCTTTCCTATTTTCAATATTTGAATTAATAAAAATTTTCCTCTTGCAGTCAACTAAATTGTATCCTGATGCTGATCCTTTTAATGTTTTATGTAATGCACCTTATTGTTGAATGTGTACAAATAAACCTGCCTCGCCTTTTAAGTAAGTGACGTTGAATTGATGTTTAAATTACTAAAACCAGGATTTTTTCATCCAAACTGCAAAGGCAATCAGATTTTTTTAGGTGTCTTTTATATCATTGAATTATTCGATTGCTGTTTCACTGAGTTTTTGTTGTAGTTTTACTGTTGAACTCACCAGGGTGCATGAAATGTTATTTGTTTGTGTACTGTTAAGGTATTCAGGTTTTAATACTTGCTATTTATTATGCTCTGTTTGCATAGTGCATTGCATTGTGGTGTGTAGAAACTACTCATATGTGCTGCATAATTTGGGCAGCGTTGTTTTTTTCTACTGCAGTGAGTCTCAGGGTCCTGACTGGGGGGCGTCAGAGTTCACCAGGTTCATATAGGAATCTGAAGACTGGTTAAACTGGTGAAAGTGCTCCACAGACCTGGTGATGGCCACGTGTGGCAGACAGGGGCAGCAGCAGCAGCACGGCCCCGTGCTGATCCGCAGCTTGTGTCGCCCGGCTCGCCGCAGGAACGCCTCGTCGCCGCCCAGCTCCTCCACCATCAGGATCAGGAACTTGAACACCACGACGGCGAAGTAGCTGCAGAGAAATGGACCCGTGAAGTCAGAGTGACAGGTACAGGAAGAAAGATAAGAAGAAGCATTAAGAAAGGAAATTGCACAGGGAGGAGGAAGCTTAAGTAAATTAAAAGAGATGAGAGATCTGAAATGAAAGCCACAAAGATCCACACGCACATAACGCAAAACTGTAAAACTGTCAGTGAGGGGATGAAGTTCAAGTTTCCTCTGTGCTGCAGGGCTCTGTGAGTCAGGAAAAAAAAAACACAAAGCACAGGAGGAGGTGAAACTCACCAGGCAGAGGTCATGTCAGTAAACATGGTGGCTCTGGGGATCCACATGCCCAGACACGACATGGTGCCAATCACCTGAAAAAAAGACCTTTCGCTGTGGTTTCTGTTTTCACCTCTTTCTCCAACTTCTTAATGTGCCTAAATCCGTTGTTGTTGTTGTGTAAATCTTACCGGTGCAGCCCCATTCACCCAGATGATGACGCTCTTCTTGTTGGACGGAACTTTCCTGTAGATGTAGACACACTCCTCGAGGAAGACCAGCATAGACACGGCCGCCATGAAGGTGAGCACCGAGTACAGGATGATGCCAAAGATGTCGAGGTCTGTGGAAGTGGAAAAATACAAGGAATTAATCACATTTCAGCTTCGACTAGAACAGTTCTACAAACTACATTCATGTCATTCAAGCTTTTATCAAGACATGGATATATAATATATATGAATACACACACCACAAATGCTGCGTGTAGTGATTGAATAATATAAAATAATACTACTCAAGTATTAGAAATGTTTTGTTTTTTTTATAAGATCAATGTACTTTTTGTTTTCTTTAATTTCTTTCCAAACTCTTTTTCAGTTTTACATTTTCTATCCCAGCGCTCCAGCTCCTCAATCTAACACAGTCCAGGGAAACAAAGAGGGAACTTTGACTTTGGATGACATCCACTTCATTTGATTAACTCATATGGTTGAAGCCATGCCGCTTTGATTAAATCCTGGAACACATTTCTGCAGAAAATGAAAGCGGTATGGATTTTAACCCCCATCACTTATTATAAATGCATTATGATCTTAGAGATCTAGGACAGGAAGAACAGGCCAAACCAGTCGGCTTGGGCAGTATCCATCGAAATATACCTTCATACCATCCTGACATTTCACCAGGTTATATGCTATATTTGTGTGAATAAAATATAAAACAATTAAAAAAAAATCCTGCTGGTGATAGACTATAAGATCATTGTAGTGTGTATGACATTACTCTACAACAATGTGTGTTTAGTATGCAATTAACTTAGACAAGTCCTGCTGGTTTAACCATAATCATTAATAATTAACCATAAAAACCCACTGGTGTCACTTTAAAATGTTCTGGAACATCCCCTGCACCGCTTTATCCCTAACTTAAACTGATGAAGACCAATGGTGGTCACGTGACCATGTGTGAGTCTGGGGGCGTGTCAGGTGGACGGAGGTGAGTTTCAACCCATTTAGTGGTTGTAATGGTTTAATACATGCGTCATAATCTATCTGCTACACACCATCCTGCCCTGAGGTTTCATCCCAGGAAGTTTAACTGCTCTTCACCATCAGAGCAGGACTCGTTCTCTGGATCATGTGACCACAACGACTCTCATTCCTCTTCACACCTGACTTAAGCGACCATTGTTAAGGTATGAGGGTGTGGGCGACAGTTCCCCCCTCTGTGATCCAGAGAATATGCTCCTGGTTTCCATCATCCGGCCAGAACTGAAGAAGCCTTTTGGGATGAAAAGTGAAACGTCAGGGGGCACACACCCTTCCTAGATTTAGGAACGGGTTAACAACTTATCATGCTGCTGCAGGTTCAGACTGCTGGGACCTCATGAGATACTCCGAGCTTCTTCTTCTTCCTTCCATCTGTAACACTCATGATCCACTGACGCTTTTAACACCTGTTGTATTCCTAGAGTCCTGCCCTCTGTTTTTTAGTTCTCATAACATGCTGCAATATATTTCTGTTATTCGATTTAGCGTCATATTCAACTTTTCCTGCTCGAATCTACTGTTTCCATCCTGTCCACATCATCTATCGCACGCCTGTCCGTCCTGGAAGAGGGATTCTCCTCTGCTTCTCTTCCTGAGGTTTCTTCCTCTTTTTTTCCCTGTTTTTTTAGGGAATTTTTCCTTGTACGATGTGAGGGTCTAATGACGGGGGAGATTACCACAGTGACGTATGTTGGTAAATATGTGCCACTAAGCAAAAACTTCTCAAGCTGACTCATTGTTAATGAGGAATACGTTTACCGTAAACACCCATTCTACATTCAATCGCATGAGAAGGTGTGTCCAAACCTTTTGACCTGTACTTCACATGTAACATCACAAACGTTACTGATACCCATACGAACTTCCACGAAGTCACTGCTGATTGTCAGCTGTGATTTAACAAAGGTCAGGGCCACGTCTGAGGAACTTCAACATGCAGAGCCATGACTTGGAAACACACAGGGTCTGACTAATACCTGGAAGACAGTAAGTCATCTCACTGGACTCCTATGTAATGAAAACTAATCACATCATTACCGCATCTCTGTTTTGGTTTAACAGATAGAGAAATGTGTATTATTGACAACCTTCAGGGACAAGGCAGCGCTGAGTTCTGGGGATTAACAAAGATCCAGATCCAGACCCCAGCGTAAGGTCTGTGGATCCCTGTTCATGTAGTTTTGAATCGTTTTAAGTGAAAACAGCAACGCAGGAAACCAGAGGCAAACTGTAGCCATGTGCATGTTGACAAAACGAAACAAGCTCGACATGCAGCTGCAGCTCGATGACACGGTCTCCAGCTTCAGCATCTCTTTTTTCATAACGAGATAAAACAATCAGGAACTTTGACTCATCGGCTTGATGTAATTACCACGTTGGGGGACACTTTCCTAAAGCATCAGTGTGTTTGTTGGTGGGATTCTTCAGAAAAGGAGCTGGCCGGCTGTCATTTCTGTGATTAATGTTTCAGGCATCCAAAGGGAAATATGGTTCCAATTGAATCACTGAAACGGAAGCTTCAGACAAAAGAAGGTAGGTGATGGGGACAGAGCTGCAGCGTTCGAAAAATAAAAAGTGAAAGGAAAGAGAAGGATCAGGTATCCTTGAATCCTGCATCATTTATTCCCTGGTATCCAGAGCCATTAGCTGTAATCAGTTAACAACCACACACACGCACACACACACACACATAAGCAAGCAATTTCAACTTTGATATCCGTTTTCTTCATGCCCTCCTGATGCCCTCGACCAATTAGTGAATTATTTTACTATTGTTTACTGGTCTTGTTTTTATGATTTGTCCTTTACAACTGAAATGCAGGCTTTCCCTCTGTCCCCTGCTCCTTCCATTCCACGGTTTATGTAACCTCACATGTGCACAACATATTCAGCCCGCAGTAAAGCGGAGACTGAAGTTTTAACTATCTTTTTTTTCCCTTTTACTCACTAAACTGATCCAGATGGTTACTTAAAAGGATTTACTCTCACAAGTATTGTCGGATCAGGACTTTTTTTTTTTTAAATTTACAATGATGAAAATAAGGAAAGTAAATAAAAATCCATTACAAATATAAAAATTTGTAGTTTTTGGTAACATTTACCAACATTTTTGATTGAAAGAATCCCTTATCTAAAACTAAATGTTTAACATCTAATTTCATATCTAAACGTACACTGTAAAAAATGAATCTAATCCAGTCAAATATTGAGTAAATTATCTTATTCCAATGGCAGACCCAAATCAGGAAAAAAAATTGTACAGGACTAATTTGACCAAAAACAAGATATCTTTACCCGTCTACAATAAGATAACGTTAACCTGGGCCTGCTGCACATTCAGCAGGATCTATTTATCTATTTAAATAAAAAGGACAATGTCAAAAAAAGTTCTTAAAAGGTGTTTGACTTCCTTCCTCAAATATGTAAATGCATTGTGGATTACAGAGTTAATGATGTAGCAGTGCAAAAATGATATTTACTTGAAAAGAGCACTTTTAAATATAAGTATAAAAATGAACAGAACAGAACTGAATGCTGAAGTGCAATAATGAAGCAAAGCGGCTGTGTAAATGCTCCCTCTTATTGAGATTAAGGAGAACACAAAGCTCACAAATCACCAACATCCAGTAATAATTATTGTGCCTTCACACATTATGATGTATGCAGTGATTTACTAAATTAGGATTCATGTCATAAAACCAGAAGGCTTAACTCGTGTTAAAGTGAGATGGATAATCCCTAAATGTGAATTTACAATTAGGCCATTATTCCCCAGTGACATAGATAGATGGAATATTTGTGGGCCAGCAGAGAAAACATGCAACTTCTCTGGGATCCCAACAACACAACTGACTGTGAGTCCTGCTCATCCGTGTCAGTGGACCCACTAGACCCCCATCAAAGCCCCCACGAGACTAGTTCACGTGTTTTATTTGCTGAAGTTGTGGTTCTAATGGAGCCATGTCTGTTCCAGAGGCTGCAAACAACCATTCTATCAGACTGTAACAGCAATGTGAAGCCATCGCATGAGGTGTGTGTGCGTGTGTGTGTGTGTGTGTGCAGCGTCCTGTCCTGCAACATCCACAGGTCCGTACTCACTGAGGATGATGTCGATGGCCAGAGGAGGTTTCCCCGTGCAGTTCGGGTCGATCTGCGTTCGGTTAGATCCATCCATGTTTCCAGTAACGCGTTGGGCTCTGCTCACATCCGCAGCAAAAGTCCGGATGATCGTCGGAGTCTCCTCTGCGGAGTCTAGTGAGGCTCAGCCTCCGGCATCACAAACACTTGTTGGCCTCCCTGGCCCCGCCCCCGCTCTACGTCACAGGACGCAAAGTCGCGTGTAGCTGAACTGACGCAAAAACGAGGATTTTTATTGAAAGATTCTTTTTTCCCTACTTTAAACGAAACGACTTACAATCTTGATTGCAAAAAATGTTTGTTGTAGTAAAACGGAACTCTGCTTTGAAATAAAAAAAATGTTTTTTTATGTGAGTTTTCCATTTAAAAAAATCTATTTGAACACAAGATGCGCTCTGGTTCACTGTGGAGTCCATTATGAATGGGGCTTGAAGGGATTTGCTTTTGTAAGGCCTCAAATCCTGCTCGTAGAACTGTCACTTAAAACTGGATTTAGAGCACAGGGCTTTCTCCACTTCCAGTATCACTGAATCAGAAAACAGATTTCAACCATAGTCGCAACAGAAAGAAACAGCTTTGAGTTTTAAGCACAGGAAAAAAAGTAAAAGAAAAACTACCCTAGGTGGTAATGAACACCTCCACATGAAGCCAACCTGTGGCGTTTACAGGATTGGGCTTCTAACCTTTTTTTTTTTTTAATCAGCTCAGTCATGTTCGCATCACACATTACGTCGTCATCCTCTAAATCAACTCGGCTTCATTACCTGAGTTGGGCAAGATTCAGCACAAATAAAGTCCTGATGTGGCTCAGCTGCATTGATAATTATGTGACACACTCTTTATCTCAGATGGCTGCAGGCATATTGTTTTGTAACTCCATTCAGTAACACTGAGAATAGGATTCAGGATGGAGGAGGGGTTCCTAACATACGTATGTGTGTGTGTATGTGGGCCAAAATGGGGAATTTTATAGGACTGCTGCAGTGTGTGTGTGAAGCCAGTAAACACACACCCACATTGCATGCCTCCCCCCACCCCATGCCCCCAGGTTTCCATAGAAACGTTTAGCAGGCCAAACGTCATGTGAGGCATTTGCTGCAAATCTTTTTTGCGGCCTTGGCTCCATTTAAATAATTTTCCACAACAGCGAGAGAGGCCTGCGACCCAACACATCTCTGACACACAGACCCACTTCTATAACCAAATAAATTTACATTTCAGATATTGCATCGGTCTTTCTCTTTCTCTCAGGGCAACTTGCCTTAACTAGCTTCAGCACTAGTGAATCATCTTTGCTCCCCTTTAACACCGATCCCTTTTTCTCGCCCCTGCATAAAGTCATCAGAAAGACAAAGGACCTGTTTGAGGAATATTAAGACTTGGCCTGTGGGAGCTTTCATTCAACTCAAGGACTCACTGGGATTCATTCATCCTTTATTGAAAATGTCACCGGTGATGGATGAGAGACTAATGGACACTAAAAACTCTCCCTAAGTCACCTTTTAATGACTACATACCTGCAGCTCTCACCTCCACTGTAATGACTGCTCCTAAGACACGTTAAATCTTATTGCACCAGCATCAAAACCAGCTCTCCACGATGCACTGAGGAGGACACCAAGCTAGCACGCCACTGGGGACACATGCAGATGTTGTTTGTGGACTTTAGCTCGACAATTAAGACAATCATCCTCAGCAGAATGATGCCCAAACTGCTTTAACCTGGCTGTCATTCTGCATGTTAGTGCATCGATTAAAAACTTTTTTGACAAACTTTTTTCCTACAGGGAGGAAAGATTGCACTCCTGCAATAATGAGAAAAGACAAAAGTAATCAAACTCAGAACTCCTAATACTCAATACTTAAAAAATATCTGTGTTTTTTCCCTTATTTTTTATTTATTTAGTATAGGCTTGTCTTTTAACCTATTTCAATCATTTTAATCATCAGCAACATAATTTTTAAATCAAGAATCAAATGCAAAATTCATTTTCTTTTTAGAAAATGTGGCTATTATGATTGACACTCTTGATGACACTCTTCTGGTGGGATTATTTATGTGCAATAATATCCTGTGTAATACATCCTGGATGAAGAGAAAAGAGGTTTTATATTTATTTCATATGGACTATATTTTTATTTTCATATACTGCTATACTTGTATTTGTATGTTATTCTATTCTATTTCTCCAACCCTCCTACTTTACTGGGTGCCAAACCTGCCTGTTTGTTCAGGCAAACCTTGGCATTCAGGGGTTGAAATAACTTGAAGGCATTTGTTTTTCCCTTTTACTCAGAGATAAAATCTGTTCCTCCCTGAGCTGCATGTGCAGACACATTTAATGGATGAATAATAGAGATGACTGGAAAAAAGGGATAGATGCTCACATACAGTCCTGGGTTGTAATACACCCCCATTACTCAGAGTTCTCCCCTCACCTCTGTTACGATTTGCACGTTTCTGCCTCACCTTATGTGACTGAATCAAGTCTCTGCAGCTTTATTTGCTGCTGGTTCTGGCTTCCCCGAGACACACCTTATGTTTTTAGTCCAGGGGGTGCTTTTTTTTATCCAAAACAATTTGTCCCAACTGGCTGAATGCTGAGGGCATGAAGATAACAAATACCAAGATAAGAATCTACAGAGAAATCACTTTTTTTGTGAACGGTGAGTTTAGATACATCTCAATTGAAAAGGGGCATGGGACTTTGGTTTAATGGTGAATTTTCCCTTTAATGGATGATCCATCCAAAGGTCTTCAGTCAGACGGCTGCTTCGACCTTGCCGCGGCTGGATGTGTTTGTTTTTTCAAGTCACTGTTTACCCTCCATCAAAAACTGACACTGAGGTCATTACCTTGAGGGTTTACACACTGTATATACATACACGATTAAAAATACAGTAACTGTCCGATACAGGAACGTTTTCTTTGATTTCGCTGTAATTGCAGCAGTGGTTTTCCCTCAGTATCATATTTTCACAAGTCTGCCTCTGCTTAAAAGGAGTACACGCCAAGTCATGCCGTTACCACCTCGGCCAGCGTGCTGCACAGACCTGCAGAGGTTCACGCCTCGATTACGATTCACAAACAGCAAGTTAAATGCAAGTGAAGTATGAAGGGGTTCGTGAGCAGCAGCATAGTGTATAAATGATTCTTACATAAACTTCCTCATTAAAGAAGGTCAAGGGCCTGGGTGTCAGACAGATAGCAAAGGTCAAGGTTCAGTTGGCCTACAAATCACATTCCACAAAGGTTTTCGACTCCTTTCTGATAATGTGGGCATGAAGCAGTTCGCCTCAGCTTTGTATCTGAGCTCATAGCAATGTCAATGAGAATTTATGCATTTGCAATTTAATACACTATTATAAGTAAAGATCCCACATGAAAAATCCTACCTAAGTGGATAAACATTTGCAATATTTAAGCAGCATGTTAGCTTTTCTAGTTTTTACTACTCTATTTACAGTCTGCTAGTTTAGTCCTGTGGTTCCGGGCCTCGGTGTCAAACCCCTTCTAAGGGTCAACATGTAGATCTGAGAGGCTGTGAGATTATTAATGGGAGAGGAAAAAAGAAGAAACAAAGTTCTAATACACAAAACTCTTTTTTTCTGCGAAAAATTGGCTCATCTGATGGGTATTAAATTGAACCCATGTGGGAGGCTTAGATCACAACTTGGTGGAGCTGTTAGGAACTGACAGGCATCTGAAAACAATGTCTCGAACTTCAAACGCTCAGGCCGAATCTTCATTTGAGAAATAACTAAAATAGTCAGATAAATGTAGTGGAGCAGAAAATACTAAAAAAACATCTCCCTGTAAAATTCAGTACTTGGAACAATGTACTTTGATGCTTTCCACCACAGTTTCAACAATCCTAAATTACAGAAAACTGGCATGAATTCAGATCGGAGGTTTAAAAAAAACGAAAAACAAAAAAACATTTATTGTTATTTTTACGTTAATTGTGTAGGCATGTACTTCATTCACAAAATAGGAACAGAAAAATTAATCAGACAAGAAAAATATATGTAGTCTTTTTCTTACATTATCAATATATATATACACACATTGTAAAATAGGACATTGTAACAAAAGAAACAAACCGAAACATAGCAATAAGCAAGTTATGACAGGCTACATCTGTACTGTTAAACAGATGTAAAACATTTAAGTCTTTAGGGAAAAAAAATAAATAAAAGAAATGACAATTTATCAGATCCTCCCTCCATATTCACTGGAGTTTTTATGGCTTCATTTATAAAGTAGAGACAGACGAGAGGAAAGCGAATTGAAAACATGATGCACCAAGCTATAGCTAAAACAAATCCGACGTCTGTTTTCACACCCAACCTCCATTCTCATGGTGAAACATGTTCCCAGGAGTTATGTGTAATGCTTTTTTTTTTAAAGCATTAGTCAGACATCATGTATGCATGTATGTATGTATACACATGTAAAAATCTCATGGCTGCACAGAAGCATTTTCTCCCAAGACGACAATATTACAAAAAGAACACTCAATTAAGCATTACAAAATACACACGTTCAGTCTGCAGGGCAAATAGCCCAGAGAGAGAGAGAAAGAGAGAACAGAGGCAATTTATAAAACAAGACACATCCAATGTTTCAGAATCAGTGGCCAGAAGTAATGAGCAGAACAAGCCAGGCTCCTTATAGACGGTACAGAACATATAACATCTACAAGTCAGGCCCCCTCCATTGTAGAGCTACTCTTTTATTTTTAATTTTATTTTACTAAATGTTGAGTTGTGATGTTTAGAAAAAAGATCTCTGTCAGTAATTTAATCCATTTAGAGATCAAAACCACAGTGTTACGCTGCTGCTGGGCCCATCATGAGCTATTAGAAATTACAGGTTTGACATGAAGGGGAGGGGGGGGGGGGGGGGGGGGAAACGCGAAGTCACCGTTAGATCAAGTACGCCCGCCCTGGCCCCTCCGTGTACATTCAGCATGACCGTGACGACGACCACCGAGAAACACACCGTTACAGGTACAACACCACTACTCACTCTGTACAATACAAATAGCTGTAAACGTTTACATCACCAGTCGTCTGGGATCTAGGTAATAAGAGGCTCGACCAGCAGACAGTCACAGGGATGTGATCAGAAAGACATCAGGGATTCCGCTGTGGAATTAGGTCCATTTCCCTCGCAATGTGAGCCGGAGAGTTGCATATACTATATAACGATTCTAACAAAATCCACAGGAAAGGATGTAACTCATTCCTGATTTTTTTATTTGGTTGCTCCTTAGATGTATGCACCATCCTTCAGCTGATGGAAAAAAAAATTAAAAATCACATTGAAATGCTGGGGTAACATTCTCGTAATGTGTGTCTGTTGCGTTCAGAATTCTTTATCAGACCCTCTGAGTCACTGTCACATCCCATATGTTCAGCATGGACACAAGACGATTCACTAAAAGGCTCCTGCAACACACAACACCGAGCCGTCTCCCAAACACATTTCACGTTTTTTACAGAAGGTTAGTTGGGTTCAATTCACTTTCTTTCCAAATGAATCATGGTTTTGGGGTTATTACAGGAAAAAAAACATGTAATTACTTATGAAAAATATCTTATTCTGAAGACCGACTGAAAGTGAATTGAGCCCTGAGACAGATGCTGTGATGATACACTGTGGTACAGAAGACTCCATCAGAATCATGAGGGCAGAAGACAGGAGTCGTGGCGCCGCCTGCTGGCCAGAGCTGGCATCACAAGGACATCATGACCCCCGCTACAGGCAGGAAGATAAACCTTGTAGAAAATATTGCACCACAACCGCTGCTGAATAGAATTTGGTTATGATGACATTGGCCAGTGAGGTTAAGGTAAAGCTTGGATGTTGTAAACACTTTAGGTTCAGAGGTCAGAGCTCCTGACAGGTCAGCCCTTATTTGGCAATGAACGTTGGTGTCTTCAGTAAAGGCTGAAGTGCTGAGCTGTAGGAATACAAAAGAAAAAAAAAAAAAGGAGAAAAACAAGTCTATAGACACTGTGGGCTGACGGGAACCTTAAGAAGATCGCTGATCAGCTCATGTGCATGTAATGATGTAATGGAGGATGCTGCACAACGTGTAAAAATGCATCTCCCAGGTCAGAATATAAGCAGCACGTTTTAACACAAACACACATAAAGCTGAATATTTTAGTTAGTTAGCTCTTTAAAAAAAAAAAAAAAAAAAAAAAAAAAAAACTGCCACTTCAACTATTATATATATTCACACACAATCACTCGCTCGCACGCAAACACACTATACCATAAATCACATGATCCTCCAACATCCATTATACCTGGGATGCTTTTGGGACATGATTTTTGTTTTTAAAAAAAGAAAGCAGCACATTGTTTGATGGACATTGAAAAATCTACAAAGTGCAAATGCGCCACCTTGTGCTCTGATATCCACAATGCCATCCAAACCCCGCCAGCTACAGTCTTCCCTGTTTTTGCATTGGTTCAGTCCACTGAGCCATGCCGCAGAGTCCTCTGTAATACAGCCCAGGTGATGGTGGGGAAATGACTGTCTTTAAAAAAAAAAAAAAAAAAAAAAAAAAAGTGCAGGCCACACATACGAAATGATGTAAGGGAAAAAGAAGGCCATCTCTGCAGGATGTACTGCCGCCCAAAAAAAATAAAATAAAGGAAAAAAACGTGACAGAAAAATGTTCAAAAACAAAACATAGTGCTCCAGCTTGTTCCTCTTTGTGCCGAATCCTGATGCACCCAGAAAAAGTTGGCACAAAAAGAAAAAAAAAATAATAAAGTTTACTCATTAAAAACACTAAAAGTACCTCCTATTCCCTCCAGGATTCTTGAATGTTTTCTTTCAACTTTATTAATGCAATATAAAAAAAAAAAGAAAAATATGTATGGAGTTGAATGTGTGACTGACAGCTTGTGTATGCGTGTGTTGAGGTGCTAATGACACTGCATGCTGAAATGCCAATGCCATAAGATGCATTCCTGTGCGGTGGTGGAGGGGGAAGGAAAGCATTTCCATAGTTACTCTGAACGGGTTTTTTTGGGGATGGGGTTTGCACTAGGAGACTGTTTCCATGGTGACCAACTAAACTGCTGCGTTGCTTAAGGCATCGTATTAGATGACTGAGGAGTTTCTCCTGAGGAAAAGAGAGCAAACAAAACAAGAGGTAATTAGGTAAATGACGGACGATTACAACGCCGTTTTACAATTTCCTCCAAATAAAACGTTCGAGGATTTACATAATTACAAAACCCATCCAGGTAAAAAAAAAAAACTGTCATGTGCACACAACAAGAGCGTAAGATCATCAGGTCGGAACGGTTCTGTTCACCTGGTTAGGACTCGCTCTCCATGGAGATTGTGATGGTTTCACTTCCAGCTGCAGGGCCAAACAGAAAAATTGCGATTAAGGCGCCAGCCGCAGAGAGGGTAATGACGCTTCTTTCAGGGAAGTAATCGGGCACTCACCTGATTTCAGGGCGCTATTATCCGGATGGTCTCCCACGTTGTTGGCGTGCTGGTCGTTGCTCAGGAGGCGGTTCTGGGACTCGCTGAGGGGGCTCACATTGGTGTCGACAGCACTGGAAACCCACAAATAAAACAGAATTACTTTACAATCTTTTCAAAGATGTCAAATCCTGTTTTTGTTTTGTTTTTTTCGCTGCAATGATTGGTCACCATTTATTCGGCTCTGGGTTTATGGTCACTGTGGCCTGCTCTGCGTCAGCGTTGACGAGTCTTGTGGGGAACGTCAGACCGTCTCCCTGACTGCAGGAAAGAGAATGAATCAGTACGTAACAGGAATCCTGTGGTGTTGACAGCACTGTGACAGAAGGTCTATCTGCTCTGTTCAGTTCTAGATTTGTCTCTGTTTACCTGGTGAAGACGGGCAGCAGCCAGTACTTCTTCTGGTCTCCGAACACCTGAGCGATGTTCTTACGAAAACCCAGGGAGAAGCCGTTCTTATCGGAGCCCGTCCTGAAGACCGGAGCCCTGAACGCCTCTGAGGACGCGAGGACGACGGAGAGACGGTATTAACACAGACGGTTCAATGACTGATTTGAAACAAGAATCTAAATCATTTTATGCACAAATAGAAAAGAAATGGGTTCATGTTTTTAAACCTTTATTGCATGTGAATTCACATGACACGTTGATAGTACCCCACAAAAAGCTCTGGGCTTATTTATTTCCTCCTTCAATCAACTGTTTTCAAATTATATCTTGATGCTTTTAGAATTTTCGAATTACCTTGTGGATGGAATGTGCTGTACAAATAAACTTGCCTTTCACACACCACACCTCCAAAACGAACAAATGGTTCACAGAGCTCATTTCAATTTTCCACTAAGATGAAGTCTCCTTTTAGCCAGGCTAGTTTTTAACAGAAATTAAACTGAAAAAAGTGTGTGTGTTACCTATAGTGGACCTGTTCTTTCCTACGAGCCACAGGTGGTAGCTGAAGAGGGACAGAATACTGATGCAGAACATGGCCGCCACAAAAAAAAGGAACAGGACGTGGAATTTGGCGTGAGTGTCCGGCAGCTCGTTCTGAAGGAAAAGAAAGAGAGAGAGAGGAAGAGAGGGAGCAATCAGCAGAAAAACTCACACTCAGGGCGTTTATGGAAAGAGAGAAAAACAGCAGAGTGACAGAGAAACAAGAAGAATGAGAGGTGGACAGCACTGCATGCACATGACGGTGACAACCACAGCAACGATGGTGAGGCACTGCAACACCAAAGGCTTTTTTTTGGGGGGGTGGGGGTGGCTGGGTTACCTTTGGGCAGTTCTCTGCCGATTTCCTCCGGCAAAGCTTTAGTACAAACAGAAACAAGACTGGTTAGCAACACCAGGAGAGAACAAGCGGGTGGGGAGCAGGGACTAAAGAATTAGGAGGCAAGTCAAGGCCAAGTTAAGAGAGAAGAGGGGGGGGGGTGAAAGTGTGGCCAGAATGGAAACAAAGGGATGAAAGAAGAAGATGAGAGGAAATCGATGTGGAGTGGAGCAAGGAGAGAAAATACACAGGGAAGAAAGAGGGGGAAAAAAAGGGAGAAAGGAGGCGTTTGCGGGCGAGTGAGTGGCGTGACTGATGGTTCTGATCGTGGAGAGGGAGCTCAGAGAACAATGACTCAGTGTGCAGGAACTGGGGATAACAGGGGGGGGGGGGTAAACGTGAAAGGGTGAGAAGGGACGGACAAAACAGAGGAGCTCTTTTTTTCCTCCTCCTCGACACCATGCACAGCCAACTCAAGAGGATGCTCGCCTCCCTGCATCCTCGCTGTGAACACACACACACACTCACACACACACACTCTGTGAACACATACACACTCACACACACACAGCGATGCTAAGCGGGTACTAAGCAAGCAGACCGTGTAGGGGCAGACCACGCCTTGCGTGTCGTTACTCACTGTCCAGAACTTTATGAAATATTGCAGCACGGTGGCTGCAATGAACAAACAGTAGACTAGCGAGTAGGCCAGGAAGAGGATGAAGAACTTGTAGTTGGAAAACCCCACACAGTTGTTCACCCTGGAGACACACAAACATGGGAAGGTCAGATTTGACATCGCCCACCTCCGAGTGGAAACCTTATCAACGTGAACTTTAAAACGAGGTTTCAGCTCTTAAGGTCACACCCAGCCGATAAGGTCGCGTTCTTTGTCTCAGAAGGTGACATGTGTTGCTTTTTTTCCTTCTGGCTGGGAAACTTTACTTAAGAGTAAATTGGGAAATATATTTATCTGCTGATGCAACAGTTTGGCTTATTTATGCCTTTGGTAAGAACTAATGCAAACTGTGAGGAACTGTCTGTATTTAACAGATCTTACATACCAGGGACAATGGTGGTCCATCTTTAGCACACACCTGCCATACGCAGCAATGGAGACAAAAAGAGACAGAGAGAAAGATGGGTTCAAACATGACTGAAAAGACTGGCGTTATTTAAGAGCAATAAGGGGGGAGGAAGAAACATCTTGGCTGCTTTTGGTTAATACTTAAATTTTACAATATAAAAAAGGAGGCGTTCTTACATGTCGCACGCCGAGCAGTGATGACACCGGTCCGGCTTGATAACCTGGCAGCGGTCACAGTAACGGATTGCTGCGGCGTGTTGACAAAGTCTCATTATTATTTAGTCCAAACAGGACTCAAAAAACACACATCCGGGGACACACAGACGTACCTCCGGCTCCCGTGCGGGTGTACAGGGGCAGACTGGTGGCGGCTCGCCACAGGATCTCCTGCTGGGACTCGGGCCTCTCTTCCTTCTCGTAACGCTCCTTCTCAGCCTTGGGCAGGCAGAACTGGAGACCAGAAATTTAACAAAAAAATAAAAAATACAAGTTGGCATTCTAGGAGATTAAAGACACAGTTTTTTGCATTATGGGGTGAGCGTACCTCTTTGGAGGGGTTGGCAGGCTGGCTGAAGATGGTCTTCCAGTAAGACCATACAAACATTACGAAAGAGAGGTGGAAGAAGATCAGGTAGACGACTGGAAGGAAGCATCGAGCAAAGCATCAGAACCAACGGGAGTGACACAAACACTATTAAAAATTGACGTGAGAAGCTACTGCTGTCACTTAGGGGATGTGTGCTCTGAAGAAACCCAGCACACCCACATATTAAATAAATGAGAGGAAAGCTAATGCTGGACTTCAAGTAGTCTGACCTCAGCACGCTGAGAGCAGGAGTGTGCCAACCTTTTCTTTTTTTTTGCCAAGTCTACAGAGTATTTCAATAGAACAAAGAGAGAGAGTAGAACTGGCTCAGGTCAAGAAACATCATTCATACGCTATCAAAGTGCTTCACTTACTCTGCTCCCCTATATTGTGGATGGTTACTGCAAGAGACAAAAACACAAAGAGAAAAATGTTAGATCATGCAGGAAAACTAGCGCTTACAGATATGATGAATTGCTCAATCATTTACTGTTTTTTTCTATTCATGCTCTTCCTATTTAGCTTCACGTGTTGTTGCTGTAATAGTGCAACTTCATGATTGTGGTGCTATTAAAAGGATCATCTTATCTTGTCAGCTGCTGTTTATGAGGGAAATAACCAATATTTAGTCTCAAACTCCATCTGTTGTGCTCGTCGTGCTGTGGTGAAAATATAGAATTTTAAACTACTGATTCCACATTCAAGACTGAACTTTCAGTCATCAGACCGCTTCTTCCTTTTTTTCCTGCCCACTTGTGACACATATGATGCTTTCTCCTCTGAGCAGCTAAAAATACTCCAGACGAGACAACTGGAAAAACCAAAACGGCTGTCAACTAACAGATTACTCTTTTGAGCGGTTTCTGATGAATGAGAGGATCATCTCGGTTCTTCAGATGATCATCTTTAGGTTATTTAGGACAAAACAAGACATGTAACACCATCATCTTGGGCTTTGGGAAACAGTGATTAGCATTTTTCACCATTTAACAGAGCAAATAATCGCTCTGCTCGTGACTCACATGCATGCAGAGGCCATTGAACCAGGACTGGAGAGCATCAGGAACACATACAGGCTTATTCTAAAGGGTTAACATGCTGAAAGTTAGCTGGAGTCTTTTTAGATGGAGTTTTGTGACATCAAATCTCCTGTGCTGGGAGAACTGATCCTAATATAGACAAGTGCGGGAATCCCTGAAATACACGAGTTGTCCAAAAATATGTTTTCTTTGCTATGAAGGGTCATTTTAACCCAAAACTCGATATCTGTGATCAGTTAATTAGAAGTATTGCGGCTTATTTAGTATTTTTGTGGTCAACCGGCTAAATCACATTTAGCTTTTCTCCATCCAGAATTTATTCAGCTTGACACAAAAAGACACAGAGACGGTTCACGGCGAAGTGAAAGTTTCCCTTTGCGCAAAAACACACGTGTCAATAGAAGAAAAAAAATAAAGCGATAATTATGCGCATATGATTGATTTTGGAAAAACAACCATTGTTGTAGCTGCAGTGGACTTACTTCCTGCTGCCGTGTGTGTGTGTGTGTGTGTGTGTGTGTGTGTGTGTGTGTGTGTGTGTGTGTGTGTGGACGGCGGCGGCGGGCTGTACACGGCTGTAAAAGCGGCGACGGGACGTCTACTCACGTATACAGAGCTCCACCACATAGGCGTAATACGACCAGCAGACGACCAGCGCGATGAAAATCACAGGTATCCAGGCTAAGCCCCGTTGACAGCATCTCAGGACGTGTGTGGGCGCCATCTTTGTCCCTCTGCTGGGGGAAAGGGAGTGTCCGCCTGTGACGTCACTTGGGGTGGCAAAATAAGACGGGAATATAAATAATAAATAATTAAAAATAAAAAAAATAAAATAAATGAATGACAACTAATTAATGAATAAATCAAACATTCACTTAAAAAACTATTTTTATTTTTCGTTCTTTATCAGAATGCTTTTAGTAACTATATTTTGATCTGATACTTTTACTTTTGCAGTAAAATCGAAAATCCACTGACTACAGTAAAAAAAAACAGTTGGAAGTTCAGAGTTAAACTCTCCAAAATTAAGTTTAAAAATGTTAAAATAATATGCAGCACAACTCAAAATTCCTAGAATTTCAAACTCCAAACTTTTGTATTGTTCAACTTCATAATTTCCTTCATAAGTTCATTCTACAGCTAAATGCATACTGGATGCATAGACATGGATGCACCCTTCAAATATGGTTGGGGTGTAAATGATTTTAAAAATAATGCTTCTCTCAATTGTGCTTTTAAAAAATTAATTGCATGACTCAACATATAAACTTATCAATTACACCAATATGCTTGTTAATCACTAACAGTAAAATTTGTATTTGTACTTTTTTAAAATGATAGTTTCATAAATGTGATTTGATTTGATTGCACCCTCCATCCTTCTGTACCAAAAAAAATAAAAAAACAGTAATATTGAAGTTTTGACCAAATAATGCCCTGAAAAACGTTTTATTCATATAAAAATGCTCTTTTGACAACTCTTTATTTTCTAACTTTTACATTTTACATATGGATATGATACGATAGTTATGCGCATTTTGATTTGTTATTTTATCAGGTAGAGAAGGTGCCAATATTGGTAGTGACAAAGTAGTACTTGGTTCAGTAACATTAACACAATAAGCCTGTGTGTGTGTGTGTGTGTGTGTGTGTGTGTGTGCACAGTCAGGGCCGTGCAGACATTTTGGGATGCAGGTGCTCCGATAAAAAAGGGCACTGCTAACATAAATTCACATTAAACGTCAGCTGGGTTGTCTCATTGATCAGAAGGTAGAGCAGCAATGATGCTGCACACACACAATGTTGTATATCATATCATGATGCTGCATTTATCTTTTCCTGGTTTTAAAGGCTGTAATTTCAGTAAAGTAAGTGAATTGGCAGGGCTGCAGAGTACATTTCATATAAAATTCAGCTTTAATTTATCTATATTATGTTATAGCCTTTACTAAATTTATCATTAAAACCACATTACTAAAATAAAAACCCATTGTGTAAAAAAAATTGTGGCAACATCAATATCGATGTTGAGCTATTTGTCAAAAAATATTGTAATTTGTATTTTTTCCATATCTCACAGGCATATCCTGAACTACTATATTTACACTTCTACACTCTAGAAGTATAAATTTAAAAGGCAGCAACTGCTTTGAGTATGGCCTCATTTGTTGGCTGCTGCTTGAACTGGGCTTCCAGTTGAGTCTTCTCTCTGGCCAGGTGAAGTCAGGCTACGATGAGCCCCCTTTTGACCATCTGATGGAGAGCCTTGAATGCCCCACACCGGCTCTGTGGAGTTCAGGGTTGGTCATGCAGCTTTTGCCTGATCTTTACATGTCTTTTCCATGAATAAAACAACTGTGCATTTCTCGTCTTAACACATGTAACAAAACCAGATAAATTGTCAGTTGGATTTAATAAATTATACATACACTTTTAAGATGTACAATGGTCATTGCATTAATCCATATGTCCTTTTTTTTTAAGACAAAGTCTGCGTTCAAAGTATTTACACATGTACAATTATCAGGCAGCACTTTACAAAGCAAGGCATGAATGACAATACAGATTTTGAGCTTCAAATCAAACCTCTCACCCTGACCCTCCTGCCAACTCCGTTTGTCGCTGTCCCATGATTATAATACATATTTCCCTACTCGCCTTCAATGGGCATAAAAGGGAACTCAAAAAATATTCAATGACATCCATCAAATCCACCAAGATTCACAGGAGATTCAAAAGGATTAGGGTCCATGGACTGACTAAAAATCAAAAATGCTGGGGTGGAGGGGGTGTGGATGTACGGTGCGCGACAAATGCAAAATGTGGCGACATGTGACACACAAATCTACTCTGCGACAGGATTGGGGCCGGGGACAGGACCGGGGTGCGGGACTGAACTTGATCTTCCAGCTTTCCTTTCGTAGTTGACAAGCCTTTGGCCAACCAGGTACCTGTGAAGAAAAAAAGAAATTAGAAGTACTAAAGTTATTTTTAAAAAAAGCAAAAAGCATTATATTTTCTTATGTTTATAAAAATAATGCAAATTCCAACCTCTACAGAAATATTTTCACTATTTTCAAGAAACTGGCTTTACGATGTAAAATACTTGGTAGTATCACTGACCACTTCACAAACTAATATAAACAGAGGTTGAATTTTAGTGGCAACCAGCAACCTTACTTGTCATTCTTGATGTGTTCATATAGGCGTTTAAATTGTCGGATTTGGAAGGACAGGATGCCAATAAGTGAGACCACCATCAATAGGAAGGGGTAGATTCTCCGCTGCATTAAAATCTCCATCTCTGGGGTTACTCCTGTGGAAGTAACATCAAATATATTAGCTATTAGAAAAGTCATGTCATTTAAACAATTTGACCAAAAAGAGATTATGTCTAGGGAGGACGATTTCAGTGCCATTGTTTGATCAAAGTGGAGGCAAAGGCTTTATTCCTCTCCTTGTGCAATTCACCTTGTTCTGGCCTTATTTTCATTAGGTAAAAAGCATGAAGCAATGACATTTCTAACTGAACGTCCTTTACAGACACTCACCTGAAGCAGGCACCACCCCAGCAGCGATCACATACGGTACACACAAAGATAGCAGCAGGACTGAGATGACCGGGGCTGCCAGTTTACGGATGATAAACTGGAGGTCAATGTTGCGTATTCCATTTGCATAAACCTAAGAGGAAACATTTTATGAAAGTTAATTGAACCAACCATTTGGAAATTCTTGGCTGAGTTCAATGAAATGTGTATAATGAATATTTATTGGACATAGAAGAATTACACAGCCTCATAAGATTCACTGTTCATACATCTGAAACCCACCTGCTCAATAACAGTCTTCAGCCACCACTGTGGACCCATAAGAGTGATGGCAGCAATGATTTTGGCATGGAGCACTCCAAGAGCCCAGTCCTGTAGATAATAGAGAGAGCCAAACATCAATATAAGAAGAGTTCTTTTATGATTCACACAGGCTGAGAAACATTGAACTGATAGGGCCGATTGGGAGAACTTTAAATTAAAACCTAGAAAAAAAGAACGACTAAATGAAAGTCTTAAGGATAGGAAAGCGAGCAATGGCAAAAAAAGAAAGCAATCATACCTGCCAGGGGTAGAAGAGGGGTGTTTGATCCAGAGGTACCCTGAGTGGAGCCACGATGACCAGTTCAAACAACAGGCCCAGCAGCAGTGGAATGACTCCAGCAACCAGCAAAGCTACAACCAGGGTCTTCAGGATCTTCAAACATATTGAGGACAGACAAGTAATATAATTTCTAGTGAAAGTCCTCTTTGTATTCCATGGATACTGAAAATATTCCGCTTCCCATCACATTACTAGGCTGTGTCAGCAGAAAAATTATGTAGTAGATTTTATTTCCCTTTTTTGGCACAAAATGTTCATCACATGCGCTAGCTGCAATATGGATGCAGGAAAAATCTGGAAATTGGCTATAAAATCTGCTTGACTCAAAAGTAAAAAAGCAATCTTCAACCAAAATATCACATACAGATTCAGCTCTTCCCTGCTAATTAATGCCTACCATGAGCGTCCACTCCTGGACTTTATTCATAATGACAGTGCGTCCCTGGGGCATCCAAGCCAGCAGCACAGTGACTCCGCGGATCGACAGCCAGCAGACATACAGGCCGCATGCTGCCGTGTACAGCTCATGGATTTTAGAGCTTCCTGTCCAGAAGGACATCAGCCAGCGCCCAGTGAACACTAAAACACACATGATGAAAAATACATGACCTTGGGTCAGAAATGACTTAGCTTTAAATAGAAAAGTTTACACAGCAGTAATGCAGAAATGCATGTACATACATGCACCCTTCAATTATGGTTGCGGTGTAGTTGGAAAATGGAAAATGGTCTGCTGCTGGTGTTGTAAGACTCCAAATAATAATCTCACCTGGAAGGGTTAGGCAAACCAGACTGGCCACCAGCAGAGTGATGCACATAAATGCAATCAGCAACACGATCTGGAGAAGAGGACAGATGTTTCAGAATTAAGGAATGACCAAACATTTTTTTTTAACTTTTATAATTCATTGGAATAAAATATCTATGTCATGGCCTTTTGTGTAAAGAAGGACAAGCATATGTTTGTGGGAAGCTTTGTGATTTTAAGAGTGTAAAGAAGCAGAAACTCTGAACCACTGGGAGTTGAGTGGTATGGCCTCAGTAAGTGGTACCTAGGGCGTTGGCACGTTTCTATATTTGTGTGGGAAACCAAAAATTGTAGGTGGCCATAGTATATCTGAAGAAGAGACTGTATGGAAGAAAGAAACTACAATTCAGCTTCTGTTTTCAATTATATTGTCTCTTCTGACAAACTAACCACTTTTAAAGCAGTATTTAAGGGGCTTTTAGGTAATTATCAGTTAAGAGGGCGTTGCTTATTCCTACAGTAGTAACATGTTGACTGGACTTGCAGCATTCAACTCATGGTGGCAATTATCTTCATTCTATGTAGTTTTACAGGCTACAGTCACCATGTTTTTTTGGCAATGATTTTACTGCAAAGTTCCAACAACAACCAGAAATCATAATTAAAACAGCAATGTGTGCGCCAACCACAGGACCAGCTCACCCTGAAAGGGAAGCGGAGAGGACGGTGGTACGGCTGGAAGCCCACTGGTCCCCCTTGTTGCAGGATAGCCTGGTGGGCTGCATGCAGCCCCTCGCCAACAGCTGGGGCCGGGTTATTATTGTTGTTATGGTGACCAGGGGGAGGGTTGTTATTGTTATTGTTGTTGACAGGCTGGTTGGCATCATTGTCCTCCTGCTCCCCGAGGAGGTAGGAGTGGAGATCTCTGTGGAGGCAAAGGGATGATCAGTAAGAAAATTGGAGAACACAACCTCTGGAAAATAAAATGTTAGTGAAGTTAAAACGTGAAAATTGCATTAAACAGGTCATTGGGTTTTATTTGACTCACAGTAAATATCCAGCACTGACTGTCCAAGCTCTAACTAGGCCTTTGAGCCACTGGCGAGTGTGTCCCTGCTCCAACAGGGCCGGCAGCACAACCTGGAGTAACAATAGCTCCAAAGACAGTTCACTGACTGGGGCATCACTGAGGGAGAAGAGGTGGACACACTCAGAATAAGCAACAGTGCCATGGTGATACACTTTATCAAATGAAATGAGAAATATTCACTATTAACATACTTAAAATCTGTGCATAATAGAATTTTTTTCCATGATCGTATATCTACACTCATTCACACCTCAGTTTTTTCTATTTGCTTAAGCAGCAATAAACAACGATTATATTTAATTTTTTTATATAAAACGATTTTACAGGTTTGTTACCTGTAAAATCGATCCAAAATAATGCTATCACAAAACCCCCAAAATGTACCCTTGTTTGGTGCTTGGTGGGTGTTTGTTTTGGACCCTGAGAAGGTTTCATATAATTAAGAGCTGGTTACCTGTAGAGCATCACGTTGTATGGGAGGAAAGTAGGCATCAGTAGTTTAATCAGCCTGATGGGCAACCACAGCATGAGCAACACGATAGATCCAAACACCACCACAGACAGGATGAACCGCCGCAGGTGTCTGTAGATGGGTAGGTGAATCATTTCCTGCACTGGGTTGAAATCTGGGTCATTGAGGTTTCTCAGAAACCACAGCACTCCAGGCCTCAGCACCTGATGAACAAATGGAAACAAATGGTTAACAGCTGGAATTCATACATTTTTTTCATAAGCCAAAATACAGCAAATGATTTTAGGTTTTATTCTGTAAATTATAATGTAACGGTTTGTTGTCAGGATCTTACCTCTCGCAGGAGGAGGATGAAAGAAGCAAAGTAGAAAACATAGACCATTCCCACAAGCCAGTGCAGGAACATGGTGGTGCCAGGTGCTGATTTAAAACTCAACTCTCTGTCTTTCAGTGATGCATCAAACATCTCCTGCAGGATGAGGAAAGTCAAATGTAACATTAAAATAACATTTAAGATCAATTCAAGTTCATTATTGTATAATGTATAGTACATATCATATGTACTTGTTAGGCTAATAGATAAAATAAAACATAGAAACTCAATCATTTTTCTGAGAGAACATTGCTATTTATACACGAGTACAGACTGTTAACATATGCAAGTACTGTTTTTCTATTTCTACCTTCAAATAAAGTGGATATTTCAGATGTCCTACATATTTTTTCCAGCTTCTAAAAACAGACTTGTGTTAAAGACAAACTACCGTTGTATATTAGGGGCTCCTTTTCATTTGTCTGACAAGATGATAAATGATAAATATAGCCTCTTCCACTACACTGCCCTTTTTCATGCAAATGAAATGTTTTTTTAAACTTTTCGACTGCTTCCATTGAGCTGCACTCCCATGTTGGCTACAGGGTTAGAAAAAAAATGGTCACTTCGGTCAATAATAGAATATAATAATTGTTTTAATGAAAAACATGTGAGAAGCTGGGTTTTAAAAAATGAAAGGAACAATAATTTTAATCAAAATAATAGTCAAAGTGAACACTGGAGAAAAGTGATGGAAAGGAAAGGAATCTTACTAAAGAGCAGATGTCAAGCCACCAGCCACAAATCAGTGGAAAAACACCAATCTCCACAACAACCAGCAGAGAGACCTGTAGTTGAATCAGATTGTCAGTCACGCTTCAAACCTTTTTTTGTAAAAAAATATACATGGAAATAAGATGTATATAATGACAAAGTGTGTTAGGGTGTGAAAAATATTTATTTTTTATCATGAAACATAATTGGATAATTTAATAGATTGTGCTCATAGATGTTCTATAAATTCTACCCATTAGCATTATGCCTTTTTATCCATTACAGTCTTTCTGTGTCACAATGTCTGTGTTTGACTGCACATTAAAAGATTCAGTGTTATGTTCTGGTAATAAATCTCAGGAAATGTCTGTGGGCATTTACACCAAGGACAGTGCTTATGAGTAAAGTAAAAATTCACTTTTGCCGTGTTACCTTGACAACGATGTAGCAGACTCCTAGGAGACGCCGGGAGCGCTGGAACCTGACCAGAGCAGCCAGTCCCTAAAACATAGCTGTTAAGGGTCGACACCACATGCATTAACCAAACAGCATCAGATACTAATTGGATTAAGTGCAACATTCCAGAGGTATACAGAAAATCAATGCTGTTAGGTGGAAGGATACATGACAGAGGATGAGTGTCATGGCCAGCAGGATGTAGCCCACAATGGTTGTAATTAAACCCTCAAAGTGGGAAGCCTGGACCTAAATAGAAATATTAAAAGCAGTCAAAAATAAAGTACAGAATTTGAGATATTTAATAATAAAACAAATAAAGTTAAGATGATGAAAGTCTGTCTTACATATTCCTCAAAGCCAAGCCCCACGACAGAAAAGTGCCCGATGTGGTAGGGACAAAATGCTGAATGAGAATACGGGGGAAAAATAACATTTTTTTTTATATCTTTACTTTCCATAAACCAAGATTGAAAAATGCAATCACTAGACGGTGTTTTAGTCTACTCACCAAAGACCAGAATAAAGAGTGTGTTAAGGGACACTACCCAAAACACATGCTCCTACAAGATAAAAAACACAGAGTCATCAAGTAGTAAGACTTTAAAGAAGATATCTGTCATGTAAAAAACATAATTGATATTTATGGATATTAACACTTACCAGAAATACCAGTGAACCATCCAGCCCAAGCATCTGAGTAGGGAAATAGAAATAAAAAATGTTTTTTTGTGAGTAGACTTGTAATTAGGCTTGTGATTTTGCTCAGTCTATATATCACAATATACAATATAATGAGAAGGAGGGTGGCAAAAAAAGTTGTATTTTTATATTCTATGCTACAGATATTTTTTCTGCAGTTTTGATTTTGAAGTTATAGAGTGCTGCAATTTTCTGTGAATTTGTTCCAGATATGTAGACCATAAAAAATTCTGCTCCTCTATAAAGTTGTATATCACCACACATCAGGGAAAATTATAGAGTAAACAAAGCAGTGAAATGAAGCACAGACTTGCAGCAGGAGAGACTAAAAATTAACCATCAGAACTCTACTGAGAATATAGAAAGTGGTGTTTGGAGATCAGTAATGTCATCTTACCCTTTCCCAGGTGAGCTCCTCTGCTGCTCTGTCCCACTCCAAAGCATTCCAGTTCATGTCATCTGCAGAGAAAAAAATACTAACTTAAATTCCATTAATCTCTACATTAAACACCATAATCGTGAAAATATATCTAAACTGTATTTTCCTGTTTGACAGATACAGCCACATCATAGTGCACAATATTTGAATAGCACAACACTGTAATCATGTTTATATTCTAATTTACGTTTGATTTAGAGTGATCTTTTGGCAGCAAAAAAATCTGAAAAACAATTTTTCAGAAGGCAGCTATTACAATATTAATGGTATTCTGGGAACATTTGTTAGCTCTGATCTGCAAAGCAGGCTATTGTGAGTCTCCACTGCATTTATTTAGCTCTGACACCCCACGGATAGAATAATGCATAATACAATTGCAATTCATTACCAGCCCTGTATTGCTTAGCCTTCTGCGAAAATCAATCCATTAATCATGGTTGAACAAAACAAATGAGTGAGATATGAGCACTATGGGTAGTCTTCTGAGATATCATTATATGATTCTCAAATTAATTGAGACGCCTTTGCAAAATGTTAACAAATGGGACTATAGTGGAAACAGTTTGTGTGCTCTAATGCTAAATGTTTGTTGTAACTGCCCTCCAAAAACCCTTCTCTTTTTAACATAAAGATGTAGCTACTAGAAAGACTTTGGATTTTATTAAGAGAAAATAGATCCTGAAAACCTCTGGCTTGGTTCTGAACAAAATGACATCTGCCTCAGAAATCCAACAGAAAACTCTGGTATTGTGCTTACTTTACATCAATACTAATCTGAATAACAACCCTTTATCAAACTCCCACCTTGTGCTCCATTGTTGGGGTCTGCATCTTCAGCGGCTGCTCCCTCCTCTTCTTCTAGATCGGGGTCATCACCCTGGTCTGGGGGGACATCAGGAGGGTCTGGCTCTGCCTCATTCTGGGCCGGTGGATCAGCGGGGGCTGGCTGGGCTGCAGGCGGTTCATCGGCTGCTCCCTGACCTGCAGCTTGCGCCTGAGGGTGAGAAACGATGAGGATGCATGCTTCAATAAAGGATGCAGGGTGATGTGTTCGGTGCTGTTGTGTGAATAAGACAATGTGTGTCAGGTAAGGATGCTTTATAAATATATTGTTTGTGCCTTAATGGATTTGTATTTTCAGAATTTCTCTGCTTACAGCTTCTCAAATATAATTATTTTTTGGTTTATTCTGTTAGTAAACAGACATTTTTTTTTATTTTTAGACAATTTATAGGCCAAACAGCAAATCAAATGACCAAGAAAATAATTGACAGATTGATTGATAATTCAAATAATTGTTGGGATATAACAAAGCAAAACTGATATAGAAACTTTGTCTTGTTGTCATTGGTGATCAGTCAAGCAAAATACCTCATTGGCTTGTCCGGCTGCATTGGGTGGTGGCGGCTGGTGCTGCTCCAACCACTGGGGAGCACCACCATGGACTATCTGCTCTCTGAGCCACACCAGGCTTATAAATGCACACAGGGTACATGTGACCACAAAGCATCCCTGTAGACAATCTGCCAGCAGGTTCTCTCTGCAGGACACAAAGGGAAAATATACTAACTGGTAGAACTCCAGTATGTTCCTTTAAAAAAAAAAAACTCCGGGAAAATCATATTATTTGAATTATCTATATTTCTTTTTTGATAAAACAACAGGGCCAGAGAATGGTTGTATCATCACTTACGTAGAGAGCATGTCCAATGGCAGTGTCAAAAGTGAGCTCACGGAGCCAGTAAAAAGACACTTGTAGATGCGACCTGAGACAGAGGGACAAAATGAATAAAGATATGCCATTCTGCATGATGTCTACAAATAGCTGCTGTATAACAACTATTATGAGTAATAAACTGACTAAGCCTGCATGTTTTACATTGAACAGTCATATAAAAATGGGTTTCTCATTGATTAGAGCAGTCTATTCGTGAATAAAGTATTGAGACATTCATTATAACATCCATCCATCCATCCATTGTCTATCCCGCTTATTCCCTTTCGGGGTCGCAGGGGTCTGCTGGAGCCTATCCCAGCGCGTTAAGGCGAGAGGCAGGGATACACCCCAGATGGTCGCCAGCCAATCGTGGGGCACACACACCATTCACACACCATTCACTCTCACACTCACACCTATGGGCAATTTAGAGTTTACCAATTAACCTGAGCATGTTTTTTGTATTGTGGGAGGAAACCGGAGTACCCGGTGAAAACCCCATTATAACATTAGGATATTTATTTAAATCACTAAAAAAACTTGAACAAATTTAACAACCACAATCCAGTATTTGATCCCTGTAGGCTAAAGTACACAATCTACAACACATACTACTTACATGCAGTGAGAGGAACCACACCGAGCCATGCAAAGGCCACCAGTGTGTAATGGAACCAGTAACGAATGGCTGTGCCCACACTGGTCAGCAGGCCGGCACAAATGTCCTGAATGGGTAGACGTGAGGGCATGTCTGGAGAGTAAACTGGAAACACAAAAGAAAGTGAACAAGAGAGAGTCAATCTTTTCTGTGTAATCTCTTTCTGTTTAGAGTGCTGCAAGGTGTTTCTAATATTCAAGACTATCTATTAACTAAACTTTTGATAAATTAAAATGTCACACGTAAAAGCAACTGATAAAACAGGAGAAACATATGGCTCCTTGATGGAGCCATATGTTTCTCAAGGCTTGTTGAAGAAACTTGAGGCTTTGTAATATATTACAGTGGATGATCCATCAATGTCACAGGTACTTACTTGGTGTGAAAGCAAATCGGTGCTTGCATAATTCACAGTACTCCTTCCTGCTGTGCTTCAGCCACTGAACCAAACTGTAAAACAATTTAGAATGTGAACACTTAAAAAGAATTCAATTATGTAATACATGGTAAAACATGTGCTGGCTCACTGTTCGTATATTTTTATTACAGTATTAGGACCACTTTCTTTACACAGATAAAAATCAGAACTAAGTGGTCTGTAACTTTGGGTGTAGGTATTAATGGAGAAACATCAGAAAACTGATTGATAATTTAAACATCACAAATTTGTATTGTATTCATGATCTTTTTCTTTTTCATGGATACAAGTACTGTTCCTACACCATGATACAGCATGAAGAGGAAACATGCACAACATGGTTGACCTGTTATAGACCTCCAGGCCTAACAGACACCAACTGTGAGATCTTATGATATTTTAGTCTTGGTAAAACAAATAAAATGGGTGAATCCATTATTCCATAACAGTTTTTTTTCTTTTTTGCTTGTACGTTGCCCATAATAACTCCACTGGCACTTGTTGTGACAAACTATAGCTGTGAGATTAACAGCTGAGTTATGTAAGGGAGCCATTGCACACTCTAAATCCAACATATACAGTATGTCTGACCGGTAAAGTACAGATCTACACAGACAAGGTCTACTACAAGGTCATGTGCACACCTGGCATCAATATCCCTTTAATTCACAGCTATGTTCATCTTGGTTGATAACAGAATAAATAACAATAAGAAATGAATGACAGATTGCCCATCTCTCCATGTGAGCCCATTAATTATAGCAAAATGGAGTAGTGACTCCCACTGAGCTGAACACAAACACCACACACATACAGAGCAGAAGAGAGAGGCAGCAACAAATTCTCACTCAAGGCACATTCCAATACTCGGTGTGAACAGACACAGTTGTGCTTGGGTAACTCAGGACGCTTGTTAACACCAGGTGTGTACAGGGTCTGAAGTAAGTCCTTACATTGATATCAATGATATGTGTGGCACTTTCCTGATAATGTTTTTTTCCTGGTTCCTAATACAGTCTATGGTACATGAAACATGGATGGGTCTGTTACTGGGATGGTCTTGTGTGTTTTGTCTGCAATTATTAATAAGCACCCTCAACACAGAAGATGAGGATAACCAAGCTTAGCTGCAAAGTGCATCTTCTCAGTAAAACTGTGCCACCCAGACTCATCAGACCGTTATGATGGGGGGGGGGGAGTAAACTCATTTTGGATACAGATTGAGGTTCACCAATTGCTACAGAACAATCCGGGCCTGGCTTTTGCTTCTGCACAGGGATTTCCATCCACCTGACCCTCTTGTTACCAGTTTTGCTCACACACAGATAGAACAAATGAGAACACAGCACAATCTCCAAAACACCTGCAGGGGCTGGTATTGTTACACCAGACTTGCCAGGTCAGTAATCCGGGATAGTATATCACTTGGATAAGATAGAGGATGAACCTGTCCTGCATCCTTGAGTATATTTCTATTATACTTGGTATCATAAAGTTCAAATCACTTAAAGGTCCAATTACTTAGCAACTGTCCTGTAAAAACAAAACCTATAAAACAGACTCTTGCAAAAAAGGAAATGTAGCTGTAGCTGCTGGATTCGCCTTACTGAGAATATTTGTACTGCACTACAGTAATCTGATTATAACCCTCTTTGATCACTACTAATCCATAGAATGCACATAAGCACAAATTATGGGTTCTTTTTAAAACTATGAGTTTAAAAATAATCATCATGACATACACAGGGTCTCCAAGATATTTTGTGCTCATGTGCATTGGCCTGGGACAGGAATAACCCTGTTGGAGAGAAGCTTTGGGGTAATATTGTTCCCATTATGCTGTAATGTATTAGCAAAAATCCATTACAACACTTCATAACTAACAAAAGATGATTTAATCCGTCACAATCAATCATCTGCACTCTGTCTTTATCAGTATGAAACCATGCATTTGAAGTAACAAATGCAACAGGTAACGTATCCATGAGTCATTGACTTATATTTTTTGTGACTAATCTTATACTATATAGCTAACATTCACTGCCTGATATAAACCACAAAGCCTAGGATTAGGTCAAAACATGATCCAATATGAATACTGGGCTTCCGCGAAAAATGCTCAGCTACCTTTTAGCCTTTTTTAACCATGTATTCATAACTATCACTTACCATTCCTGGTGGATGAACTTAATACTGCCAGTGCAGACACAGGGATGGTACAGCGGTTTGTCTGGGGTCCCCTCAGAGCGACACACGCGACAAATATCCGCTGAGGGTGCACACACACATGCACAGACACACAGACACACATGGGTGAGTATATTGTTCTCATTGTCAGAGCCAAGCAAACAAGAGATGAAAAGACTTAAAAAAAAAGTTTTTTTTTATAAATAAATAATGCATGAAAACACTCATTTGATGACTTATTTATGATTAGCTTGGTTTATTGTATTAATTACAGATTAATGTCTGTGTTTCTTGTAGTATTATTTAGAAAACTAGAATGTGAATGGGGGCAACAAATTAATAACTAAATTACAATTCCCTGTCAAGAACAATTTCATTCAAATGGTGTTTAGTCACAAACTATACCTACACTTACACATGCATTAAAGAAAATCTAATTTACTAGGGTTAACTTTATAGCATTTCAGGAGGGAAAGAATGAGCACTTTTACTGTACATTTTACTGATAATAATTGCCTACTTTTACTCATGTAACATGTGCAATTCAGGAACTGTTGAATAATGTTTGACTGTAGTATTTCTGATGTACTTTAGTACGTCATCCAACACTGCACACATGCTCCATAAAGTACACAAAACGACAACTGAACAAACTTTCAAGGATTGTGACTCCTTATTCCATGTGCAAATAACATTCTTGGCAAAGTGACTTATGAAATCTAGCCATAGATATTGACATTAAATGTTTTATTTATTCTTTTTTTGTATGCTGTATCCTGAGGGACATTCTATTTTACTTTACACAGCAGAAAGCACAATGCAGAAGTATACACAATATGACACTTTCCACATAATATCAATGGAAATTGCTATTTTTTACGCTACAATATTTATGGACAGCAACATTTTTATATTTTACACATATAAAATAGAAGGGCCTGATTGATGCAATTTTATTTTAATTATATTCGTTTACTGTTTACTTAGTGTGAATGTGTGTATGTATGTGTTGTTTTCAGTTAATCTCGTTTTTTGTGCAATGACAATAACGTTTTCTGATTCTGATATACCCTTATATGAATCTTTATTTCTGATATATTTTGCAACCTCCTCTTTCTGAATTTAACTCACACAATAATTTTACAGGCTAAGCTACTCAGCTCAGTTAACCACTAACTTAGCAGGCCAGCTCAGCAGCGAGCTCCCGGTGATGTGCTAGTTAACTCTAAGGTTATTTATCCGGGAAGAGACGTCTCTATTTACCTTCTTCGGCGGTATCCATGTTGTTCGGCTAAGCACCGGTCACCGTTTCTTCCAGGAGCACCTTGTACGGCGAACCCATCCACCACGGGCAATATCGTTCGGCTAGCTAACTCAAGCTAGCGAGACGAGTAGTCTATCCTTACAGGTCGGAGGCATTGACAATCATAAAATGGTTTCCCCCCCTCCGACAGAACTCCAGCGCCCGCTTCTGTGTGCTCCTTTTCGCATCCAGCTTGAGTTTGCCGCGACGGTTGTATTTTTTAAACGGTGTATCTTTATTGTAAATATAAACTTGAAAACGTTACATCATCCGCGTTTCTGTAATGACAGTTTAAACCTCAGAGAACAACGGCTAGCTAAAACCGCTCTGCGCACGCGCCGACGTCACTGCTCGCTGCCTCCTGTCAGGTCACAACCGCCACAGGCAAGGAGGCTACGTGCCGACGTCCCGCAACGGCGGCCATATTGTGACGGCCCAGCCCCGCCTGTAGCCTTCTCTAACCGCAATAAAGTGCACAGCAGTTCCTGCACACATAAAACTAATTATAACTCGACAAAATTTCAATCAATTTCCAAACGGTTTGGTTTGTTGCACATGTTATTTGCGCAGCTATGTTACATGATGATTGACTATTTGGAATTTGCAACTTTTCATTTAACTGTCATTGCAATGCATTAAAGTGATTAAAGCATTTTCACTTCATGATATTTCTGCCTTCGCTAATTTTATAGTGTTTTCTATTGTATTCGTGTGTATAACACTGTTTGTATAGATATTACTATAACTATCAGCATAATATTACTTGTATATGAAAGTTCATGAATATAATAATTCCTAAATATACATATCTAGTATCATAACAACATTAAATGCGTCCATAACAAACCAAGTAGTTTAAAAACTGAGTAAATTATTCAGATTATTTTCATACGTTAATTACCATAGGCTTAATGGTTAAGGGACCGAGCGGCCCGACACAATATGGCAGCCGCAAGACGCCGGTTTATTGGGCAGCAGCGTTGGATGAGTCATCTCGTGTTCTCTACGGCAGCGGTTTGAGCTTTACGGCAGGGGAACTTTCACAACAACAATCACGTGGTTGTAAAGGCTAAACTATAAATACTACTACTACTAGGCATACTATAAATACTAATACGTAGTACTATTGCTAATAATGACTCGAAGCTCTTAGTAGTATTCAAATAACATAACAGCATAGACACACACCATGAGGAAAATAGTAATAAAATGAGATGATGCAATGAAGGATTAAAAAGGAACTTATATTATTGATATTATTAATTGTATACTATACCAGAGGTTCATCTGTAACACATTACAAATGTAGATTAGTATATAAATTCACAAGTGTTTTTAACATCTTCATTAGCTATTTTATACCAATATACTTTATATTAAAATCTTGCACAGATACTATCCCTGCAATGAATTCATTCACAGTTTTAAATGAAATGTGCTTCTTCTGAACAAAGGATATTAAGTCCTTTTCCCGTTTATTTTTGATGTGTACTCATTCAAGTAGGTTGAACATAAATTAGTTTTATTTGGAAATTTATTCCAACTCTATTGAAGCTTGTATTTAACACAAATGCTTCATCTGTGTATAATACTTCCTTTTTGTTTGAAAACCAACAGCTAAAAGAGTTTGTCTCCATTACTATTAGGATGATTGCAGCAGACTGTTTATCTATTCTTTATATCATTATTATTTATTTAGTTTGACTCCATATGTTTTTTCCTCTAGTCTAATTGTTTCATTGTACTTTGTATTATTTGCATTCACGTATTTCACTAAAAGAATCACAAAAAACAATCTCACAGTCACCAAGGCATATATCTTAATAATAATAATATATCTGATACATTACAACTTATACCTATCAACCAACCATTATATGCACTGTGCATCCACTACGGTCCTCTCAATTTCCGCTTCTACCGGCGCCGTGGCTTAGATGGTTAAAGCGCCTGTCTAGTAAACAGGAGATCCTGGGTTCGAATCCCAGCGGTGCCTTTTAAGAGGGACACTGTCAGTACTGGTCTGGAACATGGATCCTGCTCTTAAAAGAAATCAAATAGCGCAATCCCGGAAGAAGCTGCCTGATGTATACAAATGTCAATTATACAGAACATAGAAATCTTCGATTTGGAGGTTAAATTTGAAAACTGTAAAGGCGTTTATGTTCACGAATGATTGTGATTGAGAAATTAATGATCTCTAAAAATGCAAAATTTGCTTTATTGAGTTACTCAAAACATTTGACACGCTTAGAGCTTTTATTTTGAAAGTTGAGACAGGGATTTCTTGTTGCCTTTTTAACTTGACTGTGATTTAAACACGACTTTGGACTTGGCTGCAACTTCTCCTTTTGCGTTCTCGAAAAAGCACAAGGTAGGTTTTGTTTTGCTTTTAACCTTAACTCTAATGCAGATTAATATTCTTCCTTGTATAATGGATATACATTTGGAAAATGTCAGAACCCTCGAAAAGGAGCTTTGTCATTGTGTTGCGAAAAAATCTTCAGGAAAGATCAGGTTTAAGCTTTTCTGAACATTTTTGTGCCTTTAACAACATTTTGCAGTGCCTCTCAAAACCTAAACTAGTTTAATTAATATCCCTAAATAAAAAGTATGACTAGACATACCTCATTATCAATCAAGTTGTTGTATTAAAAGATAAAGCGCATGATTTGTATAGAAATATAAATCAAATCAAATTAACCCCCCTGAACTGTGCAGAAGTCAGAGATCTGTTCATTTTACTATGAGCATTTACACGTCCCACCTGACCCCAGTGTTTGTCCATCAGCAGATGGCAAATGAGGCCCAGCCATGCCCCTGTGATATTGGTGATCGGATGGAGTATGGAGGCCTCGGCCAGGAAGTCCAGATAGAACACATTAAAGCTTATGTTGTGAAACCATCTGCCGCATCTGACAAGGCCATCGTTGTCATACAAGACATCTATGGGTGGCAGCTTCCCAACACCAGATACATGGCTGATATGCTGGCTGCCAATGGATACATGTATGTAAAATGTTCCTCGATAATAGTCTGTAATACTTTACAATCTTACATAACAGTGCTTTTCTTCCTCTCCTTTGTTCTGAGCAGTGCTGTTTGTCCAGACTTCTATGTTGGAAAGGAGCCATGGAGTCCATCACACGATTGGTCCAAATTTCAGGAGTGGCTTGAAGACAAAAAGCCGACCAACATCAACAAGTAATATACTTTTTTTGTTATTATTATTACATCTCAAATTTACGGTCAGTAAGTGGAGCAGGAGTGTGGATGTTTAACCTTAACATTTCCTTCCCAGAGAGGTAGATGCAGTGCTGCGGTTCCTGAAGGAGCCGTGTGGAGCCAAACACATTGGGGCAGTGGGCTTCTGCTGGGGAGGGGTGGCCACACATTACCTGAGCTTGCAGTATCCAGAAGTCACAGCTGGAGTGTCAGTCTATGGTGTGCATGACAATTGAACGGTCACATTTATTTTAATTTTTGTAATAAGGCCTGTCTTGTTTAAATATAATATTGTGAAATGTTACTGTTTGAGAAAAAGCTATTTGAATCCAAATTATGCATGATTTTGTCCTGGTGGCACATCCAAGAATGTTCTCTTTTTTCAGTCAGCAAAGCATGCAGCATAATTGCAGTAGAGTGGTTTTATAATAGGGTTATACGATATTCTGCAGGGATCATCCGTGAGAGAGAGGACAGGTACGAGCTGAAAAGTCCTACGCTGTTCATCTTTGGGGAGAAAGATGAAGTTATCCCACTGGACCAGGTTAGTATGAATTCATTTAGTAGAAATAAATACAGCATTTTCTATATTTTGATAGTCATCATAAAACCTTCCATGTACTTGAACAACTAACATAATCTCAATCTCTGTTTCACAACCACAAAAACCTATGATCTAACATTCATCTGCTTTTCAGGTAAATGTTCTTGAAGCGAAGCTGAAGGAGAAGTGCACAGTGGATTACCAGGTCAAAATCTTTCCTGGACAGACTCATGGGTTTGTCCACCGCAGGAGAGAGGACATCAACCCCACAGACAAACCGAGCATTCAGGAGGCCAGGAAAGATATGCTCAACTGGCTGAAGAAATACATGTAATTGAAAAGAGCCAACATGGTAGTCTGGGATATATATTATTGGTGAAATGACTGCCTTTAACTAGCAGAGGGGTTTGTCATTGGTGCTCAAATTATTGAGCTTGAGATGGTAAATTTATAAATTAAGTCTGGATCTTTGGATATTAGGAAACTGATTTCAATTGCAGAAAAATGTGAATTTACATTGTGGAGTATTAAAGTGTAAGTGAAGGCTTGTGAATCTTAGTGTGTATTGGGAGAATAGCACCTTAGGAGTGCAAACATTGTGGATTTTTTTAAATTGGTCTAGTAATTGCTTCAAAAGCAGTGTAAATGTGACATCAAGTTACGATTTGCTCAAACAGAAGCAGAGACAGCAAGCACTGCTGAAATAACAAGAGTAAAAACTTCGGCAGACCAACATTTTTAATGGTGACATTGATACTACAACAGCTTGAACATTTTTGTATCAAACGATAAATAGCAATACGCAGTGCGGTTTGGACATGGTGCTCGGGGAAGTGCCTAAAATCTCTAGAACATCTCAGTCATCCGAGTGTTCCAGAGCACAGCCGAGCCTACTGTTGCTCAGGAGGCCTTCAGTCCTCAACCTCTCCTGGGCTTCGGATGTCATCAATCTTAAGAATCATCTTGACTACCTGGGTAGCCAGCAGGATCTGCTGCTTCTTGCCAATCAGGGTCTCGATCACATGTTGCTGCTTCATGTCTATATCAGGGAAAATGGGGAAAGAAAAAAAAAATGGGAAAAAAAGAAAAAAAAAAAAGAAATCAATAGGTTTCCTTGCTTTGATTTGCTAATGAACTTATACCATGCCATCTTCACATCTTCCTTACCATTGGTGTTGTTCTGCAGACAGTCGATGCCCAGGAAGGGGTTGTTTTCTCTGACCTGTCTGGCTCTGACCTCTGTCATAGTCTGGATTGGGTTCAGTCCGCTGTTCTCAGCCAGTGCCATTGGGATTACCTCTAAAGCATCAGCAAATGCCCTCATGGCATACTGCTCCAGGGATGGGCACTAGAAATTAGAAGGGCAGTTGTTAGAAGAGATGTAATAAGCAGCAACTCAGGCATCAATGTGTTTATTCCAATGCCAAGAGCTAATATTTAAAAAGGTCATATGTTTTAGTGTCTCACCTTATCTGCAGCCTGGTTGACAGACAGCGCACATGCAATCTCTGAGGCTCCACCTCCGTACACGATACGGTTGTCTCTCACCAGATTGCGAATTACACAAAGAGCGTCATGGAGAGCACGCTTTGCTTCTTCAATGATCTAGAGAGACATAACCCTTAAAACAGGTATAGATCAACCTCAATGAATGCATCGCCCGAGTTTAGTTTTTGATTTGTGCTTACCATCTTATTGCCTCCACGGATGAAAATGGTTACTGCTCTGGTGTTTTTACACTCCTGGATGACCAGCATGTGGTCCTTTGTAGTACCAAAGGAGATCTCTTTCACTAAGCCAGCTGTGCCGAGCTTCTCGGGGGTCAGCTCGCAGAACCTTGGCACAATGCGGCCTCCTGTGGCTATGGCGATCAACTGCACAGGGAACATGGATGACGTTAAATATTCTTACACAAACAAAGCTATTTTATATCAAGCTTTTAGCTCATCAGCACCACATGGCCCTCAAAGGTGAATACATAATTGATCAAAACATAAATGTATCAAAGAGTTCTGTAATGTGAGAAATGTCTCACCTCAATCTCAGGCCCTCCCACCCAGCGCACAGCTGGCAGCTCATTCTGAAGCAGAAGGTGGTTGGCTTCATCATCAAAGCCCCACTGGCAGATGGCCAAGTTAGCACCATTGCTTTTGACCTAAAGGAAAAAAAAAACATCAAGACCAAGAATCTATTTTATTGGCTGCCATGTTTATGATCAATTAAAATGTATTTGATGCCTGAGCAGCTAACATTTTCAAACAGTATTAACCTGTTGGATCATCTCCTCAAACTTTTCCTTCTCATATTTCTGCAGAGCTTTGTAGTCCTCCACAGAAGTAACGTCCAACTTATGCTTGGTCTTGGGCTTAGGGGGCTCAAATGGGCAGGTGAGGATGGCGATTTTTACATCTTTCAGAACCTGAGGATAGTTGGTGTTGGCCCCATTATTGCACAAATTTAAATACAATAAAGTGTGTAAATAAATCAAAATAAGAATTTTATGATAATAAAAATGACCAGGATATATTTGTCCATATACACTATCAACTATTTGAATCCACATGATCAAAGCCAACAATAAAGATAGAACAGATGACATCTGAATGTGATATTCCTTTGGTACCTTAGGCATCTGAGGATGGCTGAACTCTTTGTCAACTATGACTCCCTTGATGAGCTGTGTGTCCTCCAGCTTTCCTCCAACCTTTCCCTCCATCTTGATGAGCTCAAAGTCCACATCCTTCCTTTCCATGTCGGCCACAGTGAGGATGGCATTTACTGCGATCTCTGCCATTTGTCTGTGGCATCGGTTGATGCTGAAAGACAACAGTCAAATCCAAAGATATATTAGAAGTCCTTAGTTACAAATAAACAACATTCTTGATATTTATAATTTTGGTCAAAAAAACAAAAACACTTCTGTGTCTAGGAGACTCACACTTTAGACCCCAGTGTTGTCATGGCGGTTTGAATGAGCGGTTCTGTGTTGTTGGGATCGTAGGGGAAGGTTTCTGCAATTTTGTCCAGCTGCTCAAGGGCAAAGCGTGCAGCCTGGTCATAACCGTCAGAGATCCTGATGGGGTGGATTCCACGGTCCAGCAGCTGCTCAGCCTGCTCCAGCAGAGCCCCAGCAAGCACTGAGGAAGGAGAGGAAAACACAATAAATTTAGTGTACCTAAAATAACTGAAATTTGGTTGGAATACCACAGGTTGACTTTATCACCTCAATGACATTATATTAGATTTTGCCGATTTTAATTTGATGCTTAAAGTTAAAGTGTATTTCTAAAGCTAATATTCTCAAAATGAGACTATGAGATGGCATGAACATAACCACATGAATTGAGCCTCATTTGTAATTTTTTTTAGAACACCATATGATAGGATGAACAATTGCTTTGGTAGCACAAAGTCCACCTGATTTTAGAGATGAAGTAACACTCATCTAGGTTCTATGTTATGATCATCAATGTTAACCAACAAATGAATCTAAGTTAATGGTCTGTTGAAAAACAGAAAAAAATCTCCCTTTCCCATACCAACAACTCCAGTAGTTCCATCACCAATCTCATCATCCTGGGACTTTGACAGCTCTACCATCAGTTTGGCAATCTGATGATCCACATCCATCATGCTGAGAATAGTGGCTCCATCATTGGTCACGGTCACTTCTCCATCCCTGTCAACCATCATCTTGTCAAGACCTGGATGCAAAAAAAGTTGAAAAGCAGCTCAGAATAAAGTGTGAGCATCACTGTGCATAATACTAAATATGTTAAATTTGACAGATGGAAAGCTGCTTTCCCCATTTTTCATCTGTGAAAAGGGAAATGTTTTTTCTTTGGTAATTGAAAATTGAGTTTAAAGTTTTATCGCATGAATGTGATTAGTGACGTCACAACTAATTCAGAAGCTAATTTATTAAAAAACAGTTTGAGCTGGGTATTTAATACATGCAGTGCATGCAACAGACAATGGAATTTTTAAGTGAATTAGGAGAAGTCTTGTGTTACACTTTAGAAATGGTGTATATCTGCCTATTCATTGAATCAGGATTCTCTTGATTCTGGGAGGGAGACTGTGCAGATTTTAAGGACTTTAATGAGACAATTTAACTTTATTTTTGCAGACACTCGTTAAATCTAAAGTTAACTGTGAATGCATTCGTGTATACTCACCATTAGGTCCCAAAGATGTTTTCAGCGTGGATGCAACTGCCTTAGCTGCCATAATGTGAGACTGCAAAACAAAACATCATATTAGAACATCTCAGCCTTACATGCATAAAACAAATATGCCATCAGCAACATTTTAAACCTTGCAGTTCACAATTAACCCCTTTTGGGATTTGAAATTAAAAAAAAAATATACACCCCAAACAACTGTCTGTAATTATGAAATGAAAGACTTTAGAATATACAAATAATATAATTTAACACATTTTGCATACACTGTTCTCAGTGAGCATTAGTCATTAGTACCTTTACTAGTTAAATTGAAATCTACCATTTAAATGTTTCACTAAGTTAAATATATATATATATATGTTGCGTTTTCATGTTTTATACAACATGAGAACATGATATGGTTGTGATTGTATTTTAAATATAAAGCAATGGTGACACCTTAAAAAAAACAACTGAACCATAAATTACCAACCACCCGTTTAATAATGACAAATAATTTCTATGGATGCAAAGTAGATTATATCGTTGAAAATTTGGTACGGTCAAAGTTAGTAACTCCCTGTCGTAACTGGTCATAGTATAAATACAATGTAGGGATTAACATGAAATTATCTTGTAATAATGGCCAAGTTGGGGCACAGCCCTTTATAGCAGCATCCACCGGCTGAGCGTCAGAAGCACATGGGCCTCGTGTTAGCATGCAGTGACAAGTCAATAATTTAGAGAACGAGAACATGTTGATAAAATAACGTCAACCCACTGAGACAAATACATGTGTACTTATGACTTGTATCTGTGTATATTAACATGTCTCACTTCGGGTTAATGTGCTTTACAAATTAATTAAAAACAAGTTAGCAACTTGCTAGCAAGCATGCAACATATAGCTAATCCATTGTACCTTCAACGCATCAATGCCAGATAGCCGAGTCTTCTTATCCTGGTCTTTAATGATGATGAAAGGCCTTCCATATTCATCGAAAGCTAATGTCCCTAGCGAGGACATGTTTGCTGACAGATTAGGTCACCCTATTAGGGCTAGCACGGACAGAAAATATGAGTTTTACGGTGAAATTGTGGAGTGAAGCTGGGGCGAGAGCCGCGCTGGTCTGCAGGCGACTTCTGGAAGGATCCACGGGCGGGGAGGGCGGAACCAAGTCACGTCAACCATGTCTTATAAATACATATTTACACCATTATTTATTCATGATGACAAGACACAATTAATCATGGTGTTTAAACTGATTCAAAACATCAATATAAGCATTTCATATAGATCTTTAATGTCAAACTGGAGGAAATAAAAGTCTTGTAATGTGGTTTCTTCCGATCACGTCCAGTCTCAGTCTGTGCCAAAATCTCGCGCGACGTCCAAACGGGATGGACTGAATGGATTTTTAACAGCGGTTCTGACAAGGTACACTATTTTTTCCGACAAGATGCTTTTCCCCATACTAAACTAATAATTTTACAAATATATTTAGCTCGAAAATGGCACCAACTGCGCATCAAACGTGGGTAACCATGGGTTAGGGTCACTGCTGTAACAGATATGTAATTGTCAGTTAGCTACAACGTGTAACTTCCAACGTCCGGTGTTACGGGTTATCGTGTGACCATGTTGACTGGGAACTTTCAGCCCAATGCGTCCGTGGTTGTCGTGGTGACGACAGTCGTTAAAAAACGTTGAACGGAAAGAAAAGAAATATACGATAACCACTATTTATACCTCGGATACACGTGTCTGTGTTTACGACCCAATTTTCTGTCATTGTGTAAAGTTACACACACAAAGCGTTCCTTTTTATTTGCCTAAATATTACATACAAATATTATAAACTGTGATCAGACGACTAACAACCTTTTAACGTGTGATGGATCAGTGAGGATACTACAAAATTAATTTCTAAAAGATAAGTGTAGAATGTAAAACGAATATACAATGTCCAGTGAAGAGAAAAAAACTAAGGTTTTCCATTTTTGATCCAGTTTCCTTGTGTTAATTTCACCACGACCATCATGGAAGGATTCGGCCGAAAGTCACCAGTCAACACGGTCACCTATTTAACCGAAACACCTGTAACTCTTTGTTGGTGTTTAGTGTGCTGCGCTAAACGATGGTGCGGAGACTGTTGTGTGGCCGTTACCTGTCTAATCTTGCATTATGTAACTTTAGGTAAGATGAGAAAACACAATGGATTGTGTGAACTATAAGTCATTTAATTTTACTCTTTACATTTTGCCAAGTTTTCTGGCACTTGTATGATTGTATAATTGTATGATTGGTATTGATGGATATGTACATTTAGAAATGACTGTGTTGATTTCATGGTTCCCTTCAGGATGCCCTGTAAAGTGAAGCCTCGGTTCGTGCTTCTCTATGGGACTCAGAAGGGCCAAGCCCAGTCCATAGCGGAGGGGATAGCTGAGGAGGCAGAGGAACACGGTCTGGTTGCTGAGCTCAGCTGCTTGGACCAGAGAGAAAAGGTAGCTGATGCATATTAGAATAATTCAACTCGAAGTGCAGCCTCTCTTTGTTCTGCTCGGCTGCTGACACACAGTAACACATGATATGACATAATCATTACTTTGATGATAATAATAGAAATTGTGTCCTTTTATGAAAAAAATAACCAATTTTTCTTGTTCCAGCTTCTCAAAATGCAATTTTTTTCTTGTTTTCTTTGTCTCTTGTGATTGTAAAATGCACATACTTGGCTTGTGAACTGTTAGTTGGGACAAATCAAGATGGTTACGGCTACATCTTCGTCTATATAATTCCATAAAATGGTAAAAAAGGGTAAATTACTGTCGCTCAAAGTCCATTTGATTAATACGGAAAATAACCATTAGTTGTAGCCTAACCACGTCAATAGCATCTTAGTAAAACTCATGTGATGATTCTGTGGACATTTACTGTATGTAATGCGTTTCGAATGGAAACACCAGTCGCTGATTAATCATATAACTGGTTCCAGTACAATCTAGAGAAGGAGAATGCCCCAGTGGTCTTTATTGTGTCTACTACTGGAGATGGGGAACCGCCTGACAATGCCCTTCAATTTGTGAAGCACATCAAGAAGAAGACCCTCTCCACTGACCACTATAAACAACTTTGCTATGCACTTTTAGGTAACTTCTATTGTTGGGGGGTCTGAGGTAGCTGCTTTTGCAGTTCATCTGTCAGTCTGTGGAGGTCGATTTGCAAAGCATATTTCTGTAAATCATCACGATGCAGAGACTTGCACATAGTTGACTTGCAAAGCAGCAGTTGGCTTGAGAAGTCGTCATCGAGTTTCGTCTTTCTGCTCCAGCCTTAGGAGACTCAAATTATGCAAATTTCTGCAACTGCGGGAAGACAATTGAGCGTCGTCTACAGGAACTTGGCGCCAGTCAGTTCTATGCAACGGGATATGCAGATGATGGTGTAGGGTAAGTTATGCAGACAAATAATCAATATAATTTACTTTTTTGTTTTTTGTAGCTTGTTGCTACTGCATTATTGTATGTTCTCTGCTCTCTGCAGACTGGAGGTGGTTTTGGACCCTTGGATTGAAGGACTGTGGAAAGCAGTTAAAAGAGCCCTATCAAACATGGCCTCAGACAGGACTGGTCACTTTGAAGAGGAGGCGAGGGATTCAGAGAAGAAAACTCCTGATTCATCCATACCAGATGTCCAGCTAAACCTCCTGAGCCTCGCTGAACAGCCGAACTGCGAGTCAATTGGAGCATCCTCACAATTGGATTCCAAATTTGCATCTGCCGCTTCATCTTCATCTCCTGCTACACAGGCTGCCACTTCTGATCTCGGGCCAGCGTCTCCCACAGGAATCCCCGGGCTGGCACCGGCGTCACAGGCCGTGGGTGCTGGAGATCCCCACGTCGCATTGGCAGCTTCCCTGACATGCTCCCTGCCCCCGCTGTCGGAGTCATCGCTCAACGTCCCCGCTCTGCCTCCTCCCTTCCTCGACGTCTCTCTTCAGGAAGGAGATGCCATGGGAGAGGTGAGGAATGGTGTTGCTGGAAAAAAATGTAATCTGCCCCATGTTTCAATTCTGCTTCCCCCGCCTCTTTAAAGATCACATTGTATAAGGTGAATTATTTCTTTGCCATTTTGCCCACATTTACTGCATGAAGCAACGTTTCCTTTCAGATTACTGTGCCATTAAGTGAAGAGATTCTTCATGAGGTTCCCATATGCAGAGCGACTCAGCTGACCAGAGGAGATTCAGTCAAGACGGCCCTTCTCCTAGAAATGGACATCTCTGTAAGCTTGACAATATTTTATTTATTTACTGATGTTTATTTGTCATGGACAGTACAAATGGGGTTCGCGGGGTTTATAGCTGAGGCTGGTTTTCAACCCCAGTCTCTGGTTAAGTCTTTCTATAATATACACTTTGCCTAAAGTTCAAATTTAACCCAATTCCGAGTTTGCAGTGCCAAGTTCATGATTCTATTTACCAAACTATGACAATGGCAGAATTACAGTATCAAACTTCAACAATTTTAATTACTCTGACTCTCAACTTTCTGTAAGTTTCTAGTAAGTAAAGTAAGCTTTCAAGTGGATTTTTTTGGCTTCTTCTTCACACAAAGGCCTACCCAACGCTGACCTATGAGCCGGGGGATTCTTTTGAAGTAGTCTGCCCAAACAGGAACTCTGAGGTGGAGGACATGCTCCACAGGCTCGGCCTTCAGGATCAGAGGACGCACCGTGTCCATGTTTCCTTACGCAAGGACACGAAGAAGAAAGGTAAACGCACCTGTCATATCACAATATCTCTTGTACGTTGAGGGCACACTGACGTGATAATTCTGAAATGTTCTTGTAGGTGCTCAGGTGCCGCCCTACATCCCCCAGAATATTTCTCTGCTGTACCTTCTCACATGGTGTCTGGAGATCAGAAGTGTTCCTAAAAAGGTACAAAGGTTCTACAACTACTCACTTTGTGAACGGTGTAAACCGAGCCACTTTTTTCATGTGACATCCTACTTGCTGTATTATTGTATCAGTATAATAGAAAGAGCGAAGACAGTTTTTAAATGTCATGTTTTCTCCAGCTAGAGCACACATCTTTTATTCCTGTCGGCGAAGCTTGGGGAAACATGCATTGTATTTCACAAAGAAGTGCAATTATATTTTGACATGACAATGATTTTCTTACTGAACAAAGACAGTGGGCTAACTTGTGAATCACTGAGTACCTTGCTCTATTCCATTTTCCTGCTTCTAATTTCCATTTCTTCACAACATAACACTCTCATCCAGAATTTTTTATTATGCAAAATAAATTCATTATTTAATAAAAACATTACAGTCTCACCAAATTGAAAACCATTAATTTCCCTCTTGCGTGAAATGCACCATTAGTTTAATGTTCTCTGTAAACAGCGCACTGAATGACAAAAGGAAGACAATTTATAAAATGTCAAAATATGGCAGCAGTCCAATAAATTTCCACACTGTTTGGAATGCAGTACTCTTTAAAGGTCCCCTATCATAGGAAAAACTATTTTAATTGGTTTTTGATTATAAGAAGGTCTAGGTGTTGTATAAATACTGCCCCGAGTGATGGGACATCTATCTAGACAACGCCCAGCACCCATTCAGGGCCATTCAAATCAGCCAAACAGAGGCGAGGCTCATTAATATTAATGGTGTGTTCTTTACAGAGCTCCAGAGAGAAGCTTGAGAGATGAGACATAAAACTATATTGACACGATTTTGGGTACTTAAAACCACAAACATAACTTGTTAGCAATATCACAAATTTCAAATAAACCCAGGAAAGGTGTACAATATGTGACCTTTTAACACAAGGTTTTAATTTGTTTTATTTTTATTGAATTATGCTCAAAATTTCATCTACAGACTTATATGGCAGTTTTATTTTATAACACACGTCTGTGCAATCAAAGCAGTTAATCTTTTTTTACGAAAGCATTAATAATGCCTATAAGATTTAATCTGCATGAGCTGTAGAAAAGTGAAACATTTTTCACCTTATTTTTTACATATTTCCTATAATATATGCATTGTCATTCAGTACTTGACACTTCCCAGCTTACGCTTTCCTCAAATGAATGTTAGATTGTTATTACTCCAGGCATTCCAGAGACTGACAGTTAACAGTTCTAATTGTGTGACACTTAACATGCTGGTAAAGTGCTGGCTGCACAAGGATCACATTTATTCCAAAACATGCAACTAACATCTGCATACATGCACACATGAAGTATTATGACTCACTAAAATTATACAGAGCACTTGGGAATGACAAATATTTAGATTTTCTGATTACTATGTCATAGTAATAAACGGTTTAAATAATAAAATCATTCCAAAAGTTTTTCAGAAGCCGTGCTTGATGTTTCCCCATAATCCCCTTCATCCTGTATTTTACATCCTAATTTTTGTAATTGATGAGCTGCCACTTGAACAGCAGCCTGTCTCCTGTTAATGTAACATTTTAATTGATTTGGATTAATTCCTTAAAAGATTAGCGCTAATTTCTCAGTAGTAGCGTGAAAAGGGTTTAACAACTGACAATTTTCTGGGGGATGATAGTACATTGTCCTTATCACAATGGCCGTGTTTCATGAATGGGCTAGAGTCAAGGTCTCGTTCTACAATGCAGCTTTCTAGCAGCAAAACTTTTCTTTTTTATCTAGAAAACTTATAACCACTTACATTTTCTATAGCACATGTGCAACCTGGCATTGAGGCAATGTCAGAAAATATATTAAATGCATTACAGTTGTGAATGGGGGGGAAAAAAATATCATCAGTGTTGCTGCTGACGGAGGTTTTAGAACGGCTCGGAATGACTTTGCTTTCCAATTGCTTTCTCTTCTCTCTCTCTCTCTGTCAGGCATTTCTCCGGGCGTTGGTGGAGAATACAAGGGACGGCGTGCAGAAGAGGAGACTGCAGGAGCTCTGCAGTAAACAGGGAGCCGCAGACTATAATCTGTATGTGAGAGACCAGAGCCTCAGCGTTTTGGACGTTCTTGCAGCCTTTCCGTCCTGCTCGCCCCCTCTCAGCCTCATCATAGGTCAGCGTGTCTTCTGTTATCTACCTCGATCGGTCATGAGAGCAACAGTCCTCAGTGGGCAACAACAAACATGTGTTAAAGGGTGAAAACTACCCTCGCTAGATGAGTGTTCAGAGTAAAAGGCTACACAAGAAAAACTGACATACAAATTCTGATCAAACATTGCACCAGTTTAGTTTCATTCATTTTAGATGCTACACAGCATTTGGGTTGATCTCATTCTTGGCAGTTACCCAGTAACTGTAGATGGAGCTGCCTTAAACTTGGCATATTCTAAATATATTTGTAGCTTTTAAATGAATGTAATATAACAGATTCATGTTTAATTTAAATGCGTGCTTTCGTGCTGCCTGGAGCAAACGGAAGAATTACAGTGATTGATTGGGATTTACTCTGCACCCGTAGAAGCTATCAGTAGAATAATTTATTTCAGAACTATCTATTTAACTTTTTTCTGCTTTTTTTTAAGTCTTCGGGTTATGTTAAGTGTCTCATTCTGAAGTGTTAAAGTGTTGTTCTGCAATTTAGGTTTGTGCGCCCAGATCATTTTCATCCTGTAGGGGGCACTGTAGCCTCAGTGAAACTCAGCTGCACAATCTCAGTCTCAAGGCTGATTTTGTCAGAACATTTAATTATACAGAATGATTTAGATGGTGTACATCAGAGGGCTCCCCAAAGGATCAGCACTCATTGCCTTGTTTCATTTAAAGGTCCACGTAGCTCCAATATGGTATTTTGTGTGGACATAATGGAGGTGTTGTACCTGCGAGTCGCGATGCTCGTTATTTCCCTCCATGCTTATAATGTTGATCAATTGTAGTTGTCAACTACCATCTATTTCACCCCTTCTCTGACCATTGGAGCCCACTGTTTGGTAGTAAACTAATAGTAAACTAACGCTTTCGCTCACCTCATTAAGATAGCTGGGCCGGTCATTCAGCATACATCTAATAAGCTTTGACTGAAATTTACCAGACAGTGAAATTACTTGGCTACAGCTTTATATACAAGTAGAGTTGTCCTCTAAAACAGCTGTGTCACAGCTCTTGGCCTAGCACGGTGTTGTTATTTATGGCCTGCTTGCCAACCACAGCACCTTTTTTCAGTGATGTACTGATGCAGAAATTGTCAATCGGGGACAATCGGCTCCCTGGCGAGAAAGAAAAAAAATGCTTGTGTTCGGAAGGCCCTTCAGGACAACAGCTGTTCCGCTGGGGGACGGGCGGATGTCCACAAGGACAGGAGCGCTCCAGGGGTCAGCGTGGATCAGAGGGTAATGGTCAACCCTGAGTCAGTGCGATGCGGTTACAGTACGCTGCATTTTTGCATCGGAGGGGGGGAGGCGCGTGCTGATCAGAGTTCACGCTGTTGTACATTCACTATAAATAATGAGGAGAGCTGTGCTCCGGCCCAGATGTCTTTGGCCAAGTGCTGGCTGGGTATGAAAGTAAATGCTAGATATAAAGTGAGAAAGATACCTGCTTCCCAGAGTCAGCGCTCCTGTTATGCGCTCCATTGTTTATTGTTTTATAGTGTGCCAGATGAAAACTTTGGGGTCACAGCCCCGGGGAACTGAATGCTGCCCATGAGCATCTTTTTCAATTTACGTTACCGCAGGGCTCAATTGAAATTATAGTAGGGTGCAGTTTCATCCATTCTTTTTCCCTCTTCTTGATTGTGACAGCACTTAAACATCCATAGCATTGAAAGTGAGATTTTAATTGCTTTTTGATTTTTTTAGTTTTATAGTATTTCTAGAGCTCTAGAGAAAAGCGTGAAAGACAAAATGTAAAACTACTGTATATTAAGGTGATTTTTATTATTTAAAACTACAAATATATCTTGTTAGGGATATCGAAACTTCTACAATACAATAAAACAACTACAATAAAATCCAGCAAAAGTTTGCAATATCAGAAACCCTATTAAAATAATGGCCCAAGTCATATTTTGATAAAATGAGCTTTTGATGATGGTGGCCACAAATCACCTTAATCCTTAGTGGAAAGGATCGTACTCTGAGTGAAGAAGGTGATTTAGGCCATTTTATTTTTTGCCTAAGTCAAAGTTCTTTTTTATTTTTTAGGATAAAATGCCTTGACTTGGGCAATTTAACAAGCTTTCATGATGAAGCAGGAATCTCTAGTGCAGAAGAATCTTTAAATACGATTGTTGAATCAATATCTGTGATAAGGTCTATTATCACAAAGGCTTCAATGTTCCATAGTTGACACACAGCATTCTGTGTTCATCCCCAGTCATCCCCTTTCACGGCCTTTTCAATTTAAAAGATTAATAAATATAAATTTCTCTACTTTTGACCAATTTTTCATATTTTTCTAAAAAATTTAAAAATGACAGGCTATTATTTTAACAGGATTAAATTTGGCTCTTTTGGGGGGAATTTTGGCATTCTTTCCAACATAGGGTCTATCCCTTTTTAACTTTAATGTGTATTGTAGTGATCCGAGCAGAAAAAAAGACAAAAAAATCACGCAATGAGCAAGAAGCTGCAGCTGACTTCACAGCGACATGCATGAGAAATTGTTTTAATCCCAGAAGTTATTAAAAAAATAAACTCCCGTGGAGTTAAACAGCTTTGTGTTATTCTGTGTGACTGGTGACTTCAGTTTATTTTGGGCACGTGAAAGAAAAAACGTCTCCAGCACAGCGGTGTTTATCCACGACTCTGCTCCCTCCGGTTTCCAAACATAGCGACTTCCTCCAACAACGCAACTCTTGTGAGACTTGGGAAAACTCAACAATCTGAATCTGACAGATGTTGCTAAACAGCCAAAAACAGTAGTACAGACTGTACATGCCCCGTCCACCTCCACTATATCATTTGGAAATGGGCAGGTGGTTCTTCTCAGTACTGAAGGAGGTTAAGAAATTTCTTCTCAGATCACTGTAATAAACACTACAAGTTAGGAACTTTTAGCCAACTCTCCCCACCCTGTTTCACACAAAACTAACACACATCACACATTCACGTTTTATTTGATTAGGATATAATTAAATGCAACAGAAATTTCTTTTTTCAAATCCATCAATGTCTCACACAAAGAGCTTGAATTGAGCATCTGTAGGCTGTTACAAGAAGACAGCAATCTTCCTATGGAGAATTCTTCTTCATGTCTTCTGCTAACAACCTCCCTGATTTCATCTGTAGCCAAAGTAACTTTACATATATCTTAGGCACAATAATTCTCACGTTCAGTTGAATTTCTATATCATTTTTCCCACTAAACCTCCACTTTTCAGATGGAATAGATGATATTGTTGTGCAGCGTGATCGATGATACCCAGAAAAGGATAATTTTGAAAAAATAGCGGGGATCCGGGGACTGTATTTTTGTCCTCAAGCCACTCACTGCAACAACAAGCTTTGCACTCAGAAGAATTTAAAAAAAATGATATATCCTTTGTATCTGCCAGCGGTATTATCATGGCGCAGCGATGTGAGATGATGGATTGATCGTCCTCTGTTTCGGACGTATGCTGTCATACTGTGATAGAGAGGCAGCAACTCGAAGCGAGGGATTGTGTTAACGCACATGATACACCCTCTGATGGAGGGGTGTGTGTTTCCCATGATGGGAAGGATTTGATATGTTGTACATTATAAGATGATTTTCTTGTATCGGATTTTGTCTTTTGAGGTGTTACTACACTACTACTTTTATTCTTTGAGAAGCTGTGAAAGTAATAATGATTTTTTTCCCCGAACCATTCTATTATAGCTTAGCCCTAATTATTTCTGAAGATTTATGCACAAATGACTTGCAGTGATTTGTATCTACAGTACAAGCATATTGATTATAACAAAGCAAGGTCAGCCTGTAATCAGTGCTCTGCTTGTGCAAAGCTTTTAAAGTTTGACCATTTGAACTTTTTTCAGAATGAAAGTTCCCATTAGCAGTTACTTTGTTCCTTTTTATGTCTGTGTTATGCCAAGATTTTAGACAGTTCTACAACATCAGAAATATAAATCGTGCAGTAACACATGTACCGAATTAAAAAATTATTTTGCTATACATTTATATGAATCCCATATATTTATGTACGAGGGAAGAAGAAAGAGAATGCATATTACGAGCCAAAAGTTTATCCCGAAAATTTGCTTTTTGTTGTTTTGTATGTGAATAGTCAAAAACAAAATTAAACTAATTTTCTATATCATTGAGATGTCGGCTTGAATAAATCTGTTTTTCTTCTTCCAGACTGATATTCTGAATTTCAACATTCAACACTTGGGTACACACAGATTGTTGCTTCTTAGATAAATAATGATCTACATAATTTACATAATTCCCTGCACCACATTCGTATTTTTTCATATTGATGCATGTTTTTTTGGTTTACTCCTATGTCTCTCCTTTAGCCCCTGAGTCTGTTGTTTTTCTCTTCTAATATCTGGACACCTGCTGTTTGTGCAAGGCGTGTGTTTTTGTTCAAACCCTTCTTTCAAAGTCTCTTTTAAGTGTGCCATACATCACCTTTTCTTTCTTTCTTTTTTCATTTTTTTCTTAAAGAGATGAAATGGACGTCAAAGTGCGGAGCTGTCTCCCCGACACCCTGAGCTGTTTAGATGTCAGAAGAATCCGAAAGGAGAGGGAGAGAGCAGATTTAGTCCAGCTGTTTGTCTTTCCGAGCAATTTAGTGGAAGAATGCGTTATTTTAAGGCCTCAGCTGTTTTCTTGTGCTGCAGTTTCACTTCACAGGTTCATCTATCATTTAGATACAAATACAATATAATAGAGGTACACAGCAAGCACAAGTGCTCCAACTCTCAATCGCTCACTCTCTGCCCACATCAAATAATTGGCGGTTTTCACAGCATAGGCGATGGCTTATCCCGTTTCTGCAAGGGAAAGAAAGTATAACTCCTATAAGTTTTCCCGATTGTCCTGACACTTTCTCACAGATACAATGCACACTGCATATTACCTTAAAGAGGGCACCTTCATGGCTGGCATCGTAATAAGGTCTGCATAAGCAATCCATTTCCTTCTAGCTCCACATCTGGACACTTGGGATTGCATAGTCCTGAGTTTGTAATTTCATAAATATAGAAGTGTGGCCTAGAAACAAGACTGTAACCTGGGTGGGGTTTTTTACTGAAGACAGATCGGTATAGGACGTCTCAACAGGCCGAGATGACTTTCTCTTATTATGTCTCCTCTCTGTCATGTAACACAATCCTGAGCAAGACAGCGGGGTGATTGACAGTTCTGCTTGCCTTTCAGAGCATTTGCCGAAACTGCAGCCCAGGCCTTACTCAGCAGCCAGGTAAGGTGACAGTAGAAGAAGAGTTGAGCTCACATCTTGCACTGCATAAAACTTTACACAACTTTATTCTTATAGGATTAGAAGTAATCAGCATTTCTACTGCTACGTTCCTAGCTGCACAATAGACTAATAAATTGTACAACGACAAAGGATTTAAGTTTGGAATTAGACCAAAAAATGTCTCCTTTTGTAACCGTTATGGACAGTATAATGTTGTGGAAATGTTCTGAAATGATGGTATGCTGATACATCTCCTCTGTTTGAAGATGGAGCTCTTTTATCATTTACACAACTGCAACAGAAATATGACATTCCTCCCCCGTCATAATGAGGAAGATAGAAATCTTTCTTCTAAAATGTACTTATTTGTATTTATTACAAATACATCAGAAGAGACTGGACTGGACATATGTCTTCCTCAAAGCTTCACATGAAATACATGAACATTTGACATGCCATGTTGCATTTTAAGCTGCATATCATGATGCATGCATCATGATATGCAGCTTAAACTCCTTGACGTTGTTTATTAGGTACTAGTAGACCTGATGGTTTGAGTTTGCATGATAAAATATATATTGATCTCACACCATTAGTGTCTAGGTAATGCGTTGCTATTCACTAGAGAGACAGTATTTTGTTCCTTCAGTTTCACTCATGGTGGACTGAGCTTTTAAATTCCTGCTTGACAAGACTTATTTTATTGAAACTATTTAAAGTTCTGATGTTTTCGAAAATGAGATTTTAATTGGTATTTAATTGCTCCAATCCGCAGAGAAATGCACACAGCCCTTTTTCTAACACCTTCAGTACAATTGAAAGAAACTGTGATTTATGGGAACACGTTGTTATTAATTTCCATTATTACTATTGTCAGATGTGTGTTTGTTTTGCCTGTTTATTTGTAGATTCCCTAATAAGCTCAATGTTTGGGGAAAATCTGCCCCAACGAATGAACTGCCGCGTGTAGCCAGTTGTCCTTAGTTAAAAAAGGTTTAACTAAGTGTTCCCTTCTTTTTGCCTCACTTAGCCAGTCATTGATTTGCTCATCCCGCTAAGCTAGTACCCATTAGCGTTGCTTTAAAGCTCATGTGGAACAGAAACATCTAACGCAACGTCAAATCTTCTCAGCGCCTCCCATTAGCACCTCACTTAGCTGCTTGCATGCGTGCGTGTGTGTGTGTGCGTGTGTGTGTTTGTGTAGGGAGAGACAGGGAACAGACTGGAGAGATGGTGACTGTAGTTTATCAGATGGTGCAGAGACATTAGAAGCCTGCATTATTGATGCTGTGGTCAATAGAGGTCTCCAGTGGCCCAGAGGAACCGGAGAGTGAAGGATGAGAGAGGAGAGGCGGAGGAGAGGATGGAGAGGCAGTTTTATCAGTGCAAGACAGACAGAAAGTTACCTTTCCACTTGCAGATGTATTCTATTTTTTGTGCCTTTGTGTAGATAATTTAACGTGCTCATCATTCTGGTGTCATGTCCATATTTGTAATCGGCATTGTGGTAAATTTCTGTATGTCCTTGTTTTTTTTTGACCAGCTGAACAAAGCATTTTTTTGTAGCACCATTGTTGTCTTGCCATGACAATTTATCCTCCCTTGTAACGCTTGTGCCTCTCTGTACCCTTCTGTTCTCTCTCTTTCTCCACTTGTCACTGTTTTCTACTTCATCTCCGTGCATCTCACTGCACGCACACACACACACACACACACACACACACACACACGCATACACACCCAAACACACACTCCTGCTTCTCTCTATCTCTGTCTTTCTCCATCTCAACCTCTGTCCGCAGCTCCTGTCTCCGGCACCCGGGAAAGCTGCACTTTGTCTTCAACGTGGTGGAGTTCCCGCCGTGCTCCGGGCGGCCGGCGTGGAGACGAGGCCTGTGCACCGGTTGGCTGTCTGACCTCATCGACCCTGTCCTGGTGCTGCCTGGGAAGGCTGAACGCTCAAGCAGCCCAGCCCTGCCACAGGTAATGAGTAATATGATGGAGCATGGGGGAGCCGAGACTGGAAATGTGCAAATCAAGCGTTCAGCCTTGGTGGCTGTAATGATGTACAGCCCCCCACGCTCAGAAAAAATAGTAAAGCCAGGGACCCCTCATGCCTCGGCAGAAATTCTGTTACACCTCCCTGTGCCTACCCTATTTTGTCTTTGTCTCCGTTTTGATTGTTCCAATAAGAAATGCCAGTAGAGCCGGACTGTACATTCTCCTTCAAATATTACAGTTCAAGAGGTTCCTGAGCCAAAAGAAGCCACAGAAACGTGGAGCAGAATATCAAATCTTTATTATCTTGGAAAATTTGTGCGGCGCCTCCATCCAACCTGAGGCATTAGGGATTCAACCTCGATGTTTAAGCCTTCTCTGGACACAAAATTTGAATGTGCTTAAAAAAAACAAAGAAAAATAACAAGCTTTTGGACCCACTTGTGTGTGTGGTTAATTAAAAATTAATTTAATCTTCTCCACAACAGACTCTATGGATTTTTGTTGGGAGCTCATGAGTTTTCTCATTAGTATGTCTTAGAATATTAAGTAGATCAATTAATAGATTGGTGGACCCACACTGGCTTCTCAGCATTGTTGTAATTACTCTCATTATTTTAAATGCTTTCTAATGGCCTCTGACTCCAGATCCATGTGCGTCTGAGAAGCAGCTGCTCCTTCCGAGCTCCCTCTGACCTGTCGGTGCCCTTCGTAATGGTCGGACCAGGCACGGGCGTCGCCCCGTTCATCGGCTTCCTCCAGCAAAGGTACGGCACAGCCCGGAACGCATTCCAACCTTATCTCGCACCGTATTAAACGCGGCGAGAAATCTGTGATGGGATTCCTCGAAGATAAATCCGCTCTCTGCATGAAGAGCGTGCAGAGAGTGGAATCAAAGTCACGCAGCAAGTAAGACACTTAAGACCTGACACTCAAGTCGGTTGCACTCAGTAATGAATATTCACCATATTCAAGTGATGTTAAGTGCACATCCTCCAGGCACATTTTCAAGTAAACTGCCGGAGACAATTAAACACGACCTTGCTCAAGGCCGATAAAAGTCAACGTTGTGTACATCTCATGAGGCATAATAAATCTAGCAGCAAGGGCTGTGATCATGTCAGCGATTATTTTAGACGCTTCGCCCGTCTCATTGAGAACAAATTAGGCCTCCTCTGACGCACATGTTTATGACTCGGCCTGTAATGAACCGCCCGGAGTCAAAGGGGCACACGGGGCGTTATTGATTGGAAGGTCCAGTATGTGGTGGCTGTGTTGCTGGGAGTAAATCATTGCCGATGAAAGTGCCGATGAGGTGGTGAGGATATTGACTCTCCGGCGAGCGGGTTCTCCCTCGCTTGTTAAACCATCGCCGTAAGCATAAATCCTCGAGGATCGCTTGGCACAGAAAATGTGACTTTTTGTTTTAATTTTTTCCCCGCGGGGGTTCTGAATTGACAGCTGAATCAACACGGTAAGAAAAACAGGCTGTCAGAAGGACTTAGCGTTGCTGCGGCGTCTCTATCCAGGCTGGGTCGGACTGGGCCCGCGGCCACCAGGAGTTGTCAGGAAGCGGCGTAAGCCCTTTTTAGTCTGACTGACGTGTCCAACTCTCGCGTAGCTTTGTGTAAATGAGGTCGTGCCCCAGTCAACTCCAATTGTCTCTAAATCCCCCGGACGGCCGCCTCTCTGGTGGCGGGCGGGCATCAGCGGTGATTGCTCTGAAAGGTGACACGGCAGCAGTGGCGGCAGCAGCGGCGGCAGCGGCGGCGGCGTTCCGCAGCCGATCCCGGAGAGGGATGATTAGGTCATCTGAGGCAAAGGGGGGGATGCATGTTACGGCGCTGACCTGGTCACACACCGCTTGCATGCAGACGCCTCCTCCTAATGATCAAGGTTGAGCCAGAGGGACGGAGCCGTGCTGGATGACAGTGATGTATGAACACATCAGTCCTGCTTTGATTCTGGCAGCGGTGCCCAAACATCGCTCCTCAAAAATCTGAGGTATCAAAATCACATTTAAAGGTCTGAGCATTGTACACTTTTCCTGGGTTTTACTTGACGATTTGAAAATCCCTATTTATTTTTTTATATATATATTTAAAGGTCCCATATCATAGAAAGTGGGGTTTAAATTGCTTATTGATTATAAGAAAGGTCTAGATGCTGTATAAGTGCTGTCCTACTGTACGGTTCAAAGAGAGAAGGAGAAATGCAAACAGCACATATTCAGACACTGTGCCTTAAAAATGATTTGGCACCAGAAATATATCTTGTTAGGGATATCAAAACTTCAAATAAAACCCAGGACAAAATAGGACCTTTTAAAACCATCTCAATAAAGTTTTACTTCTCCAGCTTCTCTCTAGATCTCTAAAAAGAACGGGTCGTTTGTGTCTGTCTCATTAATATAAATGAGCTTCTCCTTTGGCTGATTTAAATAGCAGTGACTGTATAGTTGTGACATCACAAGTCCTGCTGGCTCTTCTTAAAGCATTGTCTCTGAACACAGGTTGTGTGCATGTCTCTGTGGATTGAGCGCTTTGAAACGCAGGACAGTATTTATAACTGCTGGGCCCCCGTATAATCAAAAAGCAATTAAAACCTCACTTTGTACGATATGGGAACTTTAAGTATTTTATTAATGATCTGGCCTCAGAGACCTGCTTGTCAGAGCAAGAAAAACATTCAGGCCTTAATTGATTTTGAGAGGCTTTGTTTCATTATACAACTTAAACCACTTTTTTTTTAAACTGCCTTTACTAAATTGCTTTTTCATTGCAACAGTCTTCTCTACTGTTCAGGAATGAACTCGCATGAACTGATTTCTCAGTCCGTCCCTTTCCTTCTCTACCCTCTGCGTCTCTCATCTGCTCCCCTGCCGGCTGCATATTGTGCTCTAGGATTGTATAAAAAAAAAAAAGAAAACGTCATGGTGCTCTGCACCGTACAGAATCTCACTTGAGATTGGGAACAAAGCCTCGGCGGCTGACACTGCAGTCCGATAGCAGATAACAATCGCCAGTTTGTTAACGGGGCGCCATATCTGCCTCCAGGCCCGAGAAGGGTCCTGTTAACAACACAATAACACTGGGACACTTCGATCTTCCCACTTCCACCCCCACTGTTAATCGATGGCTGTTTTCAAAAGTCCCTCGTATGAGTCCGTAGCTCTGGAAGCGACTGGAAGAAGAGTCTCTAAAGGTCAGAGACTCATATGGTGATTTTAATTAGGCCCCCCAGTTGTCTGATATTGATCACTGTGGTTTTGCATGGAAGGATCACAGAGAACGTGGTTTTCAATGTCCTTCCTTTCAGCTCGGAGCAGTGACAGTTCAACAAATATTGTATTTAACTGAGTGGTTAGCTTAATCTCCTTTACAAGAATCTCTATTGGGAAAAAAAATCAGTTTTTCAGCTCAATTTCAGTTTAATGCTGAAGCATGCCAGGAGGCATACTTGGCCCATTCAGCACAACGCGTGTAAAGTTTTTGTGAACAAATATTGAGCTTCCATTTATCAGTCTAACCAGACAGCTGATTACAATTAGCTACAACATCTTGCGTCTCGGCATTGTCTCGTGTTATGAAAACATTTCAAGTTCTGCGTGTTTACTGTATTTGGGTGTAATTTCGCAAAGTAATTTCAGTGATTAAGCCTCAAGCTGCTGTTGTGTTTTTTCCTGTTCTTGATATATTTTTATGTTTAGTATACCGCTCGGCAACACTTGCATTGAGCTGCAAAGAAAGAGGGAGAAAAATAGGAGATAATTGTGGTGTTTACCAAGCCTTCACCTCAGCTTCCTTCCACTCCTCCTGCTGATCATGTGATCGGTGCTGAAAGGCAACCGGCTCTGTGTTCGACTCCAAATGGAGGGTTCTGAAGACGCCGCCTCCCCCCTCCGGGATTGTGTTGCAGGCCGTTATGGTGCGGGTATGTGATGTGATGTGATTTGTATTCAGGGAAAGGCGCCGGTGTGGTCTACTCAGAATGGAATCCAGGTTTTTCATATTGGTATTGATCCCTTTAGGGCAGGCAGCGAGCGGAGAGGGAGACGGGCCCACTAAAATGAGTTTACTAGAGGCTGTTTGCAGATCAGAAGGATCTCGTCCAGGATGCTAATGGACGGGATCTGAGCTTTCTGATCAAGTCGGCCGGTCCGCTGTGTTGCACTGCCCCGTTCACAGCTGCGAAGTTCTCCTCCCCAAAGCAGTTTTAGCATTTTATGTATAAAGAATTCACAATCTGATTTCTTTTTTTTTTATTGATTTAGTTTCCTTCACTGACTAATTAGCACAGATTTACAACCAAGGATTATTTTCATCTTTGCTGAATCTGTTTATAATTTTTTCAGTTCTTTTGTCAATGGAATATCAGCATGGCTATAAAACATGTCCAAACCACATTTCCAAGATCATTTATTTGAATCAACATGAAACCAAAAAACTCCAATTAGGAATGCCAATTATGATTATTTTCATCATGTGGTCAATCTATTCTGCATTTTCTTGATGAATTGATTAGTTATTTGGTCCATAAAATGTCAGAATGTTTCCCAAAAGGCCAATGTGACATCCTCAAATGTCAAATGTCCCCCCCCCCCGCAACACAGAGATATTTAGTTTATTATTATTATTAAGCAGTGGTTCTCAACATGAGGTCGGGGTAACTGCTGTGGTACTTGAGGGGGTTCCAGGGGGTCCCCAGCAAAAAGGAGACTCATTTATTTTCACTACAATTGCATCTGTGTAGCACAATAACAGAATGTAGCACTGCTTTGGTCAGGTGTTTCACACACTGAGACACTTTCTGTAATATAACATCTAAAAGCAAGAGTCCATGAACAAAGTGAAGAAGCACACAAGCAAAAAAATATTCACTTTATGGGTCATTGCAGCTCCAGTGAATGTTCACCTATGATAGGCTGAAACCTCCACCCCACACCTTTTATATTTCATGTCTGAAAAAGAAATCATGCTAATCTGGATCCTGAATGCCGCGCTAATGGAAATTCTGTTTATTGTTCCCACATGAGGCTAATCATCTAAAGTCTAGTCCCAATTCAGTTTGACTGACATTAGCAACAATTGATGATTAAAATGGTCGGTGAATCATTTGTCTCTGTCATCTTAATCATGCAATTGATTGGCCTATTGTTTCGGCTCTAAAAGGCAGGTATTTGCCCTCGCTTTCTTATTTGGCTGCCATTTTCATTTTCGTGATTTGAAGAAAATACAAAAGGGGGTTTCTGCCTGTGGAGGATCAGGCTCAGAGGAAGCAGCACCTTATCCTGGGAGTGCAGCATAGCAGCACAAAAGGCCCAGTCTCAGCCCCTCTCTGTGGTATTCCCCTGCCCCTCATCGAGGTCGGATACTTCAACACGCCCCCCCCCCTCTATTTCTCCCCCTCCCACTATACCAGGGCAACAGAGATAATGGCCGTCTCTTTGGAGCGTCGACTGACTGATGGCATCGTGAAAGGTTGGGGGTCAACTGTTGTTATCTCAGAGAGAGCTGTCACCTTCGCAGCAGGTGTGCGGCGCAGATACCGGCGTTCCTCAGAGCCGCTTTGTGCTGCTGCGTCGCCAATTTGCCTGCAAAGGATTCTGGGAGCTTTGCCAACCTCCTGAGCCACAAGAGGAATCACTTTTACCTTTTTTTTATTTTTTATATTTTACACTCACACATTGCACAGTTGGTCCGGACACACACACACACACACACACACACACACACACATGCTGAGCACAGTTTCATTTCCACTTGCTATTTATAGTGATGGGATCTATCCGTCCTGTTATGCAGGAAATTGAATGATATATATAATGTCCTTTCGCTGCAGCACGTACAGCTGTTTCCGTGCATTAGGCGATTGTGGCGTTCCGCGATGCTGTCGCCGTGGACAGTGTCGCCGCTCCTCTTTAACCTCCGCAGGCGAGGAAGGACTCGCTCTCCTCCATCTGGCCCGCTCGTCTGTTGCTATTGATTGACCGCTAACATCCGCCCGTTTGACTTTCAGGGAGCAGGAGAGGCAGCAGGACCCCGGAGCGGCGCTCGGCGAGACCTGGCTGTTCTTTGGCTGCCGCCACCGGGACAGAGACTACCTGTTCAGGTAAGTTTGGTGGGCATTTGAAGGCCTCATGTATATTCACATGGTATATTCACATGCATAAAAGGCTGCTCTCCACACACACACACACCCTCTTCACCCAGCCACATTATATTCCATCTACGGGAATGTGCGATATGCATAATGAACATCTCTGTTCGTGCACATGTGGTGGGTGTTCTGTCTTCAAACACATTCACAGTCATCGTGGCATTAAACCTCATGGATGCATCAGTGCAGGTTATGGGAAGAATCGCTACTATTCTCTGCTACTCAGTTTTTTTCAAGGCCACATTTCTACTGAGTGAAACGGATAAAAGAACACACATTTTTGCGTTGTATTGAGAGTTGTTTCTATTTCCATGTTGGTAAAATAACCCGATTGAAGCGGCATGAATAGGCAAGGCGAGTTTATTTATATAGCGCATTACAACAACAAGGTAACTCAAAGTGCTTTACATAAAGCATGAAAAGACAAATTAATTAAAATTAAATTAGATTAAAAATTTAAAAAAATGAAAAAATGAAAACAAGAACAAGGTTATACAATTAAAAAACAGTTAATTAAAAAGAGGAAAAATCAAAAATTTAAATTAAAGCATAAACAAGAACAAAATTATAAATATATATTTTTCGGTTAAAATATGTTTTAAATATTATGTTCTGGGGCGACACGGTGGTGCGGTGGGTAGCACTGTTGCCTCACAGCAAGAAGGTCGCAGGTTCAAGACCGCCTTGGGCCTGGGTCTGGGGCCTTTCTGTGTGGAGTTTGCATGTTCTCCCCGTGTCTGCGTGGGTTTTCACCGGGTACTCCGGTTTCCTCCCACAATACAAAAAACATGCTCAGGTTAATTGGTAAACTCTAAATTGCCCATAGGTGTGAGTGTGAGAGTGAATGGTGTGTGAATGGTGTGTGTGCCCCACGATTGGCTGGCGACCATCTGGGGTGTATCCCTGCCTCTCGCCTTAACGCGCTGGGATAGGCTCCAGCAGACCCCTGCGACCCCGAAAGGGAATAAGCGGGATAGACAATGGATGGATGGATGGATATTATGTTCTATGGATGCAGTGACTATGTGTAATTTAAGAAGTTATATGAATAAATGCTAATGTTGTTCTGTGTCTGTTGGATTTGCACTTTGTGGCCTTCACATTCCATTCGTGAAGTGGAAATTATGAGTAACGTGAAGTAAAAATGGTGGAATCAGAGTAGTGTTTTTTTTTTATTGCAACAACAATAAGTTTAAATGATGGTGTTATTAAAACAATATATGCCACATCATTATGGAGGCTACACGCTAACTAATAACACTCATTCATGCAATTTTACTGCTTTCCGTCATGTTAAAGGATCAAAAAGTGGGTGTTCATTTCAATAGCTAGTTAATAGCCTAAAAAGAAGTTTTTATTTAATCCTAGGAGTTGTAGAGAGCAGTGGTTGTGAGTAGATCATTGTTCTGGCCTGTTTGGTTTGACTACATACGTATTAAGTGATCGGTTGTTCCGAGCATCGTCGCTGTGCGTGGACTCAATTCTGTCGCACCAATCGAGTCCTCTTGCAGGATTAACTAGCGTGAATGGATTAGCATCCTAAATCACACGAGACGAGATCACAGATGATGCTGTTTGTTCCCCTTTGTTTCCCCTATCCCTTAGTTAAATAGCAACTCGCAGCCAGGTAGTCGGCAGTGTTTGTTCACAGTGTGGGCTCCTCTGATGAACACCCCCACCGTGTTGACCAAAGCGATTAGTCTGTGTTTTATGAGCCACCCGTGAAGAGTTCTGCTTGATTTAAATAGGTTACTGGAATGAGAGCAATGTACCTGCAGTTGAATTGCTCCTCTACACTCATCTCTGCTGGATTTCTGTTTAAAGTAAAGTGCAAATTGTTTCCCTGCATGTCCATAGAATGCAGAAACGCGCTTTAGGCGAGTTTATACCGTTATCTTGGATTTCTAAAGAAAACGTCTTCATCTTATAAATAAATCACGCATGCTTGGAAACATACCAAAATGTCAGTTTTTGTTTTTTTTTTCTTTATGGGATCAGATCTCGTCGAGTTTTTTTTTTTTTTTTTCATAAACAAACAGCGATGATCCTCGATCAGCCGCAGCACTTAACATCCCCGCGCGAGGTTGATGCCAATTTGGCTGCTTGTCACATCAAACCAGACGCCGAGACATCCAGTCCTTCCCACCACCTTCCGCTGCACTTACCCCCCCTCCCCCCCCTACCGCCCTCCGCAGCCTCTTTATGGCATGTAATTTCATGCTGAATGGGAAACATGACTGTAAGGCCCGCTGGGCTCGCATTAGGGCCTGGGACACTGCCACAGGCTGTTATATGTATGAACACACCGAGGAGTCTGGCACATCCCAAGCTCTCAGACACTCAGATTTTTTTTTTTTGTGGCTTTCCAAGAAGTCGACAGTCTTCGTAATCGGCCGGGTCCCGCTCTCATGGTCATCGGCGTATCCGTGATCCGCATTCCGCCGTTGCCGCTGCTCATGTTCATGCGCACTCTGTAAATCCCACGTCTTGGTCAAAAGTCTTTTAATGATTCCGGTTGAAGGTTAGATGGTAAACATTGACATAGCAGTACAAACACAACAATGCTCAAACCCTCCTTTTAGTATTCACGCCGTGCTGTTTGTGGCGGCGGGGAAAAAAAGAAGTCTCATTTTAGTCTCGGGGTTACTGCAAAAACACAGACACCTGGGGGCGAAGACCTTCACCCACGATCTCAGAGCAGCGGATTGTTATGAGTGTGTGTGTGTGTGTGTGTGTGTGTGCACATTCCGACTGCTTAACTTTAAACAAGATGTTCTGAGCCATAGTAAACCTTTACTCCCTCATCACCATCCTCCTTCCTTCTCTTCCAACAGCACCTAAGGCCCTGTAAAAACATCGAGGCAGGAGGAGTAGTAGTTGGCAAGCGAACCACCGCCAGGGAGCGAGGTTACGCCCAACCACAGGGCTGGGAGGATAGATTCTAAAAAGATGCTTATAACAGTGACTCGACCTTGCTTATGAATTCCATTGCTTTTCTTTCGCACTCCACTTGTTAAACAAGATAAATTGGTTGTCTGGCACAGTTTCTCGCGGACCTTTTGACCGTCCGTGTTCTGTTTGATCGAGTTTGACAGTTTTTTGGTTGGTAGGAAATGTTCACGGGGTTATACGTCTTGTGAGACTGTCAGAGATACTGCTAAATATCTGGAAGGGAGTGGTGGATTGGAAGAGGATAAATGGTCCGTATGATATCAATGTTGAATACTTGGCATTATAGGGCGAGTGGGTTCTCGTTTTATTTCCCAATTATAATAAATGAGCCTATTTTCTCCCATATAACCAAGGAAGGATGACACCACGCAAAGTTTTCATCGAAGTTGGTCAAAAACAGCAGCATCGTTAAAATCTTTGGACAAAAGGTTCGGGGGGAATCAGGAGAAACCCGACCGGCCTTTGATTGAGAAAAAGATTGATTTTTGTTGAAATCGATCTCTGCGTGTCCGTTGTCCTTTTTTCCAGAGAGGAGCTGGAGGGCTTTGTGGCCAGCGGCACCCTGAGCCACCTCAAGGTGTGTTTCTCCAGAGACGGCAGCGAGGAGGAGGAGGAGGAGGAGGAGGAAGGAAGAGCCAGATACGTCCAGCACAACCTGCTGATTAACGGCCGGCAAATCACCGACATCCTGCTCAGACGGAACGGCCGCCTCTATGTTTGTGGGTAAGACTGACTTCCATAATGATAACAATTCAGCTGCAAAATTGATTCGAACCTTTATTCACAGGCTGCTCAATCCTCCACTTTGGCTAACCTCAGATTTTATTTTTTTTTTACAGTAAAGTATGATTTGAAAGCCTGTACTAGATCTTTATAGATGCCTGTTAATGGAATCCCAATTTGCATAAAATAAATATTTAATTATATATTTCAGGTGTCCTTTTATAGGCCTTTATTTGACCCGGTCAAAGTATAGCACATCATACAATGAAGTACGACCTATGAGGATATACACCATACAACCCATTAAATTATTATATGGAAAGATTGTCTTTGTATTTTAGGTTCTGCACCTCAGCACATGTTTAAATAAAAAATACGGACTACAGGTGTTTCATCTTTTAATTGGAGAAGGTTTACATCAATCTCGAAATAACTTTGTGGGAGATATTGATGCTCAAACACTGAAATACAAGCTGAGACACTTTAATGAACAATCCATTATTCTGTTTCTAATTGAATATGCTGCAGATCAGTGCGGGAAGAACAGAAAATGCAAATCTGTCTAAATGCTTAATGTCTGGACGGTATAACTAAAGACAGGGCCGTAAAGGCACACTTTACTCACAACAACGCACAGATAAACCTATCTGACATGAAAATATAATCTTTATTCCTGCTAATATAGTTTTGATTGTCCAGATAAACAGTTAATAGGCTGTTTTAGGGTGTGTAAAGCGGTACGAGGAGGGGGAGGTAGCTGCTAAAGGAGCGACAGGCTGCACCAGAATCTCCAGCTGACATTTCAACCGCGATGGAGACAACTGAAGCAGACCCAGAAGCGGCAGAATGCAGCTGCTGGCTCCCCCCGTCGCTAGGATCGACTCGCTCGTGAAAAGGGCAACTTATTGAGTGAGAGGAGAACTTCAGTCTATAACGCTCACTCTTCTTTTCCAATGCGAACATAGTCAGAATATTCACAGCGCTTCCGGAATCCCGGAGAAACTGCTGCTGCCCGCCCAGTGATGAATCTTGTATAGTTTACAGCATTTTGCCATATCACGCAGTATTATTCCTGTCAGCACAAAGACAACAAGACAAAGCACCGTACCTTTGTCACTATCACACTCTTTGTCTCCCAGCGCTGCCAGCGAGCTGCCAGCGAGCTTACCTCACCTCCGGGTAAATTACTTTTGAAACATCACAACTGCATGAATTCTTCTGGGTAAAAAAAAAGAAAAAAAGAATTAACTTCCAGGTTCCATAGGATGATGAATCCCTCCCCACCCCCAATGTGCTGCAACAGCGAGATAAGAGATTTCAGCAATTTCCTTTCCAGGATATTCTCCTGGATTCTGAGCACCTGCTGGTTTTACAAAATACTATATACATACATAAATACAGGAAACCTGCCCGCATTATTTTTTCAATAGCTAAAATGAAATAAATGTGGTCAACAAACTACTGTAAACCTAAATATGAGAGTGTAGGCTGTACCCCATGGGTGTGTATGCTCTGATGTTTCTTCTTTTAATGAGATGTTTCTGGCTTGCGAACATGTTTTTCTTTTCTTGCTTGATAATTATGTAGATTCAGTCTCACAAACGCATTGCATTGCACTGTTTTTGCAGGGACGCTAAGAACATGGCGAAGGACGTGAACGAGGCCCTGACGGACGTCATCAGGAGAGAGCTCCAGGTGGACCAGCTGGAAGCCATGAAGACGCTGGCGGGGCTGAGGGAGGAGAAACGCTACCTGCAGGACATCTGGGGCTGAGATGAGCAGATACAGGCAGTTTCTCCAGACTTCAACGAAATTAAAAAAAAAGAAAAATCAGCTTACTCAGCTATAAACTCCAGAACTGTGAAATCGTGGATGCTGAAACCCGGAGGTAGTTAACACCACCCAACGCCACAGAGATGGAATGCGCCGCTCTGCCCCGAGGAGGTCGGGTCACTACATCATCCTGGACCTGTTCTGTTTGAACACGACTGACCTTGGTCGTGGCCGTAGTGCTGCAGATTGGTCCCGCAGTGTGAAAACGCTTTTAGTGTAGACAGGCCCTGTTGGTTCGTTCTGTCTCGGGGAAAAAGCCATTTACTTTCTCTGGATGTGATGGAGTGATTTTGATGAGACTGAAAGTGGGATATCGCCCCAACCAAGATGGAAACAACAGCAGCCTGGACCTCGTTCATTGGTCTACACAAAAATACAAAAATTTGTTCTGTTGAGTTTTGTTTTGGTGTGTATCAGTCCCTCACAATACGATCATTTGGCCCTTGATTTTGATAATATAGCAAAACAACGCTAATCAATACATTGCGAGAAATTTTCTCCCATCATGACACATCATGATATCTGACTAAAGAATAAAAAAAAATCAACTTAAAAAATGCAAAATGGTATCAAGGTGTCATACGGTACACTCAGCTTGAGCCTTAATTATAGCTGGAAAATGTATTTCAACTCCAGAATAATCCTAATATAATTATTAGTCTTTTCCACTATTATGCAGCATATATATAAAGTGAGTATTATCATACTGTCCTCTTGAGATATTGTGGAGATACTTTTTTTTTTTTTTTTTCGATGTTTTGGAAATTCAGTTTAAATATATGCAATTCTAAAAAAGTCTAAATTCAACTTTTCATAAATGAAGTTCACGGTGGGGACAGTCATGAGTAATTCATCATGATGCTGTGTTAAGTTGTACAGAGGACATGAATCCCAGTGATAATGCACCGGCCTGGCCAGAGCCATTTATCTAACTAACTTTGTGTGTCGGCAGCTTGGAGACGGAGATCTGAGCTAAAATCTCACAAACTGTGGTTAACCAAAACACAACGGTGCCTTTTTGTGATAAGAAGTGTGAATAAATTACAAACTAAACCTCTGTCATGGACTGTTTTTGTTTCATTGTGCACAGAGCGTGCAGATGTACAGGTGTGTTTATAGATGACCTCATGGTTAAGTTAGTATGAGGGTGTATGTGCAACTTCAGGGAAAGAAGTTTCCTTCGGCACAATGGAAGTTATTTGGGAGAAAGTGAACTCGGACTAATCGGCAACGATTGGTTTTACTTGAATTTGGAGATAATTGAATTGTTCAAGGTGACTTTGGTCAAAGGATGAAGGCGTACTCTGTTAATTGAAGACTTTTCGCGATGGGTGCACGGAGCCCCAGAGGGAGGCTTCTCAGAATTAAATCTAACAGCAGTCTTTATTTATCCCCACGAAGGGAGGGGGAGAACAAAAAGGGGAAAACATGTTTACAATCTCTGCCGCCCGCGCCTCAGGCGATATCCCGCTCAATACATTTTTGAGGTGAGTAAACAAAACATTCACCGTCGCAGAGAACAATCAGGACGGTGAATAATTGGTTTAATGCGATCAGTCGGTTTCTGACCGTCCGCTCATGCTGCTGTCCGGGCGGGTGCAGCCGTCCTTGTGTTTGTCCAGGCGCAGCGGGCTGCACCTCCCTCGCCCCCCCCGCCCCCCCCCCGTCCCCTCGCGTCCCGCTGCTTCCCCGAGTCACGGCAGCAAAGCAGGACAAAATCTAAATAACGCCGCCGCCGTCACGGTGATAGATCGCCTCCATTTAATGCGTGACACCAATTTGTTGTTGGAGAAATGACAGAAAGTCGCCCGTGACAAGAAGGAGCATTCCATCAGAGAGGCGACCCCGATCATTATTTGTGTGCATGACAATAATTGCGGCACCGTGAAAAGTAGATTTTGAGAGCTTGAACTCGCCTTATTTACCCACCCCATTATCATGCCCTCATCTCCGTCTCTTAAAGAATGACCTCGGCCATATGACGGAGAGCCTGCCGGCTGCTTATGTCACCCTGTCCTGCCCACCCTGGGACTGATGAAGTTTTAAATTACGGCTTCATAATTAAAAAAAAGGTTCACAGTGGCGGTTTTGTCCCACAGCGGAAAAACCGAACGACGGAGCTGAAGGAGGTGGTTGGGAATAAATCAGAGAGCTGCAAGGTCAGCGCGACCCGAGCGCGGTAGCACCTCCGTGATAGATACTCCTTGTTAAAAATGGCTCAAATGAAGCAGAAAGATGTGTGCTGAAGTTAATGACTGTTATTATGAAAAGTGGAAGGGATGCATTTAATGTCAATGAGATTTTTTTTTTTTGGGAACAGCCGTCGTACCTTTCAGGCTTTCGGGTGCGGACAATACAAGTAGTGATGAGGAGAGTAACCAGATCCTCCCACGCGCTGCGTCCCTGAGCCGGGCGCCGCGAGGCGGTGGACGAAACCTTAATTAGGAGAATGACAATGTGCATTCACTTGACAGCAGTTCAGACAACAAGGGGGAGTTTTAAGTTTTGTCCCTTGTGAGAAATCATGGAGAGGTATATGATTCTAACCACGCCGCGTTTCATTAGTTTGTTTCATTTCCCCTCAGCCCGCGGTAATACATAACAACACGTGTCACGCAGAGACCACGTGGAGAGCAGAAGGGAAGTGGGCGGGAAAAAAAAAAAACAGGAGAAGAGGGAAGGTGGGCAGTGGAGGAGATAAACGAAACGCACCTGGCCCTGCTCAGCCTGCGCTGACTTTACCGGGCGAGGGCGTCTTCTCTGTGTAATTGCAATGCAGCAGCACTCGGTTAATTAGCCGCGTCGTTTTCTGATTAAGATATTTGTGCTTGTGATGTTTGTGATGTGCATCATGATTATGGTAATTTGTATTGCTACGGGTTATTGATGTCTCGCAATACAGTCATTTTTTTCAATGTTACATAATATGTCTCGCTATCAGGTTCCTTATTGTACAGTTTGAGATCCCTAATTAGATATATCTATTGCAAAGCATTGCCATTTGGCAACAATTACTGTGGCATGATATTATAAAAGCAGTTATACAAAATCTATGTTTTACTGTTTAGTTGTAAATCGTGTCCTTTACTTAACTAGCTCTTTTAATCAAAAAGCAAAAAAACCCTTTTCTGCAACATGGTACCTTTAAGAAACTACTTGCTCATGAGTTTGTCACTCATTGCTTAAAACAGTCTAGATGCTAAAGGTGCATTCTCAGATTTTTGGTGTATTTTATGTAGAGTTTGTAATCTGCCTGCCCATACAGGAACAGCTGCTTTGAAACAGAACACAGCTAAATTCAGGCCAGGATAACTGGAAAATCCTGGCTTAATCCACTACCAAGGTTTTGGCCCTACAGGACTCTACAACGTCAATCCTGCCAAAGCCTGCTCCCTGGACGACAGCGCCTTTGGAAGGATGAAAAAAAAAAAAAAAAAGGTGGCACAGCATCTTCAAGGCCCTGGAGGTCCACCCTACATTTGTCCCTGCCATCGTTCCTGTTGCGCTGCACCAAACAACATCTGTTTGGGAATTTGGGACGTTGAGGAGCCTGTGCAGGAGGCATGGAAGCACAATGCTGACCGAGCCTCTCTTGCTGTTGAGGTCAGTGGTGCAGCAACGGATAAGAAACAATGTCAGGCCGCATCTCTGTGACCATCCATCACAACACAACTGTGCATAAAGACGTAAATAGCCAGACATTTCTTTCTTTTACCAAACTGAAGATTTATTTAATATCTAAATCAGAGGTATTTTTTTGAAAAAAAAATCAGTAGCTTTAACAAAAATATTTATTCATCCACAACCATTTTCTTGAAAAGCAGATTCACGAGTTTGTGCCTTCAGACCCTTGAAGCTGGTTTCTTTCTTGTTATATTCACACACCAAAGGATCTCTTCTCTTTGTTGGTGGACTGGGCAGCGCTTCTGTAGAATATAGCCACTGCTGCTCAGATCTTTACAGTCAAGGCTGCAGGGATGAATGTGTGGTGGCAGTAGCGGAGGAGGAGGAAAAGGAGAGATTGGAGCGACTGGCTGTGCTGGATGCATCTTCACCTGTGCAGAAGACCATCAGAGCCGGGGAACTAATTAACGGGAATGACTCAATAATGGCTTCATGCATCAGGGAAAAACCACTGACTGCTGGATAAGACAGTAACAAAATATTCTAAGATAGTAAATATGAATATATATATATATTTTTGTAAATACTGCGACTTAGAAAACACATTTGAGTTGCAATTTTCAAGTTTTCACAGCGATGTACAGTAATACACTGCATATTACTGATTAAATTAGCAGCATTCAACAATCAAGATGTGTCTTTGGATGCAAAGGTAAAGTCTAAACAAACATAAAGTAACAATTAAAGTAAAACAATTTCTTTGCTATGACATGAGTTGTGTAGAGTATGTCAAACTATGTTTGTGCACACATTTGCTGCAGAGGTGAAGTCAACAAGGGTGAGTTACAGTGTTTGTAAAGCATGAATTAAAATGCAATGCGTGTGTGTGCATGTTGCACAGGTGCAGTTCAGCAAAAAATATTTTCTGGAAATATCCAGATTTCTGTACAATCAGTCCAATATTGAGTAGAATATCTCATAACTTATCTGCAAGATTGTTTTTCTGATTCACAGAAAGAATTTCAGAGGTTCAAGTCCTTTCTGTGTGGAGTTTGCATGTTCTTGTGTATGATTGTAGTGTGTGTGAGTATGTGAGTGAATGGTGTGTGTGCCCCATGATAGACCAACACCTGTCTGGGGTGTATTCCTGTGTGAGAAGGTGATGACCCCTCCCCTTCTCACCCGGTTATAAGGGGGGAACTGGATAGCAGTGGGAGAGTTCCCCCCGGACATGTTTGGGTGCGGGACCGGAAGCGTGACGCGACTGGAGCTGCCGGTGTGGTCCACCTGGAGCGAGGTGGATTTTTTCCCGTTGGCGTGAGCGTTGTGTGTTTTCTTTTTTGTACCGCTCCTCAAAAAATGTTTTTTTACGTGAGTTCCTTTGCCTCCTGTCTCCACTTCTTTTTCTGGTTGCCCTGATCCCTTTTGTGGGGAGACCACAGTGGTCGCTCACATTTGGTGGCAGCGGTGGGATCTGTGGCGCTGCCTGAGAAGCTGGAGAGAGGAGGTGGAGCTCGCGGACAGACGGTGGTACACGAGCGAAAGGATTGGTGGCGGTGTCGGTGAGAGTGTCGGCGAAGGAGCCGGCGGAGACGGGCAGCGAAAGTGCCAGCAGAGACGGTCGGTGAAGGAGCCAGCGGACACGGCTAGCGGCGACGGCTAGCGGAGGCGGCTAGCGGAAGTGCTGGCGGAAGTGCTGACGGAAGTGGCCGGCGGAGATGGCCGGCGCAGATGGCCGGCAGGGCTACGACCGGAAATGGAGAGTGGTCGAGCGGGCCCCGGGGGCAGACACACCACGGTCGCGGACTTTTGTCTCGCCACCCAGTTGGCGAGACTGCAGAAGGGGAGGGAAGTGTGAGAAGGTGATGACCCCTCCCCTTCTCACCCGGTTATAAGGGAGGAACTGGATAGCAGTGGGAGAGTTCCCCCCGGACATGTTTGGGTGCGGGACCGGAAGTGCGACGCGAGTGGAGCTGCCGGTGTGGTCCACCTGGAGCGAGGTGGATTTTTCAGTGTTTTCTTTTTTGTACCGCCATCAATAAATGTTTTTTTTACGTGAGTTCCTTTGCCTCCTGTCTCCACTTCTTTTTCTGGTTGCCCTGATGCTCACATCCTGCCTCTAGCCCAAAGGATGCTGGGATTGCCTCAAGCAGACCCCAATGTAATGAAAAAGTGGGTTTAGAAAATGACTGAATGGTTCAATTTGGACAAAATGTCTTTTTAAAGAAAGATTAATTGACTAAAGTCAATTACAGGAAAATTAAATAGGAATTATTTGCCACTGGAATAAGATAATTGTACTCAAAGTTGTACAAAAACAAGGTATTTTCACTAGTTAAGATCTCAGTTTTTTTGCAGTCTTGAATCTGAGCAGCGCTTCCACAGAAAACACGGCATCATTCATCTTTCTTTTACACAGCCCTTGTTGTAGATTCCTGCCATTGTAGTCAGAAGCAGAACCTCTCATTCAGGCTGAAGGCTGTGCTGCTGCTCGTCCGCTCGCATTAGTGCGACCAGGAGAAAGCTTCATTTTCTCCATTTTCTTTCCAGCCCCCTCACCTGTGTCTTCCACTTCCACTCTGTCTCCGTCTGCAGTCGCTGACCCGGGGACGTCACTCGGCTCTTTGATGTGGCATCGAGGACGGCCCCGCACACACACACACACACACACACTAACAAAGAGCTCCACTCGGCCTCCTCTCCCGTGTCCCAGCTGTGCACAAACACTTTAGCTTCAGCATCTGTCAGGAGTGCTTTTGTTTTCTTTCTAACAAGCTTGTAGTGCTTCTATTGAGTTTCCTGTTTTCACCGTGAGATACTAGTGTTGTCCCGCACCGTGTTTATTGATGGAGTGGGAGAGAGCTTCCTATTCAGCAGAACAAACATTTGCAGTAATTGATGCTGGCAGGAGGAGAAAGTATTCAATAAGAGAGTATTGTTCTCCCTTAGGGTTTGAAGAAATATTTATTTATGTTTGATTCGACCGGCCACGGGACGCATACTGAGAAAAACCTATGACGATAATCAATAACAATGCGAATGCATAATCACTGACATTACATGTTAAAGAGAGATGCCCCTGCAGCCAGGCAGCGCCTGTCGACATGAGTTTGAACTGCTGCGCTCATCAAATGTACGGAATGATCTTTTCGGCGATGGATGCTGTTCCCGTCTCCCATTAGTCAAAGAAATGTAAGGATTGGTCGGGCAGTTTTAAACTTACAGCGATGGATGAACGCTTAGCAAAATTTATGCCCTCCTCACTCCTGACAGCCATAATGACTTATGCAAATTTAAGGTGAGGTTAAGTGCCGAGATGAGATTGTTCAGCAGAAAAAAAAATGGAAGGCATGTTCACCGAGGGAGGAGGAGGACGGAAGGATGGTCTGTGTGCGCCTGACATTTGTCTTTGTTTGCTGCTGTTTTGCTTTGTGAGATATGCTGAACGTGTGTTCCCATGGAGTTCGATCAATACATCCCACGCTGCCGCTAACTACGCAGGCACATGAGGAGATTCATTTGAAACTCAAATAGATTCACTACATGCTTTGTCTATCAATGTGCAGGGTAAACAGCCGCAATGATGAATATAAAACGGGAACTGCCGCCTTCCATTTGGTTTGGTCTCACAGGGCTATTTTGTCACAAAGAGGTGTCGAAAAGATTCTTTGTTTTAGGAGGATTTCACATGGTTTAAATTGGAATGGGCCTCAAGCCTTTATGGAGGAATCTGAGAGGTAATAATGTTTTAGCAAGAGGCCGATGAAAAGACTCTGGGTTAAAACTCCACCGTGGCACCAGTAATCTCACCCAACGCTGGATAAGCAGCCATGAGCAGCCCGGTGAGTGGGGCTCATCAGTGGTAGAGTAATGTCTGTACTCTCTGCACCAGCACAAGCCCAATGACGTTGCAAAGACGGACGGATCGACAGTTCTGGGCTCGGAAATTAGGTAAAATACAGAGAAAGAGACGCACAAAAACTAGTTTCTTCTGAGGAGAGCGGGATGAACAGATAAGGGCGGCGGGGATTAATAGTTGCAGGTAGGAGTGCAACAAGAAAGTGGGAGAGGTCCCCGACTCTGAATTTATTACGGTTTTATCTGTGCAGCGAGAGGTGAACCTGCAGGGTGAGTTACAACATGCCTGACCCCTTTTTCCCTAATTGACCCCCGTAGAGACTCACCCCAAAACACACACGTGGTTCAAGTTTATACCTTCATCAAACAGGATGTGGAGAAGATGTGATATACAGCCCTGGAGGAAAAATAATGCTTTAAGGATGTATTTAAAAACGAGCGAGTGTTTGCGTGATTAATCGGCTTCCTCTAAAGTGGCGGCCCACGTACGTGTAATGGGACGGCTGGGACTTCACTCCGTAATTACTGTTTTATTGAAAAATCTATATGTACGAAGAGCAATTATACACATTACAGCTTAAACAGTTTGTACTGCAGTGTGTCAGTGTTAAAGGGACGTCATGCATCAACGCGAGAATCGGGTTTTCGCTTCGTTTGAATGATTGGGCGTTACATTAGTCTGAGATGCAGATGGAGAGGGAGATGTGCGTAAATGAAAAAAGTGGAGATTGAAAAACTGCGAAACTCCACCCGGAGAAGAAAATCCTCAAATAGTGCAACCTGAAGTTCTGAAGCCAACGTGGCTGCTGCAGTCTACTGAAATTATATTTACAGTTCCTGCTGCCGGTTGCCCGGCAACCGCCCGGAGACGGCGAGAACTACGAGTCCCCCGACTTAAAAAAATTGGCTTCAATCTTTACACAGTTCAAAAAAAAAGAGAAGTTATATCATGTAAGAAGGGAGCTATTACAGCCAAACCTCCAGAGGGAAACGTCGACAGTTTCCGTTTCCCCAGAACCGCGGACACGTCGAATGTCAACGCTTCAGCAGCCGCAGAACGCACTACACTGAATATTATATACGGCACGTTAAAATTTAAACATCACAGCCCAGGTGCTGGACACCGCTCTGATGATCAAAGTTGGAAAACCATTCAAGCAGCATTACACTGGAGCCAGTGATTAAAAAGAGCTTAAATATGGCAATTTCCTTTTGGAGTGATGCTGCTGCTACAATGGCCTGCCACGGCTGTTGCTAAGAAACTGGTACGGCAAATGATCTTTTCATCTAATATTCACTAATATTAGGTTTATGATTTCACATCTCATATGCGGGGTGGTTTTGACGGCAGCAGAGGTTGGAGAACAACAGGAAGGAGCCTCACTTAACAAAACAAATGTCGAGGAAAATGCAACTAAACATAGCAGCAAGACAAAACTTTGGTTAATTGATTAATAATCTGCACTTAAACGTGTCATTTTTTTAAGGTTTCTGCCTCAAGGATTAATCCACCGTTTAATTAAAAAAGACGAGGTAGAAACAACCAAAACAATAGTTTGCTTTACAGAATCTGCTTTTGAAGCTTGATGCCATTAATCCTTAAAACTATATATATATATATATATATATATATATGCTTCCTCTCGTTCACTTTTCCCCCAAATAATTGATCACATTTTATACAGTTTTATAAAATGGCAAGCAGAAACCATCGCCTGCTGCCAATATGAAGCAGAATCACAGCTTGTAACTCTAATTAATATTCAGTATTATTAATGACTTAATAATGGTTATGGCCGTGTGTTCCATTTGTATTTCCATGCAGAGAATTAGGGTCAGACGTTGCTGAGAGGAAACAGATGAACGTCTTTGATCGGCAGAAAACGGAATCGCTCCGTCTGTCTGCACTGAAATTGGATTTTTACTCTTTATCTTTTACAAAATCAAAAGGGAAACGTTGGTTTTGTGTCATATTGATAATATATTTGACTGTGGTTATTGATAATGACAAAGTTGTTTGTACAAAAGAGTTGAATAAAGTTGTATCGATCTACATCGCCTGTGATGGTGAGGAACCCAAAGTAGCAGGAGGTCAAAAACTTTTTTCCCCAAACTTTATTGAATAATATAATTCCATTTCCAAGATAGAATCTTCACTTTGCATTCTTACATAAACAGAGTTGAGCAAGGTGATAAACAAGACTAAATAAATGTGACTAAATATACCGGTAAAATGAATAAATGTGAATGACTGACTGACTGATGTTAGGAAATAAAACTCTTTTTGTGAATCATGCCTTTTCATCGCTACTGTGACGTTGCAGGAATTCCACAGGTGGATCTAATGCAAACATTTGCTTTTCCTCACCACTCGCATTCACACAGAATCAGGCGTCGTGGCGCCTTCCCGCAGGGTTGTGGGGGGCGCGTTGCTTTGTGCAAACTTAACCTTATCAAAGGAACAGAATTGTCCTCCCCTCTTTGCGCCGCCTTACGACAGACACATCTCTGAGTTCTCACCTATCAAGCACTTACCCACAGCCTCAGGTCTTTTCTAAGTTGAAAGCGACTGCATGCACAGCTGCAGGTGATCTCGTTACAGACTGATTGGTAACATCCTGCAGGTGTGCACATGACTCCACCCCCTGCATCCCTACATGCAAAGGGTCAGTGCACAGCCAATAAGTTATCAACAGATCTAAAGCTGCGTCATGGCCATCAAGGAAATTATAAATAGCATAGATGACGATATTAAACCAAATGATGCTGTGATGGGGTTAGTTTTATCGGCTTAGAGCAGGGGTGTCAAACATGTGGCCCGGGGGCCAGAATTGACCCACTAAACGATCCAATCTGACCCACTGTACAAAGTGCTGCAAATGTGAAGTCAGTGAGAATCTTTCAGGCCTGAAGGTATAAAAAATACAGTTCTGATTTGTAGGACAGGAGATCGCTTCACCTGCTGCATGAAAACTAAATATTCTTTAGTGAGTTGAAACGCAGCAGTAGACTGACTGAATATGGAATAAGAGAGACATCATATTGTTGAGATTGAGCTTTTTTTTCTTATGTTTTCTTGTCTGTAAATTAAAGGCTAATAAATCATGTAAATATTTATAGCAGAAGTCATGCTCTATAATGTTTTATTATTATAATTAACATGTTTTATTAGTATTGTTATGTTTTCCACATAAAAAGGTGGGAAGGAGGGTTTATTTGTTTCTGGTCCTGCCCACCTGAGATCCAATTGTGGCCCAATAGCTAAACTAGAGTTTAGTTCTTCCTCCCCAAAACCTGCTTAGGTTAATTGGAGAATCTAAATTGTCACCAGGTGTGTGTGTGCCCCCCCCTGAAGGCTGACATCATGTCTGGGGTCTCTGGGATTGAGTCCAGCAGACCCCCCGTGACCCTAGTGAGGAATAAAGTAGGTATAGAAAACGGATGCATGGATAAATTAAGTTGAGTTTGACCCCCTCTGGCTTAGAGTCATCTCATTGGGAGTCCGGAGGCGGCTGAATTGTTTGTTGCATAGATGATGGCTGGATGGAACCGATCTTTAACTATATTTTTGGTCATCTGGTTGGTGGTGAAGCCTGGACCCGCGAGTCTTATAATGTATAAACCGCCGTAGACGGAGCAGCCCTAACGTTAGTAAGCGATGACATAGTTTGGTCATACCCGAACGGAACGGCGTCCGAGCTGTAATAAACAGCTCATTAGCACGATTGATTTCTCCGGTCACCGTGCCCAGAAGCAACCAATTTCAGGAGCAGCCACGACTCCAAATGCAAATCTATCACATCCAGTTTGGCTTCAAATTCCACTGGTCCGTCCACTTTGCTGCTGATTAGATTTCTCCCCCACCAGCTAGTTAATTGCAGTTAATTGTGATCACCTGTGTCCCCAGATGTAAGTCACTCCCTGATTGGATAAAGGCAACAGACGCTGGCCCCGAGGACCAGGATCCAAGGTTACTGTTCGTGTTTCCCCTCACTGTACAGTAAATACTCACAAAACTAATGAACTGAAATGGCTGCTTCTCCCAATGTCCTTTAAAAGTAGTAATCACGATAGTGAAAAGTCATCTGCTGTATGAGTGTGCAATATATTTCCCTTGAGAGCCAGGGCACATGCTTATGTATGCATGTTTGCACACACACAAACACACACACAAACACACACACACCATCAGCTGACTGCTGGAGCCTAAATTTTGCGGTTTATCTGCAGACTGGCGTTGGTTCTGTGATAAATCACCGTCCCTGACAGATCTCGGGGTTTCATGCAAGCTCATGAACCTCGCCCTGAGAAAAGGAGGGACCGAGTGAGTTATTTTCCACAAACCTCAGAGGGGGCCGGGCGACGAGGCTGAAATCAGAAAAAAAGTTGACTCCAATCTTCCAGTGCATTGTGTTGTAAAAGGGCTCATGTGTGAGGTTAGATAGAGCTACCCCCAAACTTAAATGTAGAAGTGTATGAAATGAAAACTACCCGCTGTGCCCCGCTTTAACGCGAGATGAAGCGCTGCCCAATACCAGACAGTTGCAATTTTTTTTTAGTTTTTTATATGCGTACACATATGGATGTGCTGGAGCAGTGCTGTGCAAATATTTGCATATAATTCTGGAGATTAATAAAACATAGCACCTTGTAACACTCCCAAAAAAGGTGCAGCAGTGCATCCAAAGCACTACAAGATAAAGAACAGTGCTCATCAAGGTCTCGTCTGTCTTTGTTTTATTTTTCATGAGGGTACATCCGGCTTCTTGTCCTCCGAGGTGTTCACAGGAGCGTCTTTCAGAATCCGTGCGTCTCACTGGGACTAAATAATGAAAGTGTTGTTGTGACTTTTGTAAGCAACGCAGCAAAGATGTCAGGCCACCAAGGTTGTGTATTAGCTCCGTTAACAGTCCACATGGAGCTCATTCTAGCTTCACATGCTGCCCAGATTCGTACTGATTCACCACATTTGTTGTTTTCTTTTACCATATGTGTCTTGCAGGAGCATCAGCCGCTTCACAGCACATTTTAGATAAGAGGCGGTTGTTTCTGCCCACGTTTTCATCTCCTAATTCTATTTCATTGTGTGCTTGGGGGAAAAAAAATTACCTGTCAAAAGCAAACAACTCTTGCAAAGGCATTCAGAAGTTTAGAGTGACACAGCAGCGATGGAAAATAGCTGCACCTGACTCCGCGTGACACAAACCAGCGGTAGACTTATTCCTTGATTTGACTCGCGCACACCTGGAGGTTAAATATCTTCTCCTCCTCCGTGTTTGTCATTTTTTTTGTCATCAGCTGTCAAATCAGTTTTCTTTTGAGTGACGGGAACGGAGCGCCAGCAGTACAGCTTGCTCTCTAAATAGAATTACGTTTAACACGTGTTCGACACGACTTCAGACGAATATATTTAACTTGAGAACAAGTCATAAAGTGACAATTTTGCGAGCGCTGACATTGACAGAAATGGGTCCCGCCGCCGTGCACTGGCGGTGACAGACAAGTAGCTGAACTGGAGGAGGTATGAGGCAGCCGTGCCAGTTAACAATAGGTTAAGATAAGAGAAGCAGTCAAACGCCAGGAACGAGGAGTGTGGCAAAATGATTTCCTGGATCTGGCCTGAACGGATGGACCAATAGTCGCGTCGTACCGTGAAGCAGCCCGAGCGGCGGCAGCAAATTAGCTTTTTCCACCGAGTGGGGAAGGAGGCGAGATGGAAGGGTAGCTATGCAGAGTGATATCCAAATAATATGCCACTCAAATATATGAGACTAGGACTGCCCCGGCAGCCCATTTCACCGTCCAATTTAAAATTCAGCTTTACTTTGGACACAGGGGGAAAAAAAAAGAGCTGGAACTATAAATACGCTTCCGCCTCCAAACCTGACAAAAATTGGCTGAAAACTGGGCTGTGAGTTTTAATGAAGAATCAGAGATTCACTGGAGAGGGAATGAAAAAATACAGAGGGTTTCATGTTTGCAATTAGGCCTAATGATCATTTGTGCCCAGTAGCATAATGTGGAATAATATTTTGGCAGTATTCCAACATATGCTCAGTATTTCTGCACCCAACGATGAGGACTCTGCTCCTTAAAATACCTCTAGCAGTCCACTGCTAAGTAGTCCCACCAATGTGCAATCATGGGTTGCATTTACTGAGAATATTCTGTATTTTACTGAATTTTTTAGAGCACTGACAAACCAAATCATGTTTTATTTACAGAGATAATGTTTGGATTTTGCAGGGTACAGTGTCTTATTGACTTAATCACCACTTCAAATATTTACTAGATGCTTATAAGCGTAATAGCTGCATGTCTAAAGAAGTGCATATATATATATATATATATATATATATATATATATATATATATAAATTCGTTAAGGTGAATTCATACAAGACATTCAGGTTAAAGGCAGCTAGACGCCTTTACCCCACAGGACCCAGTCTTCATCGTAAAATTACTACATTTTGTTAATGGAGCTTTTTTTTTTTTACATTTCCAGCTCTCAGAAAGCTGCATGTCTCTTAAGAGCTTCTGGGGGCTGAATGAATAACAAGTCTGCAGCTATGTGAACGAACACACTGGAGCTACAAGGTGATTTTCCAGGTTTTTTCCTAAATGCTAATTTGCCCCCTGTCTGTCTCATGAAGAGTAACAAGTGGACTGACGCCGGAGGAAGAACGAATTAAAGACTTTTTACTTCATCTGAGATGCAGCTGAAGACAACGCACCACAACACAATGATCGCAGCAGAATCGAGCTGAAACACAGGACTAAAATACCAACCGGACTAATGAGATGTGGTGCAGGCGGGGGGACGCGTGGAGGGGCTCGGAGGCGCGGGGCAGGTCTAATGAGGCTGATGCAGGGCAGGTGTGCAGAGGTAAAGTCGAGGACATCTGGAAGTGAGCGGGGAAACAAGGGCAGAGACTTACACTTTTCAAGTATTTCATCAGGAGCCCGTATATATATATATGAAATATTTACACCGTAATTTGCAGCGTTAGCAGCGTCTCACGCTCACAGGTGGAGAAATGCATTTCCTGGAGAATTTGCACCTCAGTGAATGCTGTCAAGACCCCGGAATATTGTTTCGAAAATTAATAAGGCGCACAGACACTTCAGTGACACAAGACAGACCTTTTTAGACCAAACCAAATGTTTTATTGAAATAATCTAACGGGAAGTGACTGAAGCTGCTGTGGAGGAGAGAATATGAAAATCCAAATAGTTCTTTATTATAATTATGGCTTAAAAAAGGCCAATAAAATTTAAAACAAACAAGTAGGCCCCAATCTAGTCCAACAAAGCTAGAAGAAATGCGTAAAGTGAGCTCAGATGTGACACAGCAGGAAATGCTGCAATGTCCCAGAGCTTTTATTCACATGCATAAAGTGTAGGGACTTCACGTAGCCTCCCAACAGTATAGCTCTCTGCTGCACAGAAATAATACGAAAAAGAATCACAAACAACAACAGAAAGAAAAAAGCCAGCCCAATTTATTTGACAATACACAAGCGAGAAGAAGAACACAGGCAGAACAAATCGTTTGTCCAAACAAAACAGCAGCAGGTGAATGTACAGAGGAAGAAGAGGAATTAACAGGAATCACCATGCTGCATACAGAAAATCATACATTCCCGTATTACTCAAAGACTCAGGCAGGACAACAATGGGATTCCGACATATCGGATCGAAGCTCAAACAGAAGGAAGGTGGACTAAATATGCAGAAATAAAAAGGCTGAGTTGATCCCTTCAACGACATACGACCTGCAACCAAACACAGATTCACACACAGCCTACAAAAAAAATAGGCTTCTGTTTCCCGGAGAATACACTGAATAGATCTGTAATTATCTGCTCTGGCCGCTATGTATCATCATATCCTAGTAACTAATGACATGCATTAACACTATGGTGCACGGACAGGAGCATGATGGGTAAAAGGGTTAAACCTCAGGGCCAGCATCGTTGAATATTTCATGACGAAACTCAGAAAATTTAGCAACTCCTTTGTTCTGTAGGAGGCATTTGGTTTGATGAGAAATATTTTCTCATCAAAGTACATACTAGACCTATAATAAAATATACAGCATGTTTATTCAAATAAGACTAAATTTGAATTAATCAATAAGAAAAATCTAATACAGTGTCTAAACCTTGATATGTTACCTCCCCAAACATGTTCCTGTTTCTAAATGAAATGGAAGCACGAGGAGGGGAATGTGTGAGCCAGAGAGAGATGGAGACGGGGAGGAGCAGCCTTGGTGTGGTCCTGGGAGGGATAATTGCTGGGGCCAGAAATGGAGACTAAGCGACTAATGAGCTAGTCCCTAATTAGCCACTGGTGTCACAGGTCTCTCTGCTTTCACATGCCGTAGCTTTTGTGTGTGTGTGTGTGTCAGAGATCTTGAGGGGGAGTCACAGCAACTCACCACCATCATTTCTCCAGGTATACATTAATATCAGCTCTTCAGGGAATTCCACAGACAGTCCAGCCTGCGTTCATGAACAGCACCCCCTAACGCAAAGAAATGCCTAGTTTACAGTTTATACATGGCCGACCCAAATTAATCCCTCAGGTTCACAGCGTGTCCCACATCCTGTCACAGATCTCCATAGGAGCCAATCATGTAATGCCCCCTCCTGACACACTCTAATTGGGCTGTAAAAAGGGTAGCGGAAAGCGGGCTTTGCTTTCAGCGCCGAAAAACCTTTGTCATTCATGCGCCGTAATTGCAGTGCTGCAGCATTTCATTAACAAATGTGTTTGCACGACCGGGCCCCTGCGTCGGGAGGATTCGGCACGGCTGCGGGAAGGTGAATGGCGTTCATGTAGCGCGGATAAACATGGAAGGGAAGGAAAAATAAAAGCTTTTTCTTAAAGCTTCGCCGATCCGTTTCGTGAAATTTCTTGCCAGGGTTCAGGTGGACGGGATCAGTGACACGAGCAGCCAGCAACTCAGAGGGAACTATTTGTGGTCCTCGAGGCTCTCCCCAAGGAGCCATTTAAACCCAGAGACTGAATCCCCAAACCAAGCTGTTGTCTATAAAGAGAGCAAAGAGGCTAAGTGACCTTTGCACTGCCTTGGTTTATCATCTAAATGGTACTGGTAGACAGAGGTGCACACGGGAGCATGTAGCCGTGTCAGGTCTAGGACGGACCAAGGATTCCTTTTATTCTCCACCTCTCTGAAGTGAACTTTGTCTGTTAGTCTGAGTGAGTTTGCTCACCCACTGAGTATGTGAAGGCCATCACAGCCCTGCACACTGCTGGTGTGTCATGGTCAATGGTCGACGCTGCCGCGAAAACACAAAGTGTCAGGATGTCACACAATTGGCGAGGTGTGTGTCTCACTGTGGGAAAATGCTGCTTGAACTTTGGCAATTACACAGGCTTGAATGTGTCTCCTTTATATGTCGATGGTCCCTCGTCTCCCTGATCCCGTCCATTGGCCTGACTAAAATATTGCAGCGTGGAGCCGCTCCTTATGGGAGCTCGGGTGCAGGAAAAGTTGGTGAGGAGACCTTCAGACATGGCTCTGGCTCCTCTGTTCTCCCGTTCCCTTTCAGCTCATTATCTAGAGTGCAGAGGAGACTTCAGTGTAATTGCTATGTGGAGAGCTGCCAGTCTAATTGCTTCCCATGTTTGCAAGCCTATCAGTGGATGGCTGGAAAGGCTCTCAATAGTGGGACAAGCGTGGTTCACCTTTTGTTTGGCTGCAGGGTTTGTTTATGGCTTAAGGTGTTTGTGAAAATAATGCTGCAACCTAAGAGCATGTGGAAAATACCAACAGTCAGAAACACTTACTGTGCACACTGTATTTTAAAGAACACTGCAGCATTAATCCTCTAAATGACATGTTTTTTTATTGCATTTTTCTTCCAGTACTATGGAATTAAAACATGCAATTTCTATTTTTTTCTCTTGCATGGATGTATCGTGTTACCTCTCCTAATATTCCAACATTCTAGCACAACGCTAGATCATTATGATTGTCTCAGGAAGGCATGATGAAGACGTGTGAAATAATGAGCTTGGCATTTTCCCCTCCAGTCTCTCACACAGAGAAAGTTATGTGAAGTGTTCCTGATCAGAATTACCTGGTGCCATCTTTTCCATGCAACGTGGCACAGCGATATGAGATGAAACTGTGCCACGTTGCGTAAGCTTTGGCTAATACATGGAAACTCACATTGTGCCCCAGACTCCTCAGGCGCTGGTTGATTGGAATAGAGCTGTAGCAATCTCACCACTGCGTCCTCCCCGACCACTCAGCGCTGCTGTAGGATGAATCTTGAGTGAATGACGCAGAATACTAAACACACCGAAAAGGTCAGTCAATACCTAATTGCTTTGTCAACTCAGTCTTTATTCATAGCTTAAATATTTAATGTTGTCATTAATATTTTAGAGGCGGAATGGTCTAATTTCAAATCACAAGGTGGTGTTGGGGATGATCTCATTAAGCATATTTCATTATGAATGACACTTTTCCTGTCAGTAAGAGCTTGCTTAACATTGATACTCACAGCACCAGAAGAGATCACCTTGAATGTGCGAATGTGCTCAACTTAACGTTACGATACTGCTGCAGATAAACCTTGCGAACAGGCATATGAGGATTTAATGCCGGGTTTTCAAACAAGCCTGTTGCAACAGAGCATGCCCTGGTTTAATAGTAACCTTTGGGATTTATAATGAGAAAAGAGATGCTTCTCCGAAAGTCCCTAAAAGAAGGGCAGAATACTGATCGATTAATCGATAAGTGTTTGAGAAATAGTCATGATACAACTTTAGAAAGCCGAGGCAATTTTACTTTTTGAAATGATTAAATAAGCAAAATGGAACAGTATAATAGTGTGGGGAAAAAATCGAATATACTAGCATAAACTTCAAAAGAAACGATGGCTTAGTTTAGCTTAATAATTGTTTTTAAATTCTGTTGTGGAATTGGCTCAGAACCTTGAAAAATACTCTCCTTCCCCAACTTTGAGTCGAGTCTCATTCGTCTGCCGCACACATCCTGCCCACAATCCAATAATTTGATCCCAAGACCTTTTGCACCCTATGGAATTTGGAATTCAGAAAAAAAACATTCAACTGAATCACATTGATTCCAGTTTCTTGAAGTGTATATATTGTACACTTTTTATTGTACACAGGGTTTTAATTACCAAAAGACTGACTGTATGGTTGTGATGTCATAACTTCACAAAAGTGCTGATGGTTACATTTTTAATGCTCTTTTCTGTAGATTCTGAGTTTAGAAATATGGTCGACACTTAAAAGTAAAATCAAACGTGTTGCATTTAGATTTTTATTCAATGCACAAAACACCTCTCCTTGCTTTGTGTGAGGTTAATAGCCTCTGTACTTTGTCACTGTTCAAATGAAAACATTTAAATTCAAAACCAAGGAAATGAGAATAAAAGATATGAAACCGAGCAGCCGCTGTAGGTTCACTAATTCCCACGTTGTCAGCTTCCAGCGGGGGAAGTGATATTGTATTTATTTGATGGGATGTAGGTTTTTACAAGGTTCAACTATACACCTTATCTCTCACGCTAAGAGAGTTTGTCTCAATATCAGCAGTTCTTATCCCCCAAAGATGATAAATTCACTTCATTGTTTTAGAGTGAGCTGCCCTGCGCAGCGAGACAAACGCGGTGCACGCGTGATGCAGCCCTGGCACGAGGCGGAACCAGGAGTGCAGATAAAACACAGAGTCTTAAGAGCAAACTTTGTCAAGCTGGATTAACACTCACAAGCTCCCGAGCAGAGGAAGGCAATTACGTGTGTGAACACTGATATCCACAGTAACACCCCTTGACGATTGATTTCCTTTGTGTGCGTCTGCATGTGTTTGTGTGTGTGTGTGTGTGTGTGTGCAAAGGCAACAGGGAGATTTCTTCCCTTCTTGCCTAACGTAGTGTGTGTGCGTCCCACTGAGGCTCGAATGCAATAAATACAAACAACCAGTAATGAGGTGACACTGTGTACTTGTGTGTTTCTATGAGAGAATCTAATTTACACCTCTTGAGTACTCTATGACTTCATTTTAAACTCCATTGCATCAGGAAAAAAAAAAAAAAGCTATGAACCTCCTTTCAATTAAGCGTGGATATCTGGGCAAACAATGAACAGCTCTGCAAACCAGCAGGTAATTGAAGCTCTGAGGTCCTATTTCATTTTAAAGGTAAGCTTATGCACAGACCAGGTGGCCTTCAATCATCAAAAGAGAAACTTTTTCACATAGCCTGATCATAATAATTCATATTGTTGAATTGAAGCAATTTCAAAAGACTCGGAACTACAGTGATAAAGGCAGTATTTGTGTTTGTGGAGTGTATTTACAGTATAATCTTTTCTTCTTTTATTTTTTTTGTTACATTTTCCACTTTGAAGTTATGCCTGAAAAATAAAACTGTTCCCAAAAGTTCAAAAACATACTTTTATTACACTATTGCTTTTTTAAAAATCATTTTTTTCCAACTCCAGAGCTGCCCAGATGCTGCTGTTGTGTAGCAAGGTCACCCTTACTGGCACACTTTATTTAGTTATTTAATATAATTTTATAGTGTGTGCGCACACATCATCATCCGCTCAATTCATGCACCCTGTCGATGCCAGGTTGACTGACAGCCGCCGATCATGTGACCGACCTTGCCAGGTTGTGTTTCTGCCACAGACGACCGGCGAGAGCCAAGAAAAAACAGGAAGAGAGGACCAGAGCACATGAAACGGATTCCGAGATAAAGAAAGACACGCGCAGACGGCGAAAGTGCAGAAGGCGGAGATGAAAAGCGAGACGGGGGGAGGCGATTGTCCACTGTGAAGGCTGCGTGAGTTTCCAGCCGTGCGTTGGCCGGTGTCGTGGAGGTAAGGCTGTTTGTCCGTTCACCGGCTGCACTGTGTGTGCTTCACGGCTGAAAAGCCGCTGTGGAGCACACACGGAGCCATTAAAACACCACAAAGCCTCTTAATCAGCCTGTGTCTCCAGAGGACAAAACATGCAACCTCGACCTCGGGCGCCATGAAAGCCGCGTCACACACACACACACACACACACACGCACCCACGCACCACCTGAGCACATATTTTTACAGTGGACCTGAAAAGAAAATCTGTCAGCTGAATCAAGGTGAGCCACCAGAGAGCCGGAACTTCAGGAGGATGGTTCCTTTCTGTCCTTGTGTTCAAGGCCGCGCGGCCAAGTGGTTGACATTTACTTTATGATTTCACTTGAATGAATTATTGACTTTTAGAATACATATGGTGAACAGTATAACCGGGATTGGAACCCATCATCGGGTTTACACACGGATTTCCGGGGGAATTGTAAGATGATGTATGCCCTCTTGTTCTTTACAAATGGAATTGGCAATTTCCCAAGTGCTGCTGACTCCCATTTTAAGGCCTGATCCCATCCTGACCAGCAAATGGAGTCCCTATAGTACAGCAAGGAGGATGTGAACCCTCGCTGGCTCACCAATGGTTGACCTGGCATCTAGACTCTATAGTTCCTTCAGAATAAAGATAAAGCTACAGAATAAATAATGCGTATAGACTCATTTTTCCTTCCACCAATAAACTTCTAAAATTCACCAAGAAGAGAAAAAAATATATATTCTTTGGTGTGAACTTTTCTTTTGAAAGTGTGGTGATGTTAACAGGGTGATGAATTAAAAATGATGCAACACAGTTCTTAAAATAAGTTCGCAAACCATTTTCTATATAGCTTTATGGGAACATAGACCTAATATATAAGTAATGCACTGGACTCTCACACCAAATCACCCAGACTGATGCCTATGGGTATGAGGAGTCATTCTCTACACAAACAAAATAAATATTAAACAAAAAGAAAAAGAAACGAACAATCTAACTAAAAAAAAAAAGCTCTTAAACACCAGAGCTGATCTGGCTGAATTCTGTTCCTCTTCAGGATTTTATTGTAGATCAGAAGCCATCCTCACACCTATTCTGCACCTTGAAATAACTCTCATGTGTGACGGTATTTGAAGTCGAGGACTTGTTTCCTGTTCTGGTGCCATTATTTCCTAATGATGAATTTCCTGCTAATGGTAAGTCTTTCCTTTGCTGCTCTGTGTTGCTCACAATGGGCTTCTTGTTAATTGGCCTTTCGACAGTGATGCCCACCCACCAGTAGCCAACTGGGGTTTGATAAATGAGGTGCTCACTTCTCTTGTACTCCCTCCATGCTTCATGTTTTGCGAGCTGAGTGAAGTGGGTGTTTGTTTTCCATAGCACTTTATGAAAGGTGAAGTACGCTTTGATGCACATGACCACTCATAAGAATCACAGGATGAACAATGCCCGTGTGTGTGTGTGTGTGTGTGGGCGGGTGCTCTCTGCACCTAAAGGAAAACCAAGCATAACATGATGCAACACTTAAGGCTACTTGCAATTAACTTACCATTTGATGACACTTTATAGTAGTTGCTGGGTGGTTAATCATTGTTAATTGCTAACTGGTCAAACGTAGAGTGTGCTATCATCACAAGAATATTCCCGGTTATTCAAACCATCGTCGTTATATTATTAAAGTGGCTTTTTGAGTTTCAGAGTCATGCATTTTTACTGTTGTGTATTCAGTAATTATTCAATATTCACTAATTGAGACCATGTTTCAGGAGCTTTAACTCTACTGAGGGACTAAAACTGACACCGCTGCCACGGTTGTGGGTCAAAATATATGTTCCCACAGCATAATGGGTAGAGGTGTACACGTAAAGCCAGTTATTCAACAGCTGTAATAAGGTAGTAACTTCTAGGCAGCACTGAACCACCAAATTAACCCCGGGTCAACATAATTTGCGAGTCGGGGTGCAGAGCAGGACCGTTCTTGTCATTTCATTGCACATCTCACTCAAGGTTGCATTATTCTTGTTTCCTGTTAAAGTTCCTGCTACAGTAAAATGAGAATGTCTGTTAGTTTGCATGCAACTTTGTCCTGTTTCTTTCCCCTGTTTTTTGCCTCATTGGCTTTTAATCCTCAGTTCTTACTCCTCCCCTCCTTACTCTAACAGTTTACTTTTAATTCCTCCTTGTACGCCACTTTTCTCTGTACGCTGTTTGTTTCCTCACCCGTGCTGCGTCCCAGCCTCATAATGGGTGATGTAAGTGCTCTCCCGGTGCTTTGCAGCTGCTCGTTGTGCTTTATTGCGGCACGGCGTCCGCCCTTATGGCGATGCAGCTTCTCCTCGTGGCCGGCAGGGCGACGTCTGACGGCCTTGATGAGACGGCCCTGCTGCAGCCTCATTAGCGAGCAGATGTCAGGCGTCGCCGTATATCACGGCGATAGGTACCAGTCGCTTCCCTTTTGCCGAAGTGTGAATAACACATCAGATTTTTATTTACAGGTCCTTCTCCTCTCCAGACATTGTACGGTGGCGCCACCCCTCTGCTATCCGGCGCTGTACAAACTCAAGAATCACCAGCTCACTTGAGGACAGACGACCCAGATACAACACTTCCGGTGTTTTCTATCACCTTGCATTGAAGTTTTGTAGCCGCCCAACGCCGCCCTCTGCGAGGCACACCGGGACTCGGCGGGTCGGACGTGTCACTGAGTGTGATCGTATCTCAGAGGATGATCTTCAACAACAGGGGAGGCTCGTGTCCTCTGGCCTGCCTCCAAATCCTATTTGGATGGGGAAACTGATTAGAGCGTCGTTATGTGAAGGGGCCAAATCAGATCATGTTTGCTGCTCCCAGTTTGATTAGGGATTAATGAAATGGGAACCAAGCCGCTTGGGAGTAGAGTGGAAATAATATGGGTTACATAGCTTCACACACACACACACACACACACACACCAGCCATCTTTGGTTTGGCAATTCCGTCCTAATACACTCTCATCAAAGGTGCCGAGAACAAAACAAACACACACACACACATGCATTGTCATCCATGCTAATTTCTCATCTGATGCACTGGCTCAATTAAGCCGGCGTACGCCCTGGCTCTCACTGCCTGTATGTCGATGCGTCTCTTTGTTTCAGCGTTCCTGACCTTAGCAGGATATAATGGGGCGGTAGGTGATCTTGAAATTTCATTACAGGCTATAATCTCATCATGAATAGGCAGGTTTACTGTTGCAGCGTAAAGTGATTTGCAGACTTAATTGATTTGATTGACATTTTGCCAAACCGAGTGCCCCCCTCCCTTAGAATTTAGCTTCTGTATTATTTGGTTTTAACATGTGTAATGTTATATCTTGTCGTTTGCTGAGATATGATTGGAAAGTTTTAGGTAAAAGGACTTGATTTTTGTATTTTTCTGTTCGGCATGTTATAGTGGCTGCAGGTGTCTATTAAACTGTGTTTCTCTGCAGGATTTCAGCCTTTCATCCACATTCGTGGGCTCCTGAACCTGCAGATTTTTGTAACCAGAGTCCAGGGTGAAAAAGTCCGGTTCCAGCAGTCATGTGTGGATGGGAAAACCGCAATTCTTTGTCAGCAATGTTTGACGTTGCACTGTGAAATAGTAAAGTTGTATCCATGGAAACTTGTTTAGCCTTGTGGTTGGCTAAAACGTTTGTTAGGAGTGCTACTGCCACCTACTGCCTTGGCATGTACGTGACGGGATTTTTTCATTCAATTCATCTGAAATTCAAAAATTAAATTAAATCCTTAATGGAACATTTTTTGACTGACCATCTCAAACCATATGATACTGAAAAATACAATGACATAAAATCGGCTTCTCAGCGAGCAACACACCGGTCTTTCACAGTGAAACAAACGCTACAGACGCTTCGTCATATTTCCTCGTCTTAGCTTTGGGAGACTTTAGTTTGTCTCTTTATCTCCGTCTCTCTCCGCCTGTCTTCTCATCCCTGTTAAATACTTTTTCATGGTGTCACTTGGTGTCTACACTTCATACAATTAGACCTACAACACAGAGCGAATGCTCCCTGTGCACACCCAGCCAATGAGAGCGCCCCTAATGTAGTGGAGGTGTAATTGCACTTTATTCAAGTACAGTAAAAAATCCAAATAAAAAAATAAAAAAGCATTTTCCCTGAGGCCAAACACCCCCCCTGAAAGAGCCTGCCCCAGGGGGGTGCGCCCCACTGTTTGAGAACCACCGATTTAAATGAAGGGGTCATTATCAGGCTCCTGCTGGGCAGGATGACTAGATCTAAAGGGCGCTGTAGGACAGGGATTGAAAAACACTGAATCAAAGCAGCCTTAATCATCATGATCATGGGTTAATGAAATCATAGCATGCAGCATTTCAATTATCAGTTTTTTTTTTATGAAACTTTGGCAAAATAATTAGGGGAATCCTTCATATTCTGCTTCAATTTCTCTATTATGAGTGTGTGATAAATCCTCTGGTTCTAATATTCCCCATCGCTTCCACTTTACCAAGTTGTCAAAGACCCGAGATTCAGAACTCAGATGTCACCATGTGAACCGATGATGCCTGAAGCTTTGTGCCCGAAGTTAATTGTCCCTGGAAGCATTTCTGTCACTCTGTCTCTCAGACCTCTTTTTTTTCTTGCTTGCCATCTTTCCATCAGCACCTTGACCTCCAAGGAGATTCAGCTGAGAGTTTCCATCAGCCACCTGCTGGCTCGACTTCACCAGCACCGGTGTCAGGAGTCCAGGGGATCCTGTCCTATTTCCTCCCTTTGTATCATCTCACTCCAAAATTCTCACACTCTGCTCAAAAATGTATTTATCTCATTCCTTCAGGTGGATGTTTGAACTCCTGATGTGTGCACCGATATGTGCAGAGTTTGTAACTGGAAGGTTCTGTGCACACCTGGTGGAGAGTTTCTGTGTCCTCACATCACTTCCATGATTTTAACTAGTTCAGAGCCAATCAAAGTCTAGCATGCAACTTTCACAAGCGTGATGTGAAAACTTGAATCTTTCAGTGCACTGGGATTGAGAATGGACTTTTAATTGAAATAGATGTCAGATTAACATTTGAAAGAAACACTACACACACCTTATTCACTGGATGAGGGAGAAGGAGCAGAAGTCATGTTAACGTTTTAAAGAGGTAAATGGACTCTTTTTGGTGGAAAAACACATCAAACATTAAATTCCAGGCAACGGGCTCTAAGTGATAAAATATTTGGAGGGAATGTTTAATAAAGAGCTTTTCTCTGTTGCCTACGTCAATAAAATGTTCCATTTAATAACCTACTTTTTTATACTTGTGCTAGTTTGCATCACAGGAAATATTCAGAATCATGATATACAACATTGAAACATTTTCATGTCGTGTCAAAGTGCAGCAGATAATCGTTTGGTAAAGAATAGCACCTCAGCGACATGATAAAAGGCTTTGTGTGAAAATTGAAACCCGTCTGACAAGCCCTCCCCACGGCCGGCTGATATTAGTGTTGTATTACACTGTGAGAACTGCCTGATGCTCAGCCATTGTAAAAGACTTGATTGCTGTCGTGCCGTTTGATATGGGTCTAGCACTGCCAGGGCTACTCCATAAATTTCCCCCATTCAGCCGCTTATGTTCCTCTGATCTCCTGTTCTACTTTTGATGGAAGCCATTGACCAGAACCATTAATAAGAAGAAGTGCTATAGTCACGCCCCATAAAGTTACACTTTGCGGTTGTTAAAGAACACCGGGAACAAATCATCCGCTGTGGGTTTTTTTTTTTTTCATCCGGATTGTTTCAAAGACAACACGGTATTGACCCGGAAGCCAAATTGGTTGCTTTAAGTTTCCCGAGATGCCAAATGAACATTTTAAACTTGGTTTTGTAGATACGAATATGACATCTCTCATCACTCAGCGTGATTGGGTGCAGCGCTGGTGGCTGGCTCCACGGTTGGTGATTTGCCATCTGCAGATGAGCGTGGACAGTTTCTGTTAGGAGTGAACACGCGTTATGTACTGCATGTATCTTAGTCAATGATTCTCTGCTTTTATTTTTTTCCAAGACTGTCAGTGTATGAACAGGGCATATATATATATATTTCTGGATGCGAGTAGATTGAGGTACTTTATCTCCCTGCCTCCATCTATTACTTATGTAGTATATGTATGTTTATGCCTGTATGGCTGTGTCCTTGAGGGGTAAATGTGAGGGTGTGTATTAATAATGCGTGCGAATGTTTTTCTTCTCTCTCAGGACGAGTGGCCCCATCCGTCTTCCACGCAGTAATGGGGGCTCAGGGTGGCTCACACTCGGCCCCTGATCTGTCCTCATTTGGTTGGCGTTTTCGTTACGGACCAGACGCTCTTCCCGCAACACGAAAAGAACCACGGATCCCCCCCCACACCCCCTGCCTTCCTCACCACTATCCCTCTTTCTCTTGCCTCTCACCTTAAATCGCTTTCATTCTCTCTCTTTCTCACTCAGTTCTCCTGTCAAACACACACACAAACACATGCTTTCTGCCTCTGTCCGCGTCTCGGCTTTCACACCAAGGTAGCGGTGGCATGCAAGGCAACTGTAAGCATAAATCTACAGATATACTACCCTGTTGGGGCGTCCATTTCTCATTATGAAACCTGCAGCGGTCACACAGAAAGAACTTGGAGGACACTTCAATGTCACACCGGCAGCATAAGACGCTGCGGTTCCTTGATTTCAAATCAAGCCACCGATATGAATTCCCGATGAGCTCAATAAGAGCTGGGACTGCTCCTCCGAGCTCTGTGGCTGTGAATGATGTCTTCATAGTGGATTTAAATAGAGGTATGCAATACAAATAAAGGCGAATAGAGACAACCCAGGAGAAGTGATCTGCCTCGCCTGGCCGGGGGCCAGCGGCGCTGCGACGCGCGCTGAATACCTCGGTGGCTTAAAACAGGAGCCGACAGCAGAACCCAAGCAAACCTCATCCCGGTTAGAGGCAATTCCCCCGTCATAGGGGCGCTCCGGCCCCAGAGCTGCTGGGCCTAAAACAAAGCCAGTCGATCTAATCATGAGGTAAGGCGAGTCGGGGAGGCAGGACGGAGGGGGAGAGAAAGATGGAGGGCTGGGAAATAGCTCTCCGTGCATGTGTGTGGGTGTGTGTGTGAGAGAGAAAGTGAGTGGGAGATGCTGTGCAACATCAATCCTGTGAACTCAGAGCCCCCTGACTGCCTCTCAGAGGTGTTTATATGTCTAAAACCCAGAATCATCCTGTCTGCTGCTCTCACTTCTGAGAGGAAAAAAAAAACCCTGATGGCACCAGCTTTCTCTCATCCTACCCTAAACCTCTCTGCTGTTTTAGCACTGCCGCTCTATATTTACATAGGGTATATAGGTGAACCTGCACAAACCTACACATCCTGTAATATTTTATGTTCCTTTTAAACTTAAAAGCAAATGCACTAAAACACTCTCTGAGAAATATTTTTCTTTGCAGCACGTGGGAATAAAGGTCCATTGTGTAAGAGTGTATGTGTGTGTGTGCCCTTATGTGTGTGTGGGTTGAGTTGAACAGTCTAGTCAGCACAACAGCTTCTCTGAGCTGCTGCTGTTAATGCTGCTGCTGCTAATGCTGCTGCTGCTAATGCTGCTGCTAATGCTGCTGCTGTTAATGCTGCTGCTGCTAATGCAAATGCTGCTGCTAATGCTGCTGTTAATGCTGCTGTTGTTAATGCTGCTGCTGCTGCTAATGCAAATACTGCTGGTAATGCTGCTGCTGCTAATGCTGCTGCTGATGTTAATGCTGCTGCTAATGTTAATGCTGCTGCTTCTTATTGCTGCTGCTTCTTATGCCGCTGCTTCTTATGCTGCTGCTGCAATCCTGCACATCTCAATTTGTTCTGGGAGGTATCAAATTCTCCTGCCTTGCAAATCCACCCAGCAGCAGGCGGAGCACACGATGAATAAATGGAGAACTGTTGGAAATATAATAGAGCTGTGTTTGCACCACTAGAAGCTTGGATACATATAAGCTCGCAGTGGGGTGTCTGGATGTGAGGGAAACCAATGAGATTCAGGATGATTACAGACTGCACATCATGCAAAAGTTCTAATCATATTTCCCCATCTGGATGAAAAGCATTTTTACTGCAAACATTAGATGAATCATGGAAAAAAAACATCACTGTCTTGTCCTGTAAGTTTGCAAGTCTGAAGCCTTATTAGTGATATCACAGCCTTCTGATTGATTAATCTTTCATTCTGAAAATGGCCTCAGAGAGAAAGAAAAATCCGTAAAGGTCTGAAGAAGGTTGAAGAGCAGAAGTCGAGCTAGGACAACCTCTCTCCTAATTACCTTCATCACTCACTCTTTCCCACTAATGTATCTGATCCTCGTGTGAAAATGAAGAAGCTCGTCCTTAATAACAGGTGTCGCATTGCTGAGGAGGAGCTTCGCCATGCAAGGGAATTTCTCCCCTAACATTATTTTTTTCTGTTTTCAAGGTGTTCAGAGGTGAACGTAATCAACATTTGTTTGCTAAAAGAAAAGGGCACGTTGAAAAAATAACTAGCATTTGTTTTGGTTGGGTTAATGGCTGATTAACATGCATTTAGAAAAGATGAGCTGTTCACACCGTGACCTTTACTTTCTGGTCTGGTTTGGTTATGCAACCATTATGCTGCAAAATTACGGGGGAAGTTTTAATATGAAAATAACCTCTTATTATATTTACAGTATGTTGAATACAAATATTACACATTTCTCATTATCATTTGTCCATATCATTTGATGTAGCTAATAGAGCCCAGCACACACAATATAAGTATTGAAAACTAAAAACTTAGAATTAATATCAAAACTTAAAAAAGCACTTATGTTACTTTGCAGATAATTTTTCTTTATTTTTTTGTGCAGTTTTTTTTACCCAAGACACCTTGCTGTAGATCAATAGCTCATCACAAGGACCATTAGCAGGGGGGATGAATCTAAATGGGGTAGTGGAATGAAAAGTTGGTTTAATTCTGGAGCTGTGACGCCAGATTCTTATTGGTAGTTGAGATGATTGAAGATGAGTTACTGCTTTTATTTTTAAATAGGGTACAAGTTAACACTGATTATGTATGATAAATGTGTAAAAAAAAACTCCATTTCATTGTACTCAAAACTGAACGAAGATCAGTTCATTTTTTTGTATGATGCCAAAAATCAGTCTCCTGAAGACCAGCTGAAACTTTCTAGTGATGTTTTATTCCCACTTATTATAAGACTCATTAATATCAGAGCCTCACAATGCACGCTGACTGCGTTTCCCGGATCCTGTAATGATCGTGAAGTAAACCAGGTGCCCGGTCATTACACTTCCTCATTCTCCATTGTTTTCTAGTTAAAGATAATCAATTTTCTCATGAGCATAAGCATTTCACTGCCTATGTTGAGTGCTTTCATTAATCAAACAGACAAACCATACCTCGGAGAGATGTTCGAGCCTTTGTTGTGAATTCTGAAAAAAACTGTAAAATAGGGGGAGTAAAAAAAACCCTACAGTAAATGTGGAAAAAAGGAAAGGTGTTACAGCAGCAGAGGAGGTAATAATAGTTACTTCTTCTGTCTTGCTTTGGCTCTCGTCTGTTTCCATCTCCTCCACCACCTCTCTTCATTCTGTCGACTTCTATCTTTCCCCAACTTTTTTTTCCCCTCCCTCTCATCTCTTCCTGTAGCTCATGAAAGGTTTCATTTGTCATCCAGCAGGTGATGAGTGCAATGTTTTTCACCCTGACCTCTACTCCATCACTAATGAGGTATCAGCTATGCAGCTTCATGCTCCCACGACCAAGACCGAGACCTTGGTCAAATAATATTTTAAAACACGATGTGTTTAAGCCCTCCGAGGTGCGCGATGTGATTGATTTTATATGGAGACTATGATGAAAGTTAAACATTTTAGGCTGTCACGATGTGAAGGAGACTGTGTTTGCATATCTGTGATTGACACCCTACCTGACACTATATGAATGATCTTAATGCAGCAAACTCCAGCCATCTGGTGAGCCAAATAAATAAAAGCACGCGCCAAGAATGACACTTTGAGCTAATTATGCAAATACTGCGAGGCTCAGTGGGTACAAGCGCGGCGGCGGCTGCATTATATATGCATAGGAGTTGGAGATTTATGAAATAAAAGCACCATCAATCCGAGAAGTTGCATCATCAATCCACCACCTACACTTTACACATATTACCCCTCCTGTCCACTGCCATCAGTGTCTAGAAATGTGCGTCTGCGAGGAGAAAAAGCTTTTATATCACGGCTCGAGAGCCTTCACGGAGCTTTGTCTAACATCGTGATGCGTGTCACGTCTTTTGTTAAAATTATTAGCTAACCTGTCAGTGTCGGTTTTCCTGGTTTTAGTCGTTCTATCTATGCTTGACCAGTCACAGCATAAAGTGTACCAGCAGGGCAGCAGATGCTGTAATGGAAAGAAAAAAAAGGAATAAGAGTACCCCGGGGAAATTAAAGAGTGTCTTTTATTAAAGGTCCAGACATTAGATGTTGGTGGAACTTGAACTCTCCAACATTCAAAGACTTACTTATAATGAAGACATATTTGCAACCTCCCATCATTGCTTTCAGTGTTCTTTCACAAAATGAGTGAAAAGCCATTTTTTTTTACCTGACTGACAACGTGGTTATCGAGAACTGCATATAGGACCGAAGAGAAGTTACATGTGCGTGAATGTAATTGTTTCCCTGCTGGTTTGGAATCTAGTTTTCTCTGAAACACACATGTGTAGGTGTAATGAAAGCATATCCCATATGTCTAAAGTGGTGGCAAGAAACCATAACCATATTTACTTAATTAATTCACTTAAAGGTGTAGGGTGTATGGGAAACTACGTTGGTTAATATTTCACTTTTTTGACAGCTATGGGCTCTTTGCATATAAGATTTTGACATCACCTATTGGAACATGATTGTTTACGGTTCTTTACTTTTACTTAAGGTAAAATGCAGGACTTGTCGAGTAAGACTATATTTTATAGTCTAATTTTCCAGTTTTTATTTCAGTAAATGGCCTGAATACGTATTTCGCCATGGCATATACCGCTAATTATCTCCCAGTTATTAACAAGATGAATGTACAGCTTTGCTCTGTGGGGTTAAAGGGAGGGTGGTCCTTTCAATGACCATGCTAACAGACCAGTGTTTGGTTCCTATGATTACCAGCTTCCCGTTGGCATGGCAACATTAGCTAATTAGCTACACGAAACATAAGGATGCATCATAACACTGAATAAAAGATAATAGCCTGCTGTAGAATTCTATGTAGTCGGAGCTTTCGCAATTAACCAGAAAATATGACCTCAAACCCGATAAAATCAAACCCATATTCCTGTTACCATGGGAGACACTTTTAAATCTTTACGGCTCTGTGGGAATAAAACCATACTGTGTTTCAAAGCTCGAATGGTGGCGACATTGAGGGAGTTGGTTCAGGTTAGACGACTCCTGGAAATATCAAATAACATCACATTTGCAGGCTCAACTCCACAAAGAGCATAAAGTATGTAATCAGCTATTTTTCACCACCGGCAATAAGCAGGCTTTAGTTACAGACTGGTGTGGTAAAGTACACAGCAAGCTTTGTTTAGACAGGAGCTGGCAGGGCCACAGTATGTATTAGCAGACCTTGACACAAGACTTGAATTTACAAGCTGTACTGTTACCTTGTGAATGCAGTTTTTAGGCTGAAGTATTGAAATTGTTGAATCAACATGGCCACAGCCTTGGAAAGATGAAAGCTAAGAGTCTCATGAATGGAAGAAATAACACACGTGGAGTGCAACTAAAGGCTCGCTTTAATCTCAAACTGGGAAATTCTACTATATTGTAGTTGGAGGAGCACAATGCATGACTGATTTTGATTCTGTCACAGCAAGTACTATTCATTATTTTTTTCAATTTCAGGTAAAAAAAAAAAAAAAAAAGACTCATTCGCACACACATTTTTTTATGCTCCAGTTGGACTCCTGGCTCATTGCTGGGTACAGATGGAGAAACGCTGAACAACCTGGATTTTTTGTTATTCATAGTGGTGACTGTGTTTAATTTTACACGTTTTAGGATGTAATTTCAGTGTGTGTTCAGCTATATACGCTCATGCAAGGTTAATTGCAACCACCTACTCCTAGAAAAAAAAATGTCACCAATACTTTTGTGGCTCAAACAGATGTTTGCATATTTATACATCATAGTACTTCATTGCAATGTATTTGAACAGTTTTACAATTTTATATTTTTTGCATAGAGGCTGCCTTTGGATTAATAGTGACAAGTTTGACATTGCAACTCTGCCATGTAAAAGAAGTTCGAGGATTAGATCAACAGATGTTGTTGTTGTTTTATCAGCAATCTGCTGACAGCTGTTACATTCCCGTCCTACTGAGTGCGTAGAAAGCTAGGTGCCTGAACTGCTCAGACAACATTTAATCATTTCTCAGACGTGAAGTGGTGTTCTTCTGTAATGAAGGGGGGTCACAGGCTGTTACAGTGATGCAACGCCTCCTGTCTTCAGGGATGGCTCAGACCATCGCAGACATCTATGAGAATTGAACGTATATGAGATGGAAATCATGAAAGACGCAGCGGAACACACCGGGGACCATGATGGTGGAGCAGAGGTTAAAGCTAAATAACCTGGAGATCAGAATAAGACACCGAGGTTCAGGCATAACCAAGGAGGAGCAAATACAAGCTGAAAAAAACAGTGGACCAAGGACGTAACCTTGTGGGACCCCAGGCAACATATGAGCTGATGATGAGTCATCAGTATACACACTGAAAGATTGCTCTGCAAGATATGAGGAAAAAAAAACATCTGAGGTCAGCTCCATCTATACTGACCCAGTGTTTTCATCTGTACGATCAATATTGTCACAGAGAGCAGACGCAGTTCAAATTAGCCTTGTTGCATTTCATTCAGATTCCCTCGCTTACTTGGTTACCGACCGTTTGCAGGCTCCTCACTGCCCGCTTTCCAATAAAGACAATATTACCAACAACAGCAAAAGAAGATCAGAATCTACATTCACAGGCATGTAGTTAGTGACTTTCAGCAGAGCAGTTTCAATACCGCACAGCCGACAATAAATGAATTGAAGTGTGTTGAGGATTTCATTAGCTTGGAATATATCCAGCAGTTGTTTAGCATCAGCCAATTTAAGTGATGGTGGAAAACAATCCACGGTCCAAATAATTCAATATGCACCTGAATGATCCTTCAGCTGTACAAATTATTCAAAGTAGATAATGGAAACTCTTTTTTTTTTACTGTCCTTCCAATGCTCAACAAAACAATGTCACAGCAAACAAAGGGAATTTTATAGTGAAATAGGTTGATTTAACTAATTCTAACTAAATAAACCCTCATATTAGTTTTTACAAAACAAATATTGTGGACTTTCTCCACCCGTCATTTGGCATTCAATGAAAGAATGAATCCTTTATTGACCAGTAAAACAGGAGGAATTATTATAGCAGGTAAAAGTTGCAGCAGCACAACCTCATGATACTGAACTGAATTCATTCATCAGTTAAAAGTACAAAAGTACATGGTGAAGGTTTAGGGAAAAGCACAAAAAAATCACACATTATACTAAAACAAAACAAAAAAAAAGATTTATAATAGCGCCAGAGGATGGGATGTTTCCCTTGAGGACGACAATAAATAGGACCTGGACCTGGATGCAGATATAATATCCATAGTGATTCACAGGCACATTTGCCCGCTCCATGACTGTTAGTGCTGCGGTGAAATACAAGTTGTTTGCATGTAAAAGCTCAAACAAGCAGTTTCCACAAAGTCAAATCTTCCAGTTTGTTTGTTTGTTTGTCCGTTTAAAGTGTTTTTTCATGACTTCCAGCATTATGTTTCTTTTTCTTTTGAATTATTGATTCATTTATTTTATCTGCTCTAGGCGATGCTTTGACTATTTCCATTTCGTATTCACGATAGGTTTGGGATATGTTGAATGCATTTCACAACGCTTTGTGCTTTTTTTCTTCCCCAGCGCTTTTAGCAGAGCTGCAAGTTCTGGACATAGATCGGCAACCACAAAAGAACCTGGACAATCAGTTGACAGTGGTGTGCACAGATTTTCTGAAGGGCCGAATTATACAGTATTAAAACTTTATTTTGTCTAACTGAACGACTCAAGGTAGTTTGTATTGAGGATCTCTGATCAGAGTTGTGTAGATTGAACTTATGGAAGATGAAGAACACAAAAGGACATGGATGCAAGAAGGATTTTCTCCTGGGGGTTGATGATATTTGCTATATTCTGCTGCATTTTAACACCATATCAGTGCAGGTTCTGTGAGATACCGTTTAGGCTTGAAATATATTGAGCAAAAAGGGTCCATGAAAGTAAATGCAGCAGTAAAGTCTCATAACATTTCTTGGTCCCAGTGGAATCTGCAATGTGTGTGTTTTCACCACCCAAGAGGGCACTTTAGTCCACATTTAGACATATAAAAGGGCGCTTTAGTCCACATTTAGACACATAAAAGGGCGCTTTAGTCCACATTTAGACACATAAAAGGGCGCTTTAGTCCACATTTAGACATATAAAAGGGCACTTTAGTCCACATTTAGACATATAAAAGGGCACTTTAGTCCACATTTAGACACATAAAAGGGAGCTTTAGTCCACATTTAGACACATAAAAGGGAGCTTTAGTCCACATTTAGACACATAAAAGGGCGCTTTAGTCCACATTTAGACACATAAAGGGCGCTTTAGTCCACATTTAGACACATAAAAGGGCGCTTTAGTCCACATTTAGACACATAAAAGGGCGCTTTAGTCCACATTTAGACACATAAAAGGGCGCTTTAGTCCACATTTAGACACATAAAAGGGCGCTTTAGTCCACATTTAGACACATAAAAGGGAGCTTTAGTCCACATTTAGACATATAAAAGGGCAATTTAGTCCACATTTAGACATAAAAGGGCACTTTAGTTCACATTTAGACATATAAAAGGGCGCTTTAGTCCACATTTAGACATATAAAAGGGTGCTTTAGTCCACATTTAGACACATAAAAGGGAGCTTTAGTCCACATTTAGACACATAAAAGGGCGCTTTAGTCCACATTTAGACACATAAAAGGGCGCTTTAGTCCACATTTAGACACATAAAAGGGCGCTTTAGTCCACATTTAGACATACAAAAGGGCGCTTTAGTCCACATTTGGACACATAAAAGGGCGCTTTAGTCCACATTTGGACACATAAAAGGGCGCTTTAGTCCACATTTAGACACATAAAAGGGCGCTTTAGTCCACATTTAGACACATAAAAGGGCACTTTAGTCAACATTTAGACACATAAAAGGGCACTTTAGTCAACCCCCCATGCATGTCTATGCAGGTAGGTGACTGAACCCAAAACCCAACTTTATTCTAGTGAGGCTGTTTATGATGCTTTAGGTTTTCGGGGGTAATTCATTTACAAAAGGGCATCTGAAAATGCAATCACACATAGAGAAGTTCTAAATTACATTACAGTAAAATGTACTAATGCTGCACAAATCCAATTTGTCATCAAACCAAAGCTCATTCCAACATAACCTTTACAAAACAACGTCCTTCACACAGAGAATCGCTGCCACGGTTATCAGAGCCTGCTTAACTCATCCTCCAGAAGGCACGAATATGAATCAGTGGAAGGCTTCGTTCTCTCATAAAAACTGTTCCTTTAGTTTTACAACCACGCTAATTAGACTTATTACGTACATTTGAAAGTATTGAATACTGGTTAACTGACTAACTTTAATCCGTTTTTGTCTGGACTTTCTTCCTGCTCAGCAGAAGATAAAATGACTGAACTACAGCTGCTAAACAACGACATAAAGCATCTGCTGGAAGAGACTGTCTGTAACACTGACTAAAAACGTCCATTATATAAAGTTATATATGTCTTCTCTTGGAAACCCAGAGCACCTAAAGTAACTATAATGCCTGTGCCATATTTTTTTTAAGGCCATTTAATGCATGATTTATAAAACAATAGGTTCTCCATTTCACTCAAAGGATACAGAATGTCTTAGGTGCAATATATATAGATATATTTTAATTCCTAAAGTGTCTGTAATAGACATTTTTTTATATTACCATGTATCAAATGAGAGTGTGTAATGTCAGAGGTGTCGCTCGTAGCGATGAACCGAGAAATAGGCATAGCTGCTCCCAGCGTCAGCTCATTGTTTAGCTGTTAGACTGGAACTTTACTGTCTGATTCAGTCTCGCTGTGCTCACACTGTTTTTTCTTCTTCTTTTTTTATTTTAACCTGCTCAGAACCAAACAGCAAACTATGCTGATTTGCTGGTGAACATCTTGCAGCGTTTGGGAGCTAAAAAGACGTTTCTCTCGGGAGTTGATGACGAACATCTGAGCTAAAGGCTGCATCAAGAATCTGTTCATGTGAGTTCACCATGTTAACTTTAAAGCTGCTGATATGCCATGATTTGTTCACAGGTTGTTGCTGCTGCCCCCTAGTGGCTGTACAACCTGTGAAAGCAGTTCACAACCTAACACGTCACATGTTGGCAATTTTAATTATCCTCCTTTCATGTGTTATTTTTGCAGTGTGAATCCAGTGGGTGAAGTCACCCAATATTTAGGGCGTATATAATAAATTCAAGCAGACAGCCTAAAACCAGAGAAGTCGTGCTCATCTCACTGCAACATGAGCACAGTTTTGGCGACTTAACCTTTAAAAAACATGACCTATTCAAAGAAAATCCTTTAAATTATATTTTTTCTGTGCAAGGTTTAATGACTGATGAAAATCGATTCACTGCCCTTATATAATAAATCATTATATAATACACCAGTTGCTTATCAATGTCCAATGAAAGCTTGGTAAAAGCCATATGTGTTTATCTATTACATGTAAAAAAAATGTAGTTTTTACCATTTTGGAGACAATTACTTTATTTGAGTATTGCATCTGATCTATGACCATGGTAACATTATGGTAATAATATTCTGGTATTACTAACGTCTTGTAATACATGTATAATCAATACATATGTCATATATCAGTCAAAAGCTTCATACGTAGCTTTAACATCAGATATGTGATGATACTATAGAAATGTATTTCGTAAAATAAAATAGAAGTAAAATGTGTGGAATGATGGTGCAAAGTTTCAAGTTTGTAGAGCGCAAGTCATATACACAGTCAATAGAAAGTGCTTTACAGAGTGATAAAACAGCGGAAAATGAAATGAAAGTGTGAGGTATACGGGTAATGAAAGTGGAGCGTTACAGTGACAATAAGTCAAACGAAAAAAGGCGCCGTGGAGGAGAGAAAACTACAATATGACGATGATATTACAATAACAGGATGTACAGAGAGGATCTTTGAGGAGTGTTTACTCTTCGTCAGGTCTTTCGCATAACAACAGCAGCAACAGACGACACGCGCTCATTCATTTCACTTTTGTAATTGTTCATTCTCATTGGCAACGATGATACTCTTCAGATGACAAATGACCAGGGATTGGGAATACATTACCATTACAGCGGTTTTCAAACCACCATAAATCATTATGATAAATATGTTATTAAAAGCTCTGAGTGGGTTTATTGAACATCAGTCAGACGCTTAAATTGCACTTTGAAAGACGACTTCCCGCCGCTGATTCGAGCCGCCGCAGCAAACACCGCGACAGTCATCAATATCCCTTCTGAGTGGATCCGCTGGTGACAGAGCTCTTCTGTTCTGAAAGGTCTCCCACTGCACAGATACTGAAGGAGCGCCGCGCTGCCAGAGCAGCTGGCCGCGCCGAGCAGAATAAGGGCTTGTGGGGAAGCTGGCAGGGAACACGGAGGAGACATAGCGGGTAATTGGAGCACAGCGATATCCGCCATCTTGGCTCGTTACCTACATAACAGCTTTGATTGAGGTGAATAGGCCCATAAAGGGTTGTGGTGGAGCTGATAAGCCTCGGCCGCAGCCTGGCTGGTGTTCCTGCGAGGCTCCTGGCAGCCACAGCTAAACTCTTGGCTTCCTGGCGTGGTGGGACGGGCACCTGGGATTCCAGATGTCTTGGGGTGGAATCTATGGTGGCATCTCACGACTGGCAACGCTCGCGCTGACATTCATCCTTCAGGCTGGCGCGGGGCGGGCGGGGGGGGGACTCGGAGCGGCGTGCCAGCTTCCTATCTACCCACACATTTCTGTTTGAGTGAGTGCTGCTGGAAGTTGTGCTTCCTTCTGTCTGAAGGGGGTGAAAAAAAAAAGAGAGAGAGCGAGCTTGTGCAGAAAACAGAGAGCTGCTGTGCTATTTCGGAAACTTGGAAAGCCGCGCCAGCAGCAGGTGCTAATTTAATGAGTATAGGAATTTAGAGTCAGAGTCTCTAAAGTTTAATTTCCTCTGAAGATGTCGCCGAAATGAGAAATATATTTCTTTTAAACGTGGCACGGATTGCTGGACGGAGGCAGGAGCGTTTGCTTCAAAACATACAGAGAAACAACAGGGGGGAGACGGAGGGAAAGCTTCAGGGAGATAGTTAAAGAATTCTCCGTCTGGGGCGGTCTTTTTTACAGCTGCAAAGTAACAACAAATAAAGTGTAAATCCACAAGATTTCAGCCTGGCCCTCAGGTGGGAACAGATACAGAGCGAGTGCAGGGTAAACTACGCCTCAGCAGGGCTGTGCTGTAAACACTATCTAATATAAAGTGTCTGTGTGTGTGCTTGTGTACAGATAAACCAGAATTAACTGCAGCCCCTTGCTCAAGGATTCCACTCCATGACAGGTGCAGGTAATCAGTTATTATCTTCCTGCAAAAGGAAAAAAATAAAGCATTCCAGGCAAGCTCATAAATTGTTCAGTCATCCTCCCTGGGGTTGTTTAGTCAACATCTACTTCCATCAGTTTCTCCCAACTCAAAGAAACACAACACAACAGCATGCATTCATCACCTGGGTTTCTCCCTTAAAGCATTTTTTTCGTTTGATTGCATGGAGACGCATAACGGACCCAACTCTCTAACCGCTGGTGGCCGCTGGTAGTGCGGAGATGCAAATCCTGAAAATCATTTGTGGAGTTAGTCCTGCTGATACTCGGCTCCGACAAGGTGCCGCGCCGCTTAGGGAGGTGCCGAAAGGCCGGCGCAAAGCACGGCGATCCATGTGAATGAGAGAAAACGCGGTCTCGGGAGGAAGGGAGAGGTGTTTAATAGGATATTCACGCTCTGTTACCTGCCTGACAGGAACAATCTTACTCACTCTCCTTGTTTGCCACTCAGACCCCTCTGTATACAGGCTGCTAATTAACGGAGCCCGGGAACGCTTCATGAGCAGAATGGTCAGGCCCAGAGAATCCTGGCGCGCATTTGGATTCATTATTGTTAATCCATTTCACATAATGTGGGCATCAATCAAACTGATTTTCAGAAACTATATCAGATGCGTATGAGACGTGTCCTCATCAGTACCGTCATAGGCTAGAAGTTATATTTGGACTAATCAGTGTAAAGGACTGTGGATTTATTCAGAACAATGAGGTATTGTAATCTAGTAATCCTTTTAATATAAACATTTGTTTTTGAAAAAGTTCCCATTTGGTGAAAGCTTCACACAATCCTGTAAAGGTAGATTAACATTTGTATCTCATATATACTCTAAAAGTAATGTGAACCTCTTGCTGAACTCAGAAAACTCCCTGAGATCTTCACTAGAGTAAAGAAAATTGAGGCGAGGGGAATCCTGATTTTAGCTTTGCAGGACATGCTGTTGGCTTAGAGACTTTTTTATGATACGATACCACATTTCATAGCAATCCAAATGCTTCGCTCAACCCACAAGTGTCCGTCTCATGGTGGAGAAAACACCAAGAGATCACCAAAGTCAGAGGGATTCATCTTCTTGGAACAACAAATGTCTTTTTCAATCTCGGGGCCAATCAATCAATTAAATGTTGAGCTACTTCACAGAATGAAGTGAAAAATGTGCTCTTCTGGTGGCAGTAGACAAAATGTCAGGGGGATCACTGCGATTCGTTCTGGCCAAACTATGAATATCTAGTAAAACTTTCTATACTTGAACACACAATAAATAGATTGCAGTGCAATTCCTCCAGCGAGTCCTTATACATATGCAAACGCTCCTTCAGTTCCTTCTGACATGCACACGCTCTGCTCTTGTGACCTTTAGCGGTGACCTTTAGCGGTCCCTAAATGCCACTCTGGGAAACGTCGTTTGTTGTCCTCGGCCCTCCTGTCAAAGTGGAATGTCACATGTGTCTGACTGCGAGCCGCATCGCCTGCGCTGGTGCGGTGTGATGAAAGTGCTTCAGGATTATGTTACCGGCTCAGTGCGCAAGACATATGCGTTATGTTTGCGTCTATTAATGATTCATCAGTGGAGGTTTGGTGGGGTCAGTGCGGGACAAATGGTTGTTATAAACAACAAGCTTGTACTGTTGGAAATGCACTTTAAGGAGAACCGATGTTCCAGTTTTCTCCAACCGCTACCACTAAAATGACAGGCGTAGCAGAATTATTTAAACTGACACGCAGGGAGCAGAAACCTTGAGAGGTTATGTCTCCAAAACTCTAAACACATTTTCTGCTTCACACACATTTTGCAATTCAAAATGGCACTTTTTTAATGCGGTGAAGACGGTTCTCTGCACGATACAACAATCGGACATGAAGTCACATGTTTGCCATTACAAAACACTATTTAAAATGATGCTGTGCATACGCTTCACCGCCTTGTGTAAGTAAATGTTTCAACAGCATGTCTGTATCTGCAAATATTTCTGTGCATGTGAGCGATGTGAGGAATGGTTTGTGGAATTTGAACTATTTTAGTTCTATGGCAAAGCTACTAAAGATGAGGGTGCTGCAGTGTGTAGGTGGTTAGAAAAAAATCAGGTTTTATGAATGATGTGCACGCCATTTGGTGCAATAGTTAGATTTTGCCGCAGTGCTTCATTTTGCAGAATGTATGGGGGTATTTTGCAGTTTGGGTGCATGGTTTTGTGAATTGTGTTGAGTACAGCCTTGTTTGCAAAATTTAGGGGTTTAGAAATTGGAAAAAAAAATGCACATTCATTTCATTTTAGTTCCATTCACACTGCCTCAAACTACTCTTTTTCAACGTGACACACACACACACACACACACACACACACACACACACACACACACACACACTTCCATGTACACTTTCTCTAACACACACTGTCCTCTAGCCCCTAAACGTGTGCCGGTTGCAGCAGTACTTTCTCAGGCATCAAGAATGAAGTCAAGGCAAAGCAAGATTGATTCTCTGGAGCCAGACAGCGATGGGCTGTACGCTGGGCTGGATCAGCACTCCTCCCCAACCCTCCTCACCTCCAACCGTCCACACAGCGGGGTGATTAATAACACCCCCTCCATTACCCTCTGGACACAGATGGGACGTCAGGTTGAAGGTTGATTGAGAACAACGCAGTGTGTGGTGTTACATCCCATCATACAGATTAGAACTCGGTCTCCAGACAGCGCCCCCTGCTGCCTCACGTGATTTGTATCCTTCAGGCATCCTTGTGTGTGTGTGTGTGTGTGTGTGTGTGTGTGTGTGTGCAGGTGAATCTGTAAAACTCACACGCTGACAAGTCTGTTGTGTACGAAGCAGTTTTTAATTTATGCACAGTAACACAAGCAAACATGTAAAAAGTTAGTTGCAACTGAACCATTGAATAACCTAATATTGGGTTATACACGTTGAACAGAAATATCTCGATGAATGGATTTCATCTTATAATATTATGATTAGCACTCCAGTTGGGGTTCAGGAGGATAGTTTCTGCTACGCTCCGTCTGTACAGTAAATGCCAATAACATCCTGCTCTCACAATTACATATATATGACCTAGAAGCCAAAGGAATAGCGAACACTATCAAAATTCAAAAACATTTTTTTTTACAAAAAATATAAAAAAGTACTGTGACAAGGACTGAACTTGATGCAGGCTGATATGGATACTCCTGATTACTTGTCAGAATACACATACATTTTTTTTTTCTTTTCAAAAGAAAATGTTTTACTCTTTAAACACTTGCGACACTGAATAATGTATTAAGAAAAACTACAGACATAGGCTTCAAACTTAGCTTCCTGTACAAAAACATATGTAACTTCAAAAGCAATAAAACTAGACACAAAAGAGATTTTACACTGATAATTCAATCACTCAATAACAGCTAGACTCTAACCCTAGACCCTGCAAGAGCGTTTAACAGAAAAAAAAAAAAACTAACAAAAATACCCCAAAACAAAAAAGAACAAAAAACTTGAAAATCAAAAAATATATATCTACATCCTGATTCAAGGACTGGAGGTGGATATTAATTCATCTGGAGATTGCTGTAGCAGCAAATGATAAAAGCCATCAGACATCACCACAGCCTTTCTTTTTATGACTTCTGCAGCAGACAAAAAGAAAAAAAAACTAACAACGCTGTCCTGAACCCAAGACCAGCAAAAAAATAATGCAGCTTGCAAGTCATCAGAAAAAAAAATGGAATGCGATCAATCATGCAAAACGAAAATGAACGGCAGAGAAAACACATCAGATGAAATCATGCAAAGCAGGTTTTGTGGTTATTTCCCCTCATTACAAATGCAGGTCTGTTTTAGAGGCGTCACAGGAAAAGTTAAAAGGGATTCACATTTCCCACATGTCTCTTTGAGTTGCTTCTTGTTTTTCCCTTTTTTTTTTTTGTTTTATCTGTCCACATCGGGAAATCCAGTTGTCCGTTTCTCAGCGAGAGTCAAGGCAAGATCTGCCCACGAATATTTCCACGTGTACCCCAAGGCACCTGAGAGAAAGTGGGCATTTCCCTCTGTTGGCAACACTGTGTGTCTGTTTCCATTACATACCAGCTGCCATAGAGTGGGACTATCCCACGCATGGTGTCACAAATCTCAATACAAAGCACAAAGAAAAGAATAGAGTCCGAATGGATGATAAGGTTGGCGTCCTCTCTATGATGGCATCTGAACAGCCGGATCGAGGGTTAATAGTCATCGTAGGTGTTGAGGTCGGTGAAGTATGCGTTGGTATAGGTCTTCCCGGCAAGCTGTGGGTTGAAGTATTTATTTCTTTCCTCCAGAATCAGATTATTTTTGTTGAAGGCCTGCAGTTAAGGGAAAAAAAAATAAAGGAGAGAGAAGGAAAGGAGAAAGGGAGAGAATAGTCAGTAAGGATGTGTTCATGACACATGAATCAAGTGATTATTCAGCCCACATGGCAAGGTTAAAGCAAATCCATCTAGCCGAAAAATAAAAAAATAAATAAGGAGCAACACAAATCAATGGGAGGCCACTCAGTGAATGAAACATACATTTCACAGAGCAAGGTCGAAGCATTTGCAAACAGGCCGGAAAAAAAAAAAATGATGAGCCACCACAAGGTTAAATTATTTCTGATGCGCGTCCGTATGTCCGCCTCTGTCATCTCTAACACCCAGCATCAGCAGATTTTATGGCCCCGTACATTGTCGGCCCTCTAGGACAATCGGCGCAATAAAAATCTATCAGGACGGGAGTCACTTTTCTGTTAAACAATAAGGAAGAGCCATGGGGGCGTCTTCCCCGTCCCCGAGTGACATAGTAAACATGGAACGAGTTCCTGGTGCCGTGCTCAATACAACATCAGCAATTTGGCAAATGGATGCGTTCACATCCAGTGTGGGGCGGCGTGCGTGCCGTCTGTCCCTGGGGCCGACGTAATTGAACACTTGATGATCCCACAATTGCGGCTGATGGATGTTTCCGGCTGATGCTGATAGGAAACGAGTGCGCTGGACGGCAAAAAAAAAAAAAAATATTCACTCATATTTTGCTTCTTTCCCCCATTATGCGATTTGAACACAAAGGGAATGTAATCAAGGCTCCCGCGGCCCTGCAGACAGTTACAGCCTCTGCAGGTGGCCCCACGGCTGCATTTAAACAGATGTGCTACGACGCCTGTTAGCATCATCCACTTTATCGCCTTTCTTTAAATCTCTTTTAATTGGATGAAGAAGGATTACGTTTGAGTTTTTGACGCAGTAAACAAAAAAAATGCTTAGATTATCAAACAGCATTAGTGACAGAGAGGTAACAGAGGAGCATTTTGAAACAGCAAATGAAACTATCAAGACGAGTGAAAAAAAACAAAAACACCATCAGACAATCATGAAGAAACTGCATGCAAATGGAGGCACTTGTTGAGAGAGAAAAAATAAAGATGGGAAGGGGGATACACTGCCTTCTCACAAGCCGGGAGGGGGATAGGGAGGGTCCTGTGTGATGGAGGGATGGAGGGATGAAGGGGTTCTGAGCAGAGAAAGAGAAACTAGAGTCTGTACTCCAACCTGCCACACACAGGAAGTGCCACAGGAAGTGGAAGGGGCACGGTGGGGAGGAGGAAGTAGTAGTGGTTGGGGTCAAAGAGTTGTTGGGAGGGGGGTTCAAGAGGCGGGATGTTGTAGAGGTCAGAGGTCAGTGGTTAGTAGAAAATCTCCAGGCCACGCATGGACACCCCCATGTTAGCAGAGAGAGGCTGGTGCATGGCGGGGTCGTCCAAGGGCAAGAGAACCGACACATCTGGCTGCAAGGGGGACAGGAATGGGCAAGAGTCATCCTCACACAAACCCCACAGCCATATTCTCTCTGGAAATATGATAAACTGCATAGAAAACTACAGCGAGATGGTGACTTTGAGCTCGTAAACTAGACGTCTGGAATTACTCCAGTTGGCCAACAAACCAGTATGAAAGGTCCCTATGAAAATGATACATCGTGCATAATAATAATAATAACTTAAGTGTCATCAACATCAGGATTTAAGCCAAAACGCTGTATAATATGGAATTGGGTGTAAATCATTCCTTCCTATAAACACTTTAAAGGAGGCATATTATGCTTTTGCACACTTTAACGGCAACAACCATTTAGGCTCAGTGAGGGAGAGCTGCAGGCGGAATGTGCTTCTGGGAAAATTAGGCAGTGTTCATTTGTCATGCAGCTCTTTTTGCGTTTTCCCTTGGACTTGTCTATATTCATATGCCCCCTTATCTGCAACTGAACTAACTGAATTATGCCCTATGCTTTTGACTGTAATTGCGTGACAGATGAACGCTCCTCACACCTTTATTTCCCAATGAAATTACATTCAGCGAGGTTTGCTCTGAGCCAAGGGATCTGTTCCCACTCCGTGGTACACTTACAAAACGCTGTCATATCCATGAAGCAATTTCGCAAACAGACATTCAGGTATTCACTTCGTTTACTTTACACTGATGCTGAAGAATTACTCTAACGGAATCGAGTAACTCTTTATGGCAAAACAAACTGCAGAGCAGTTCTGGAGCTCGCTACTCTCAGCTGTTAAAGCCAGGCGATCCCCTACTGACCACCAGCGTTTGGAATGAATTAAAATGTGTGTTTTCCTGCTCTAACTTAAAGGTCCCATATCGTTTCCCGGGTTTTATTTGAAGTTTTGATATGCCTAACCACATATATTTGTGATTTCAAGCACGAGAAATCTCCTCAAAGTAGTTTTACATCCTCTTCGGAGCTCGTTTGGCGTCTGCCTCATTAAAATTGATGAGCCCCTCCCCTGATTGGCTCATTTGAACGGCTGTGAATGGGGGGGGGGGGCTGTATAGTTGTGACATTACAGCAGCGGAGGGCTTGTTTCACTGACAGTTGTTTTGCATTTACAGATTATTTTATGAAGCCATCTCCATAATAGCACCTTCACTGTATAGCAGGCTATTTCCCAGCTGTACGGTCCATTCTATGAATGTTTAAAGTAACATTAAGGTCTGATCCTACTTTTAATACTTATAATTATAATAAAAAAAAGCAAGAGCACGTTTAAGATCCTGTTTACACTTGTCTCATTTCACAATAAATCAACTGGAAATGGATTTTGGAAACAACACATGGAGCTAACGTGCTTAACAAGCTGAGGATCCGAGAAGAATCCATTTTTCTTTTTAAATTACTCAGAATTCCAAAATCTGCTGCCGTTCTTGTAAACATCCTGCGGGGTGGAAGTACAGAAAGCTACACATGCGTAGACGCAGTGACTTACAGGCTGGAGCTTAACAGATGGTCAATTTAGCTCCTGTAAGACAATGATTTATGCTAATGGCTTTGTATGTCCAATAGCTGCTTATCAGCACTTGGTACGGAACAATTGGTACAAGAGCTTAAAAGTGGCTGACTACTGCCAGACTGTCTTTTGGACCGTCATTTCTAAGAAAAAATATTCTGAGTCCTATTTCGTGTTTGGTATTAAATCACAACCACATTAATTACTTTAAAGGGTAAAACTAAAAAGCAGAGACAGGTGCCGAAGTGGTTGAAATAGCCGGTTACTCAGAGTTGGTGGGAATCCTTGAACGAAAGCCCAGCTGGACCATGAAGTGGCTGTGGACAAGCACTAATCAGGAGCTCAGCCTGGCACTGAGAGCCTGGTGTATCACTGGATGACAGGCTGTTTGTTCCATGAGAGGAGCTGGATCTTTGTCAGCGGCAGTGACAGTCTGTACTTTAGTGCAATAATCATACAAATAGTGTGAAGGAATTTTCATATATCGGGGTATCAGCCAGCTGTCTTTTTTTGGGTCAAGATGTACCTCTCCTCAGGGTATTATGTTTTGTTCCTAAGCCAAGTCTGCCTGGGAAGCAAATGCTTATCTGAAGTATAACTAGGCATGCAGACAATTCTCCTGCAGGCTCGTTGGAACAGCCTTCAAGTGTCCAGAATGCACTTGGAGGGTCTGTTTAATCAATTAAGTGTCAATAAATCCTGTTATTTATTTTTTCATTTTTGCATAAGACAGCCAAGCGTTCTGATATTTCTGAAAGAATGAGATTTCCATACGACGGTGCGTGGAGGTGACGCCGAGCCTCCTCCCCCCAACGTCCTACCCACGCACTGATAAGTAATTGCATTAGTGTGTTATGAGAAAGCAGTGTATGACCGCTGACACACAACAAAGTCACACACTGAGACACAGAGCGGGGCACACGGAGAGAGAGAGGGAGAAACCAACGCACACCTGCCCATCGACCACACGGCTAGAGCGTGTGTTGGCGCGCTACGGGGGGGGGGGTGGCGTGACATTGACAGTCATGCAGCAGGAAGTGTGCGTTTAATCACAGCTGAAGCCGCTGCTCACGGTGACGATCAAACCAGCCGAGTCACGGAAAACGTTAAAGAAACGCGGCTTCGCCCTCTACACATCTGGATATCTGTGGAGCGCGACCCTCCTCCCACCGACCTTGATGGCTTCCACGGAGTCGTATTTGTCCAGTTTGTTGATGTGGTTGGTGATGCTGGTGTTGAGCGGCGCGGCCGAGATGGGGTGGATGACGGTGGCGTCATGCGACTGCTGCTGGTAGCGCTGGCAGTAGGAGTACACCAGCAGGGTGACCAGGCAGCCCAGGATGGAGCTGCTCAGCCCCACGGCGATCATATGGAAGAGGTTGAAGTCTGGAAGAGAGAGAGGGAATCTCTGTCAATGCACACAGTTGTAGCTGCAATTCATATAGTGGTGATGGAGGGCTCTAGAATATAACTACTTCTAAAACTGTTCCTCCTTTCTTTCCCCATTTCTGTGTTCAAAAATGAAAATGTGCTGCCACAGCAGCCAAAAATAAATGTGAAATAAAATACACAAACTGTGACTGCCTCCCACATTCACAAGTATTCACCCCCTTGGATGTTTTACCCTTTTATTGCTTTCATTAATCAATCATGGTCAATAAAATTCACAGGCTCACAGCAGTGAGTCTGTGTGGATAAGTCTCCATCAATCTTGTACATCTGCCCACAGCAATTTTGCTCCATTCTTCTTTGCAGAGCTGCTCAAGCTCTGTCAGGTTGCGTGGGTATTGGGCATTAACAGCCCCTTTTCCAAGTCTAGCCACTAATTCTCTATAGTATTGAGGTCTGGGTTTTGACTTTGCCACTCCAGAACATTTACCTGGTTCTTTTTAAACCATTCCTGTGTAGCTTTTGCAGTATGCTTCAAAACATTGTCTTGCTGCAAAATAAATCTTCTCCCAAGCCATAGTTCTCTTGCAGGATTTCAGTGCATTTTGCAGCATTCATTCTACCCTCTATCTTTACAAGCCTTCCAGGTCAAGCTGCTAAGAAACATCCCCACAGCATAATTCTACCACCACCGTGCTTCAATTTTGATCTCATCAGACCAAAGAATCTTCTTCCTCTTGACCATAGCGTGTTCCACATGCTCTCTAGTTGAGATCTAATATGAATTTTCCTCAACAGTGGCTTTCTCATTGCCACTCTTCCATCTTTGACTGGTCTCTCCCATCTCAGCTGAAGCCTGTAACTCCTTCAGAGTCGTCGTACTCCTGATCTCTCCTGATTCAGGCAGAATTATAATTCTCCATAACCCTTTCCCTGGGTTGTTTGTAGTCTTCTGTCTTTGTGGTGTGATGTAGCCAGGTAGACTGATCTAGTCTGGACCCTTCAGACACAGGTGTTTTATACCTCAATCACTTAACACACACCCACACCACTCAGGTGATCTTCATTTCACTGATTGTGAGTCTGTTGGAACCAATTTGATGGACCCCCATTGAATAAACCATTAATTTAGGAAGGGAATGAATGATTATGCAAACAATTATATTTCTTTATATGTTTTTATTTCTTTGATGCTTTGTAGAAACTCTACTTTATAGAAATCTGATTCACTTTATCCCAATAAATGTTTGTGTTAAAAAAGTTTTATTGACCATGATTGATTTATGAAAGCATAAAAGTGTAAAACCAGACTCCTACTTAAATTTATTAGCATTCAGTAATGGTATTCATGATATCATTTAATGAGTCATACTTTTTCTTATTCTTCCTTAATGGTTGCCCTACTATTATAATCACTCAAGACATGAAACTACCTTGCATGTAAAGACTTTTGACCACTGAGCTGACATACTGATAAGGCTTTTGCCTCTGGTCAAAAACAGGTAGAGGAGAGAGTGATTATTTGGGTATTTTACTATTAGCAGTGTCAGTGCACTGCAGAGTGCATACAGCCTCCATTGAGCTCAATTAAAGGGTTAGAGAACTCTGCCACCTGACCTTTGAACTCTGATACCCTACTCATCAAACCAAAACTCCAATCCCATCTGTTTGCCTACTCCCGCTAGCTGTGAGGTTCCCCCTCACCATTGTTTGTATATTGTAAGCTTCTCTTGTAATTTTATTTGGTTCTATCCCTCTTGTACAGTGACCTTGGGTGTCGCTGTTAAATAAAATGTATTTTTATTGTTATTAGCCTGTCAGCCTGTAAAACTCGGAACAAAAGAAGGTCCCATAAGCCTCACTTCTCTCATAGCTTATTGCTGTGAGCACAGAGAACCAGTGCAAGGCGACCTAGAGAAATGTATGAGTGTTCTTATCAACTCCAACCTTTTTCATACCTAGATTCTTGGAGTTGTGCAGTAAGTGAACACTCAAGTGATTGTACAAATTTACTGTGGGAAATAGTCGCTGTACAGTATATCCTGAGCCGATGGCCGTCGAGATAAACCATGAGCAGCGCCACTCACATATATAAGACAGCAACGTTTGCAGGGAACGTCGTCTGCCGCGCTGCACTTAAAACTAGAGCTGATATTTATGGCTTGGGAAGCGCAATGAATTTTTAAATAAGTACAAAGCTTCTCATATCTGGCGGTGAGCGTGATCAGGTCACTGTTCTTTAATGCCTCTACTGTGTGTTTAACGCTGAATTCATACACTGCCGAAGAGGAAAGCGATCTCATTGCCTGAGATACTGTGTTTGTGTAACACAAAGTGCTTTCAGCTTCTTTCCCCCTTGCACACACAAACACACACACACACACACACACATTACCTCCACAGCGTCTCTCCTCCTGACTGGAGCGTGCAATCGAGACTTCTGACAATGGAGAAGAAACAGCAGAATTAGGGCCAAAAAACCAAACACACCCCCCGTTACTGTGACAAATTGAACCCTTGAAGGTGAATGTGGAGATGAAAGCTGTACTCAATATTAAACAGATTATCGTAAAAACTCCACAAGCTAATCGCAGCCGTGGCACCTGCAGTGGTTTATGAAAAGTATCAGCTCTCATTAAAGGGGAAAAAAGTACAAGACGTTGCTAATGACCCTTAATGGACTACCTTTCCCATTAAAGGGGATGGATGATAACGTATAAAGGCAAATGGGTAATTCTATAAAAACTTGTGAAGGGTTTTAATGAGTATTATATCCCTGGTAATTAATACAGAAAGGTTACAAATCTGTGTTTCAATCAAATGTTTATCCTGTCTAATGGTGAATGATTTCTGAAGTTCAAGCATTCGGCCCATGAATTAATCGCTGGATCACATTTGTCTTTTCTTTGACGTCTAGTGGAATATATTTAAACATGTAAAAGTAGTTGTTCCCAGACAATTGGTGTGAATAACATTCTTTGTCGAAGGGGAGTTGTAGCACAAATCAATGCTCTCGGGTGTCTCGCGTTACTGGCGGTCAATAGGGAGATGCTTATCTAAGCAGATATCAATACGGAGGCCGCATTCACACAGGATAAGGCATCAGGGTTTTTTTTTTGTTTTTTTGGCCAGCCGTCTGGCAAGACGTCGTAACAGAATCAACTTTCAGAGAAATGCGACCCGACGTGGGGCTGCCGGGGCCAATCAGGAACCCGCCTCATCAGGGCTGCACCGGCCCCATCAAGGGGGACTACAGAGAGGACTTTTCTCTTTGTTTGATGGCGTTAAAAGTAAAGTTGGACTTTGATGTTGGTTCCCCAACTCATTTTCTGAGGCTGAGAGCTGTGTGTTGGGGAAATTGAGAGAAAGAGAACAGCATTGGTTGAGTGCTTTTCTGCTCCCACACCATGTGAACGTAGCTTATATTGTATTTGTGAACACAACGTTGTGCCGTAACTGCACCAAGCACAGGTCAGTGAATTTCAATCACTAAACAAGAACTTTTATACATTTTAAAAGAGGATTAAAATAACATGAAGGCCAGAAAAGGCCAAACCAAAACAGAACTTAAAACAAAAGAAAACTGCATCCCCTGAACCAACTTCCCCTCTGCTCTGTTCCCTCTAGCCCTCCCGGCAGGGCTCCGCCCCCTTTTCAATACTCTGGACCGTACCACCTGTTGAGGTGTACGGGGGTGAACCGACCCAGGAGGAACCTCTCACAGCATCTATAGAAACATACACAATTAAAAACCGATGGATTCCTTGTACCGCCAACAAAAGCAACATCCCTCTAAATACAAAAACTATTACGGTCTGCAAACAGTTTCCTAAAATGGCCTGAAGCCCAGAACTGTTTCACCTACTTCCCAAATCCTCCGTGTCTGTCCCTGTCTGCTAAGTGGACCTGATGAGGCAAAGCTGAACTCATTCTACCTGATTGAGCAGCCACCAAACACACACACACCTTTAACTGATAATCCTGGAAAAACAGGGTCTAATAAAAGGGAGAAGAGAGCCATTTTCACAAAGAACTTTATGAACTGTGAGTCTTTCAGAAGTGTACTTTTTGGAAAATGTTTAATTTTGCAACATGGTGTTGATAAAGTTTATCATAGGAGGTTATAGTTTGACATTTTTGAGAGTAAACTCCTATGAGGAAACCGTTAACTTAATCTTAGCTTAGTGCAAACATTGCTTTATTGTAGCCGGTGACATTCCAAAAATAACAATTTTATACAAAAGATTGGCCACATCTCAGAATATCCTACTATTATTTACCATTAAAACCTTATCAGGAGAACAACTTAGTTTCAAAGGGAAAATCACTGCCTCAATGCCACCAGGAGACATTTCTTTGTTTCTTTCCACTATTTGGTGGAGAAAAAAAGGTGAAACTGCTGGAGTAAGTGCTTTTTTTACATGGCGTGATTAAACGCTGAGGTCATAAGGAAAGTAATATAACAGCAGGGGTTGTTGGAATGAGAGGGGAGACGGGCCCTGAGCGAAGCGCCGTGGCTCACACCCCTGTGTAATCACCCGCCGCGTCCAGGAGTCCTTGAGCGGGACGGTAAACTCCGCTATATCCAAATTCGCTGCCCTGTCGCTGAACCTGACCTCTGACCGGATACCGGTGCCTTCAAGGGGCCGATAACATATTCCATTATCGCGGGAATCCCAGGTAAATGAGCTGAATTACCGCTGTGGGCATATGGCGGTGAACAACGTGTGTGCGCTCAAAGTCGAGTGTCAACTCACGCATGATTGAACAGGACGTTTGTATAGACAAGAAGCAGGTGTGTGTTTTCCACCGTGGAGGACGGCTGTGGGAGTGTGTGTGTGTGCGCGCTCACCTGGAATAAAGTTGGAGTCGGGGGAGCAGGGCCTGGTCTCACTGGTGTTTCCAGAGCACTGGTTCCCAGTGGGAAAAAGGACGTCACAGTGACGCACGCGCAGCTGGGCCCCGTTGGAGTCACAGTGGGACCACTCAGACCAACTGGACCAGCTCTCTGGAAACGGGGAAAACGGCAGCTCATCTCAAACCTGCCCAGTGTGTCCATATGGGTGTGTGTGTGTAAATGTGTGTGTGTGTACTGTAGGAGTTTGTGTACGCCGTCAGCTGCATATTAGTCATGCATGAGTGCCATCTGAGGGGCAGAGAGAGACTAAAGAAAACAAATAATGAGCCTGTGATGGATTGGTGGCCGAGTCAGGGCCCTAAGCTGCCTTGCACGGAGGTGTGTGTGTGTGTGTGTGTGTGTACCTGGACATGGTTGTGTGTTGCACAGTGCTTCCTCAGTGTGCAGGCCCAGGCAGATGTCCCCTCCGTAGGCCGGCGGGGGGTTGCTGCAGGTGCGTGTCCTCATGTAGTGTCCACCTCCACACGTCACCGAGCACTTGGACCATGAAGACCAGCACGACCAGCTGCCGTCCACTAGACAAAACATGTCAATCCATTTCTTGTGTTAATGCTGAAATTGTGTCGAGGAAAACACAGTGTTTTAAGTGATTAACAATTTGACTTGTGGCATTCACAAAGAAGAAAAGGAAATAGTTTCTAAATTACACAGTTGCTTGTTTTCTAGGAGACTATTACCCCAAATTCACGATTTTCTTGTTTTTTTAGGCTTAATGTTCCAGGTTAATTCAAAAGACCATTTTCTCTGAGCATCAAGTGATTGTGGAAGTCATTTGAAATAATCTCAAACAGCGACGTGTGATGCGAAAATATGAAGCAATTTGAATATGTAAGCTGGTTTGTTTGTGTTTGTGTTTTGAAGTGACAGGAAGTGTGCTTCATCCAGCTGTTGCAGCAAACGCCTGATCCCCCCCCCCCCCCCCCCTCCCCACCAGAACTCAACAGCCTCTCCTGTGAGTAATAAAGATAAATGAACCATCGTAATCCGCGTTGTTGTTCCTCCCTTCATGTGGTGCCAAGTGGCAAACATCACGCAGTTAAAAATGTGAAAATTCATGACAGCGTCGGCACAAACGCACACACATGTAGAAGACATAATTAGACGGATAGAAGGAGATATTGAGATGGGAAAAGCTTTAAAATGGAGCAATCTTTGGCCGTGAATGACAACAGAGGTAAATACACGTTGCCAATCATCTGTATAAAAACCCCGCTTCATTGTGGCAGGGAGAAATTCTTCCAGAATTTTCAGAACCACTTGAGAATTGCTTTTAAAGACCTGCAGCTGGCTGGCAGCGCTGTGCAGGTAATTGAAGTTGCCGATGCTTTTTGTCATCTCGGTGTAATTTCTCTATCACAGAGTGACACACAAGTCGATTCCTGGCCCTCAATGACGGATCGTCTCATCTCGGGCGTTGACGCAGGAAAAACACGGATTCATTTGTTTCCGTACCAGATGGATGGTAGGCATAATACCTTTTCTCTCGTTCAAAAGGGGGACAGGATTAGCCATGGGAGGATTACAATTGGTCCACCGGCGCAGTCGGTCCACCTCAAAATAATATCTCACTTTCAGACGGGTGCTAATTGAGTATGCATTAGTATTCATTGCTGCTCAAACTGGGTTAAATCTGTTCCTCTGGGGGACAGGAGAGCAGAGTTGTTCATCAACACACTGGAGCCGTGTTGTTATTACAGTCAACATCTCTGGATAGGTGTACTACAGGTATTAGCATAGAGACGTCGACGGCAAAATAAAAGCCCATTCACTCGATATTATACCGCTGGGGAGCACTCATGGTGGCCCCCCACGGGCAGATCCTCCCCCCGGATAGAGCGAATAAATCACACGTGTCTGGCTTTGGCGGCGGCGTAGGAGCCGGTGGGGGCAGAAAGCAGCGCACTTCCTGAGTGAATTAACAGGCAGTAAAAACGGCATCGACGGCCGTTAAGGCTCTTGTCTCCCTTTTTCGCTCGCGTACCGCACGGCGGCAGTTATGGAGACGGATAACGGTGTGCCGTTAGCGAGGTTACCCAAGCCCTTTTATTCCGTGGGGCCTGATTAATAATCATCGGGGACGGCGTGCTCTGTGTCTGCTTTGCTGGAGACCAGGTGTGCCTTATGCCGAACTAAGCACCGGATTTCCATTTAGACGCCTAACTTCCCCTGTCAGACAGAGTATTCTTTTAATTAGAAAGCTTCCCCTCGCCGTCCTCTGTTAGCCGAGTGTTGAGAATGCATTGTCTCGTGGCTTCTCACAACAGAATAAGGACTCCCATAGCTGGCAGCATAATTACGCAGCAATGTTATTACATACTGGAGTGCCACCGGGATTGTTTCTTTGATTCCTGGTGTAAATTGGGGTCCTTGTCACACCTCTTATCTGCAAATGATTTCTTTTGTGGTTCCTTATGATTTGGTAAGTCATTTTCTCTCCGTGGTTCTCTATCCATTAATCAAGGGAAAAATACAGCCTGAGCATGAGTAGTCTGTATTTATCTGTGTGCGAGAGAAAAAGAAGCTGACTGTAATTGACTCCTAAGCTTGAGTGTTTTTTTTATTGTTTTTTTTTATCTGTGTGCTCTGCTTTTTTGCCAAAGATGTTGTTTGCGTGAATGTCTTTTTCGCTAAAGCCAGCGTCTTGTATGTGTTCACTAGATGTTTGAGCAAGCTCGAGCTGACCCCAAAAAAATCAAATTTTCGACGTTTCAATTGTTGCCATGGTAATCGATCACAAAGTCTGTGATCTTTTTTTTATTTTTAAGCAGAAAGCATGCAACATAGACAAAGAAGTCGAGTGTTTGGAACAATTTTAGCTTAACTTGAGGCTCGAGTTGCTGTTTGTGGTTGTCATAGTAACTGTCTGTTATAAATATATTAATTAATTAATTAAATATCACGGTGTAGTGGTTGTTCCTGGTTGGTTGGCTGAAAATGGCAACTTCATTTGAGTTCTATTTGGGTTGGATGATAAAAAGGCTGTTTCTCTCCCTCTCTCTTGCTTTCCGTGCTTGTGAGCAAGAATGACAATTTGCGGTGCTCAATTTTGATTAATAAATTTCCCAAAACATGGTAATCTCGCTCTGGCTCTAGCATCCCTTACCTGGACACGGGGTGATGTTACATTCCTGGTACTCCTGGGCCTGGCCCAGGCAGGTCTGACCCCCGTACTTGGGCTCGGGGTTGCTGCAGGTCCTCTTCCTGCTGCGGATGCCCCGGCTGCAGTCTCTGCTGCACTGGGACCAGGAACTCCAGGACGACCAGCCGCCGTTCACCGTGTGGCCCGAGATCCGCCCCAGCCGAAGCACCTCGCCTGTTAGAGAGAGAATGGAAAATGTAAAAATGATCTATTCTGCTCCCACACCTGGAGGTGTTAGCTCTGCCGCGCATTCAGACAACTTTTCCTATAAAGCCTATTCTTTTTGATAACAAAGTGGATGATACTTGTCCTCCCTTCTTGGCATCACTGTGTGTGTTTCTTTTGAAGAGGAAGACGAGGAGCGGGGAGTCAATAACTCGACTCTTGATAACAGTGACTGTGCCTTTACTTGTGCAGTGGGGAGATACTTTAAAAGCTTTAGCTCAATTTGTGCTGAAGGAGCGGCTCCTTTTGTCATTTTCACACCTGTGAATTCACACGTTAGCACCAGTCAGGCCGCTTCGTCTTTATTTAATTTGATTATAGATCAAGGCTAACACTACTTTGTTGATATCATCTCTGTATAGCTACTTCTCATCCCAAAGCCACCCTTTGTGTTATTCATTTTGGACATCTAGCATCACAATAGAAAATTGATTATAATATTGAAAGTTTGTTCTCTGAGTCATCCATTTGTCATTTAACTTTGTACTCCAGTTTCATCTTTCTATATATCAATAATTGTAATTAGAGTTGGCACATATCCTTCATACCCCAATCACTACTTTAATACTTTTAATCCCCCCAAAAAAGCCATTTAAAAATGACTAGACAAATGGATCTGCACCTTTGTTTAGGGAATTTTAACTTTTGTCGATTTGTTCTGCAAATTTAAAACTTTATTCTGCAATTTTTTAGCTTTTGTCAGTTTATTCTGCAAATTCTCTTCTAACATGTATTTATTAAATCCATATATCTCAAGCAAATCTTGGACAAGAAATTAATTCCTATTAAAAAACATGTTATATATAGGATATTGTTAGTGACTTATAATAATCAGTCTTTCATTAAATTAGAGGTCCTATTCTCTGGAATTCAATAAATGCAACTTTGTAATCATTGTCTTCTTTAGCTTTAACACATTTCAAATGATCCTTTATCTCAATTCGCTTTTCTTCTTCTGTACAATTATGCTTTTTTACGCTATAATATTTAATCATCACCTTTGTGCAAATAAACTCAACTAAGCCAAGTTACTTCAGTGAAAGTTATCATAGTTTAATTTACTTGACTGGTCCCTAGAAAGGGGAACAGGAGACTCATTCTCAGTGTCCATTGAGGAAAGCTTGTGTTACCTAGCAACAGTAACTAAGGGGACTCAGATGTAGAGAGTCAGCTAACAGCTAGGTGCTAACAGGCAAATCTAAGATGTGAAGTGGACTTTGTTAATATTATATGTGCCAAACATCATGCTGACCCAGTGCTAGTTTGGTTTTGCACAAGAACAAAATGGTTCTAAAAAAAAAAAAAAATCCTACAAAGAAAAAATGTCGGCGTTTCAAAAAGCGACATGAATAGAGGGCGGGGACGGATGGATGGATTCAGCAAATGTAATCCATCATTTAATTCTTCACAGACCTCCTGTCATTTCATAGAGATGGATTCTGCGAGCGCCGTCCTGACTCCTGTCAACGCGTCTGCTCATCAAACAACATCAGCTGACTAATCTGTGTACTCTCCTCCGGAATCGGAGAGAGAATTCCTAATGAAATAAGAAACTGTAATTTCTATTAAAGCATTATTACCGCGCGCATTAATCAGCGCCATGCTAATGTGACTTTGCTGAGACACAGAGAACAGAATGAGGGAGGAAGAAAAGCTGCTGGCCTTTCTGAATGAGCGACTAAACTCATCTATTTGAGTGAATAATAATCACCTCCAATGAAATTACAGTCACTGTCCAGGCCTTTCTCTGATGATCCTCAATCACCGGGGCCATTATCTACTTTTTCAGATAAGAGTTGAAGACTTCATTTTTGGTCTGTGCTGGACGTGCTTTGGGTCCCTCTGTTCCTTCTTGTTCCCTTTAAAAGAGGAAACGGGAACACAGCAGTAGCACATCTGGAGCCTGAGAGGTAACCACTCGACCATGTCATAATAACAGCTTCCTTTTTTGTTTTTTGGTCTGATTCTTTCGTTTCTTTAATCTGTTTTTATCATTTTCATTATCTCTACCTCAACTGTTTTTACTGCCGCCTCCTTGCATCCGTCCCCTTCCACCCCCGCCTACCTTCCCTATAACCTTCCCCATGCCTCGTGTCCCCCTCCCTGTCCTCCTACCCCGGCCTCCTCGTTTCGTCGGCGTGCTCTTCTGGCTGACAGTCGTCGCGGCGGCGCCTGCTTTGTATTCTCCGGGAGAGGACGGCGTGTTTACCTAGCGCGGATCCTCGACCTCCTCATAACTACGGGCTGACCTTGGCGGTGCACAGGCCGCCTCACCCCGGTATCAAGCTGCCGCGGGTGCTGACAGGCCTGTCGAGGCCCAGCGCTCTTTATCGATTCCGAGCAGGCGGCGGCGTGGACAGTCCCGCTGCCACGGTGGTGACCTGCACTCTTTATCAAACCCCCTTTTTTAAGCCCAGGAGACCGGAATGGTGCTCATCTCTAAACGGAATGGAGTGCTTCATAATCATCCCTCTCATACAGGCAAACACTACAAGAGCCTCTTAGTCATCGACACACACACACACACACATATACCTTCCTATACTAACATTATTCTACACTGATCCAGTGTGGACCGTTTTCACAATATATAAATGCAAATATCCTTTTTTTACTTTAAATAAGTTGCCAAGAGGCTGCTTGCAACCCACGTACACGCCGATGCAGGTATATGCACAGACAGAAATGTACAGTTAATTACGCTAACATGAGCAAAGCACCCACACACGCAGCACTTCGGTCTGCTGGCTCTGATGTACTCCGCCTTTTGTTAATGCTAATTCCCAGCGGCCCGGCCTCCTGCCGCCAAAACAAACAGCGTGGCGCCCTCCCTCTCAAATAGGCAGCGACTAAATCTATCGATCGGCAGAAGAACCCCGCGCAGCCGGAGAGAATTAATCCTCACTCTCCTGACGAGCCGGGCCGAGGCAAAAGGACACAGTGCAGCATCAAATGGTCCCCGCTGCACAGAAACTAGGACATGAAAAACCTCAACCTCACACCCTGTTCAAAGGCAAAACAGACTGTAAACAATCATCAAGTTCTCATGCGTGTGTCTGCGAGAGAGACAGAGTAAAGACGAACGTACATGTGGGAAAAGGAGAAAGAGGGACTCTGAGGTCACAAAGACACGCAACGCGGTGCAATCTAACGTACTGTATGGGCAAGCGTGAACGCATTCAAAGAGTCAGAGGAGTGAGAGGAATGAGGCCAAAACAGGAGGAAAGAGCGAGGCAGATGGAGGCGGAGGGAGAGGTGGAAAAAATCGCAGACCTTCAGGGGGGGAGGAGAGATGGACTGTCATGTGTGAACAAAGTTTTATCAACGCCAGAAAACGATTGGACCACACTGAGAGAGAGAGAGAAACGAGGAGAAGAGGAGAAGTCCTTCCTCCACCCTGTCCTAGATTCTGAACTGCACATTTATTCCCCATTACTCTTCCCCCTTCTTCCCCCGACTTCACTTTCACATCAGCGGTGTCTCCCTGTGGAGGGACCGCTTCTTCTTCTTCTTTTTTTTTTGACGTGTTAGTCTTCATATTTTTTTTTTACCTAGGTACAACATACCCAAACATGAAATAAAACGCTCTCTTTGCTCACAGTGGTGCAGCGTGACAGTATTCCCTGCACTGTGCTCTGAGTTGTGCCGGGCTACGGCAGACTCAGCCAGTAGATAGCAGACTCCAGTGGGGAATTTCCATGGAAGAGACAATTAAAAGTTTCCGAGGGAACAATTAAAACTTCATCCCAGAAGAGCACGAGGGATCAGTGCAGAAACGCGGGCGAACGCCAGAACACAAACAAGCAGCAGAGAACATGGATGTGCACGCTAACCTGAGGCGAGTGTGTGTGACACTTTCTTGTAAAATGTGCATTAACAGACACAGCACACACCTTCAGAGCGTGGAGCCCTCGACTAAAACAGAGTCATCCTCCGTTATACAGTAAGGTTGACAACGGGGAGATTTACTGGACTGTGTCAGTACTGAAAGTACAATGTGAGACCTCCTGTTGGCATGAGCCAGTGATTTTCAGAAGGTGAAACTCCGGGTTCACGGTTGCATTTCCACACCATTAACTTCAAAACACATATAGATTCCATATCTGACAATCTCAGCGGCTGCCAAACAGCAGCTCACTGTTCTTTTAAAGATCCCTGCCAGACATGTTTTAAGATGTACATTAAAAAAAAGTTTAATTACCTTGTTAAAATCCTTAAAATTACATTTGCCTCCTTCCACCTCACTCAAAAATATAGAGTTTATAAATAAGCAATTTGTCACTGGATTCACTGTAAATTCCATTCTCAGTGTTGTTGTGTGCAGGAGGTTTAAAGTTTCCACATTGCATTTGTGTAAAAAGAATTTGGGCCACGATTAGTTCTGTTGTGATGTCACAGATCCTGCTCATAGGCCAACCCCTAATCATTGTATTTCCAATAAGCACAGACACATATGGCAGATGAATGAGAAAACAGCCTTCTGTTGTCAAACTCCACGCACGCATCATTTTGCACACAGCGAGGCTCAGGAATAGCAATAGGAACAAGAATAAAAACACATTTTAGAGCTTTTGCTCATTGTTTATCTAGCAAGTTTGATTTTCTGTCAACATGGCTCAGTGGTACATAATGTTTTCACTTTCTGATTGCAAGTTGCCCTTGAATGCATCACCAAAGGCTGTGTTAAAATGCTCCGTGCTGTTTTCAAAACTGCTGCAACAATAACACAACTTTGACAAGTTTGCGGTAAATAAATGTTTACTGTGATTGATTACCTTCCACATGTAGGTTTCAAGGTCTCCTGGTTGTTTTACGTACCGTAGTGAAATCGAGTGAAACTAGCAGCCGATAGAAGGCGGGAATTCAGTCTGATGATACATTTCAGAAACGTGCTGGCAACAATGGAAATAGATGGCCTTTGTAGTAAAATACCTTGAACATGTACCAACAATGTACCAGTGCATATTCTAAATGTCAGGTACTTCCTCCAATGCTAAATTCCACACTATAAATTGTCTGTGGCTCGACTCAACCTTGGCTCACTTGCACATAGAGTCTCATGACCAGCTTCGGGTTTGTGAACGCAGCAGAAATAAAACGCCAGCAGAAATTCAAGCCTGCTCTCAATCCTCTCCTACCAATACAATCACAGGTAACACAAAGCACCGCACGGCACTGCAGGATATAGCGGCGGGTTTGTCGTAATCGCGAGGTCCTTTTTAAAGAATGAGGAAACTACTACAACCTAAATTGCCAACAAACAGTACAAACAGGATTGATTTTTTCTTCCACCTAGGAAAACGTGCTTCTATCAAAGAAACAGCCCTTTGCTTCTACCCGGGTAATTTGAGTTGCCAAGCCGCGCTCTGCACTCTCCATTGGTAGCATCCAGCCTGATTGCACAAAACAAGCAGAAAGAGAGCGAGCCAATGTCAGGCCAAGACAAACTTATCACTGAGGTAGAAAGAGAGAGACTTGAAACTTCTTGTGTGTGTAAAGTTCATTGCTGAAGCCTGATTAGAAGGCACTGTCAAAGACTCCTGACGACTGGTACAGTGTTTTTGAAGAGGTCAGCACCATAATTTCACAGTAGAATTTTCTTGACAGCCAGCGTTGTATTTTTCTTCACTTACTTGGTAAATTGTTGACTCCCTGCCACTAAAATTTGTGCCGCTCTATGTGGCAATCTAATAGGCAATTGGATAGTGCTCTGCAAATTTAGTGTCAAGGACAAATGCGATCATAGGGTTGTCAACTCCATCTGGTAGTAATCTGGAAGAGGGCACGGGTTACGTACTTAACTGGGGTACAAAATATATCGAAGGATTTTGTCACCAACAACTTTTGTACTACAGTAAATATAGCAGTATCAGAAATAAAAACAATATAGGAATGAAGCAAAAGAGAATCTTACCACAAAAAGAAAAGACGCAGATTAAATATATTTACTGATGATCTATTAATTAATTATAACCCTATTTAATTAATTACACAGGGTTGATGAAATGGGAAGTTACCTCTAACCCTAAGATCACAGGATCACCATATAGTCTAATTCTCCATATCATTATTGCCAATTTTAATTTTAATTTAGTAGAACTGCTCTCAGGCAAAAAAGCAGGTTTTGTATTTTAGTCCTATTCTTTCCTGCTCATTTTCCAAAACATGCCATAGTTTGGATGGTACAAACTCTACCTTAAATGAAGAGAGAGAGAGAGAGAATTTATAGTATATAGCTTTGAAAATATTATAGATCTGAGATGAAACTGACAGAAGGGTGGGGACTGAGAGAGAATAAGTACAGTTCATCTGCTACTTCAGCACCACAGATTCATCAATACACAGCACAGTCGGGCTCCTGATATTTCAGAGCCATGGTCGGGGTCATAGATTCTAACTTGCACAAACCTGTGTATGGATCAATGAGCTAGGCAGACTAGACGACCGTGCTCAGCTAAACAAACCCTGGGCCCCTCCCCCTCTTATATCCCCTACACCACAAAACCAACTCCTTGCTGTGTGGACCCAATAATAATGAAGATTCGGCAAAAGCTTTCATTCTTCTGTTAATCAATTTCAGTTGCTTCTAACCTTGTCACACTGCTCCATCAGTTCTGTGTTTCCGTGCTGTCAATAGTTTCTGTCAGTCACAAATTCCTCCACCGTCAAAATTGGCCAATCGGCTTTCTGCCTGCACAATTGTTGGGTGCTGCTATTATAGATTTACTATTACCCAGCCCAGCCATCCCCATCAGCACCACGATGCCCTGATTGGTCCAAAAGATTGAGATGAGAGCTTCCATTTTCCACCTACTGACTTCACTCCATCACCAACATCCACCTCCGGGGAGATTCACTTCTATCTCCTCTCATCATGGCCCTTTTATTATATGAGGATGCTTCATGCTGACAGAGTCTAATCACATAAGTCTTACTCTGTTGCTAAACTCTTTATACATTTCCATTTGAACTCCCATTGTAAATTTATGATGTGTGATAATGCAGCGCTCAGAATGCAGTTTTCAATAGAAGAACGTCCCCCAGGCATAAGACATGCATTATATAACTTAATAAACAGTGTGCAGACATGTTAGCACGGCTAGTTCTGTTTTTTCTTGATAAACAGTAAGACTACTGTAGACAAAGAGAGTGCTGACTGTGGGGAGTGAGAGTGGGGCTGAGAAACAGAAAGACAATAAGGATGCTGGAATGGTTGCCATCCATCAGAGGCATCTCTCAGCACTGTCCTGTGTCTACTCAGTGTCTGCTCATGACATCTGTGCAGGGGAAACTAATCTGTCGCCGAAGAGAAGGCCCTGGCCTTGATACCGGATCAGCTGAAGTGAAACACATCAGCCGGCTGACACGCCACTGCTTCTCCCTGGGAAAAAAATGAAGCCATCACTCAATGGGCACAAGCCGGCAAAATTACAAACTCACAACCTTGGACAGAAACGTCTTTCATCTCACTGTAGGGGTGCTCCCCCCCACCAATGTGTCGGCTCTATCTTTGCGAGATGTAAATAGAAGGGGAAAAAATAATAAAACTTTCCAAGCCCAGTATTACAACTGCAGACTCGTAAAACCAGCCCCAGTGAACTTTTGGAAAATTTCACACCTCTTTCGTAGACATGTGGCCTCACATAAATCATCATCCATTGTCTGTTGGCGCGGTGGGCCGAGCCATAGCTTCAGAGAACAACAGTGACTAATAACCGGTTGACTGACTAATGACAGACTGGTTTGAAATCTGGTTAGTAATTCACTGTTTTCTGAGCCTCTTCCCCCAAAACAGCAATTGTCCAGTCATAGCTTTTACACCTGAGACTGGGCACGTTGGACAGGCCGAGCTTTAGGTTTCTGCACAAGGCAAAATTGTTTGGAGAGTTTTTTAGCTTCTCAAAAACACTTACACTTGGATTAGTGGAGCAAATGGTTGAATCTAAGGTGATACAGTTCAGCAAATTCTCATTTTTATTGATTATATGCTAATTGTAACGTGTATTATATTCCATTTATACTAGGTCTGTTCTCCTAGATGCTGATGAATGTCACTTTACTTTTGAAAAATTTATAAATCTGGTATTTTTATCACTGTAAACAGCATATGCGCTATATGTAAATTAAAGGTGTTACAACAGTGGCTATGGTAGGTAAGGCTTCAGCTGAATCTAGGATTCCATTCATGCTGCTGGTGTTTCTTTGGGGAAGACGCTGAACCTGTGGGATGTTGAGTTGCTTCGTGGTGCTGCCGTCAATACAGAAACAGGTAGGTGAAAGAGCAGCGTGTAGAATGAAGAATATGCAAAAAATAAACATTGTAAACCATCTGTAAGCTATGCAACGTACATAATATATGAAGAGGTAGAGAGGAGATAGATGAGGATAGGTTGGAGTGAGGAGTCACATAATTGGAAGGAAAAGGAAAGCCATGTTTTATTAAATTATCCGCAGGATTTTCTGACATGAACGTTTAAAAATACATGTCTATACAGGCGGTTATGCAAATGATCCAATGTTTGGCTTCATTCAGGCTTGTGATGTGATAAAAAGGAAAAAATGGCCACAAAAGCTGCAAGACTAATCACTGGGCATACATTACAAGAAAGGTCTTTAAATCACTACAGATCTAACGTAATTAACTCATCACTATCATTAAGCTATGATCACTGATACGAAACAACTCAGTATGTTATATAAAAGCTCATTTTAAATGCTTGGTTAAATTATATATTCATTATCAATCTTTCATAATAAGGACAGATAGAGATCTTAATATGAGAGACAGCGAGACTCGCACCAAGCTGGCGAGAGGTCGGGAAGGTCACTCGCATAACATCAATTCATTCTCTCCATCCAGGGAGGATTAATTCTCCGTATCTGTGCATCACAGGCGAGGCTTCCCAGGTGCGTGTCAACACGCAGCGCATCTCTAAATACAATCCAAATCTTCAAATGTCAGGTACATCCGATAGCTCTGATGCTTAAAGTTGAAAGCATGATGGTATTCTGCCCCCGGGGCGCACAGGACTTTCTTTATTGAGTAGCAGGGCGGTGACGTCAGTGAGAAAACAAGAGAGAGAAGAAACAAGACTTTAAAATGAGAGGAGACATTGCTATTGTTGTTAGCATAAAGAATCTCAAGCATGTTTTTCTCACTGATTTGTTTTTATGTTATAAAGACATATGCGAAAGCATGTGCACAACTGCATAAAATGTATAGATCCATACGGCTATCTGCTTTTCAATGGCCCAGGAAAGAAAAAAGAAGGCTTTGTGGGGTGCTCTAATCGATACTGAGCCACCTGATGCAAATAGTAAATCTTTATCAGGTGACACACCATTCCTTCGGGGTGCTCATCATCTCGAAGGGATCTCCGTGTCCTTTGCCCCAGTTGTGGCCATCAATACACACCACCACTGTGGCGGTAATTATCCTTCAATGGCCTATTGCTTTAAGAAAAGTTAACTGCTGTCTCTGGGGCTCGGGCGCCCCATGCATCTGAGGCGGGGCAGTTGGAGGAGGACTTATTGGAAAAATGTCACGCACGCACACACACACATGCACGCACGCAGCCAGACACACACCCAAAAACACTGGCACACATGCACGTCAACCCCCCCCCCCCCCCCCCCCCACACACACACAGATACACACACCAGTGCTCTCCAGATGGATGGCAGGTTTGATAATGGTTGAAATGAAGAAGTGGATCACTGGAGTCCATCCTCTTTTTCGACAGTTATGACTTAAGACTCCTCACAGAAGTTAATCATATTGAAGACGAACAATCCGAGTAGCACACAGAGGCCACCTATACCTCCACAGGACAACTGCAGTAAAACTATTGTGTTATCCTCCAGGATAAGACATTTTCTTCAAATTAAACACTCAGTTTTGATGTTTAACTTAAATTTCACAAAGCAAGCATAATACATTTTGGTTTCATATTAAATCATCTATTAGTGCTTGAAAATTTGAAGGAATATTAGTCCAGTCATATAGACTTAGCAATGTTAATAAAGATAAAACGGCAGTATAACAGGAATATAAAGAGCATTTGCAATTATGGACATTATGAAGTCTGTGTTAAAAGGGAAATTATAACCTTCTAAAATAAAAAAAACAGGGGGGGTCCAAATGCTAGAAGATAATTTGCACCTTTGAGTTTCCTGACGGCATGTTTCACAAAACAACACCCATGTCTTTCTGATAAGTGATAATTCAGAGGGAGAATAATTGGTATGCACTACACATCTATTCATTTTACTCAATCTATTTTACTTTACCTTTTCTACATGTTATTATATATTTCTTTTACATCTTAAATGGCTATTAAACATGTTTTAAATGTGTTTTTTCATGTTGTAAAGCAATTTGAGTTGCATTTCTGTATGAAAGTGCTGCACTATAATAAAGTAAATCATTATAATATTATTATGATATTGCAGGCTGGATGTTGAGGGGATTGGATGCTGCACGCAGCTCATACATCACCATCTGCCTGCTGTAGCCTAGAAACCGCTCACATCCAGCAGCTCAGACTGACACTTTGCCAAAAGTGACTGCTGAACCCGCCGCCTTCGCTTTTTCAATTGGTGTAATTAACACTGAAACTAATCTGATGTCAGGCTTCTGGTGACAACCTCTAATGAAACACATTGTGTCTGTTACTTCCTCCAGCTAATCAGGAACAAGACAGACCTATTAAAGCTCAGGCCTTTGTTCGCTAATGTCTTGGACGTGTGGCTGTCACTCCTCTCAGGGCTTTTTGAGTGTGAAGTCAGGTTTTCGCTGTTCCTGCCAGCTCTCATTCAAAACCCTTTGGGAACATTTAAGTGTTGCCTTTCAAAGTGTGAAGAGAACAACTTGTACCGGTGGCGAAGCATCAGAGCATCGGAGGACATCCATATGTGCAAAAAGTGGCCTGAGTGGACTTCGTGCCAGGTGACATCTGTTTGCATCCCGCTTCCAAGTGAGCGTCAGGACAGTTTTTTGAAAACATCACTATGATTATCATAGTTTTTACTGGTGCCAGGACGGCAAAGGATGCCCAGCTTTAAAGGTCCCATATTGCACACTTTTAGTGGATTTAATTTAAAGTTAACATAAGCCTAACTAGATATATGTGTGGTTTTAAGCACCAAAAATCATCTCAATATAGTTTCATCAAATCCTTCTCTCTGGAGCGCTAAAAAGAACAGGTCGTGTCTCTCATATTTATGAACCTCTTCTCTGATTGGCTGTGAATGGGAGGTGGGCGGAGACTGTGGAGTTGTGACATCACGTCTTCACAAGTGGCCTGAAGCAAATAAAAAGTTTTTAGACCTTCTTATAATCAAAAAGACACAAGACCTTTAACCACGGTGCTGTTTACTCCGTGATCATCTTCTAACTGTGGTATTTAAGTTTCGTGCAAACACAGATAAATTATTGACAGCAGCTCCTAGAAACGCTCCAACTTTATTGTTCTGGAGTCAAACACCTACAGTATGTGGCCATTAAATGTGGAAGCCTTGTTAGGCATGTGAGTGGTGCAGCAGTAGACCAGGATCCATATATACAGTGGGGAAAATAAGTATTTGAACACCCTGCTATTTTGCTATTTCTCCCACTTTGAAATCATGGAGGGGTCTGAAATTTTCATCGTAGGTGCATGTCCACTGTGAGAGAGATAAACTAAAAAGAAAAATCCAGAAATCACAATGCATGATTTTTTAATGATTTATTTGTGTGATCTAGCAGCAAATAAGTATTTGAACACCTGAGAAAATGAATGTTAATATTTGGTACAGTAGCCTTTGTTTGCTATTGCAGAGGTCAAATGTTTCCTGTAGTTTTTCACCAGGTTTGCACATACTGCAGGAGGGATCCTGGCCCACTCCTCCACACAGATCTTCTCTAGATCAGTCAGGTTTCTGGGCTGTCGCTGAGAAACACGGAGTTTGAGCTCCCTCCAAAGATTTTCGATTGGGTTCAGGTCTGGAGACTGGCTGGGCCATGCTAGAACCTTGATATGCTTCTTACGGAGCCAGCCCTTGGTTTTCCTGGCTGTGTGCTTTGGGTCGTTGTCGTGTTGGAAGACCCAGCCACGACCCATCTTCAATGCTCTGACTGAGGGAAGGAGGTTGTTCCCCAAAATCTCACAATACACGGCCCCAGTCATCCTCTCTTTAATGCAGTGCACTCGTCCTGTCCCATGTGCAGAAAAACACCCCCAAAGCATGATGCTACCACCCCCATGCTTTACAGTAGGGATGGTGTTCTTCGGATTGTACTCTTCATTCTTCTTCCTCCAAACACGCTTAGTGGAATTATGACCAAAAAGTTCTATTTTGGTCTCATCTGACCACAAAACTTTCTCCCATGACTCCTCTGTATCATCCAAATGGTCATATGCAAACTTAAGACGGGCCTTGACATGTGCTGATTTAAGCAGGGGAACCTTTCGTGCCATGCATGATTTCAAATCATGACGTCTTAGTGTATTACCTACAGTAACCTTGGAAACGTTGGTCCCAGTTCTTTTCAGGTCATTGACCAACTCCTGTCGTGTAGTTCCGGGCTGATTCCTCACCTTTCTTAGAATCATTGAGACCCCACGAGGTGATATCTTGCATGGGGCTCCACTCCGATTGAGATTGACCGTCATGTTTAGCTTCTTCCATTTTCTAATGATTGCTCCAACAGTGGACCTTTCTTCACCAAGCTGCTTGGCAATTGCTCCGTAGCCCTTTCCAGCCTTGTGGAGGTGTACAATTCTCTCTCTTGTGTCGTTGGACAGCTCTTTGGTCTTCGCCATGTTACAAGTTAAAGTCTTGCTGATTGTATGGGGTGGACAGGTGTCTTTATGCAGCTAACCACTTCAAACAGGTGCATCTGATTAAGGATGATACATGGAGTGCAGGTGGACTTCTAATGGGCGGACTAACAGGTCCTTCAGGGTCAGAATTCTAGATGACACACAGGTGTTCAAATACTTATTTGCCGCTAGATCACACAAATAAATCATTAAAAAATCATGCATTGTGATTTCTGGATTTTTCTTTTTAGTTTATCTCTCTCACAGTGGACATGCACCTACGATGAAAATTTCAGACCCCTCCATGATTTCTAAGTGGGAGAAATAGCAAAATAGCAGGGTGTTCAAATACTTATTTTCCCCACTGTATATATATATATATATGAATTCAAAGTGATGGGAAGCTGCTGCAACATAGCGGCTAATCCACGCGTCTCAAAAAAACAGATTTTTCCTGTGAGGCTGCAGCGACGCCATAAACAAACTTTAAGTGCTGCATGTGTATCTGGAGCCTCTTTGGCTCCCCTCTAATATGGATACTTCCACTTCACAGCATAAACAACTTGTCAATTTGCCTGTACAAACGTCTACAGCATTTAATTTGCTGGGGGGCGTGGCTCACTGAGACCGTGTCTTCCACCCCCTCGTCTCTCAGAGCTCAAGAGCTGAGAGGGATGACGGATAAAGAGCGTGCATGTTTGGCTGTAAATGAAGCGCGTGCATGCTGCTGCTGCATGTGTGTGTGTGTGTGTGTGTGTGTGTGTGTGTGTGTGTGTGTGCAGACATGCGTTTGTGTGTGAAAGATTGCTTGGGAGTGCTAAAATTAGTTGTAAACTGCCGATCGGCTTTGTGGATTGGAAGTTCATTAACATGTCTGACACTTTGATCTGCTGATAAAATGGAGAAGGACGGGCCTTTAAACACCAGAGCTGGTTTAAGACGGCGTTCTGTTAACTTTTACAGAGCAGAGAGAGAGAGAGAGAGGGAGAGAGGGAGGAGTCTGGAAATGAGCGGAGGAAAGATAAGAAAGATATAATGAACAACAGACAGAATAAAGGAGTGCTGGAGGCCAGCAACCAGCCTGCAGAGACTCAGCTGAATGACGTTAACACCCAGACACGTAACCCACCGTCGGTGGAGCAGCCCGTGGAGCCGTCGCTGGAGCAGTAGCGCATCTCGATCCTCTGCCGGCCCACCTCCAGCAGGCCCGGGTCCGGGATGCGGGCCTTGCACGTGTAGCGGAAGCGCTGCTCGTAGTGGCCGCCGTTGTCCGAGATGTTGACGGGCGTCCACGGCGTCCAGGGCGTGGTCTTCTTCAGGTCGGGGCACGGCAGCGTGTTGCACGACTGGTACTCCTGCAGCCAGGGAGATGGAAAAACACTTTTTACTGCGTTTTACCGCGTTTGGTTTTTCACTTTTTTTTTTTTATTTTACAAATCATTAAGGTAATAATTAAGCATGACAAGCTCAGACATAAACTTCAAGTGCATTTTCTAACACATAATAATGAACAGGACAATGTTTTTTTATTTTAAATCCTCAGCAGAGTGACTAATATGATATTAAACTTATTTTATGAGGAAATAAAACCTCTTTCCAGAGCTTTCATCCTCATCCAGCCTTAAAAAGCTACATGACTCCATTCCTGGCTGGTTAATGTTGCTGAATCTGGTCGTCCTTACTAACCAAAAAAACACCTCAATCAGCACCAAAGCTGAACCCTGCGTTCCCGTCAGACCACTTGCTGAAACGCGGCGAGCTAGTAAAGCAGGGGAGGTAGGTCGAGGAGGAGGGATGACGGCAGCGAGCTGAGGTGGAGAAGTGGATGTTGGAAGAAAAACGAAAAAAAAAAAAAAAAAAACGTTCTCCCATCTGCATCTGGGGCAGCCGGGCAGTAAAAATGAAAAAACACAGCACTGAAATCCGAACTGGATGATGTGTGAGTCTCATTCAAAAGTGCTATAAGTATATTTTTTCGTCTCCACTTCCGTGAGCCAACTTCTATTTGGACTCGTGGCGGAGAAATATTTCCGTGGCGCGATATTTGATGATGAGATTCGGGGAGATAATATGGGTAATAGGCAGGCCGCTGCCCCCTTTTTTTGTGCGCGGCTAAATGAATAAAGAGGAGAGGCCAGTGATATGTCTGAGGGAAATGACACCGTAACTCACAGAAAGGGAAGGTGAGATGGCTTCCATTTTCCTCACTGCTTGTTTATTTATGCTGAATGGGCCCTGAGTGACTGGCAGACCTTGACAAAATAAGATAAGAGTTCCTTTTTTGCATATCCGTCAGCCTGTCATGTGGGATACGCTGACAGGTCAGCTGAGGGGTGGAGAGCTATACATTACGCAGTATGCTATTTTTCACCATCTTTTCCCCCTTTATGCTCTCTCTCTCTCTCAGTCCTGCTTTCTATCCATCTATCTTTATTTTCACACCAGATGACACAACTGGCTTCGTGTCATCTCTCTCTTTTTCGCCTCTCCTTGTTCCTCTTTCCCTCAGCATCTCTGTTTCATCTCTCTCTGTCTCTCTTTATCTACCTTGGTTTCTATCTACCCCCCCCCCTTCCCCGAGGGAACCAAGGTTAAAAACACTGGGAGGATTTAGATTCCGTTAGGGCCCCGTGATGGATGAGGGTGTCACCTCCACCGCACTTCCTGTCTCTCTCCATCTAGCGCGGTAATCATCTCCGTGCATTAATATTTAACATTTCCACGCGTCCACGAGTCCAGCCCGGCAATCTGGGATTATCAGTAACAAAAAGGAAGGAGACGGCCTTCTGCCTACAGCAACACAAAAAGCAACACGTGGCGTGAATCGGGAGGGCGGGGGCGAGCCCTCGGTGAGTGTTTGTTGTGTGAGTTGTTGATCGTGGCCAAACACGGTAAATATTTAATGAGGCTTGTCGGTAAAAGCGTTTCTTCCTGTAGTCTCGGCGGATTAGTGGCAACGCAGAGGGGCTGAGGAAATAATTACCGGCTTTAAAGCTAAACCGCCGTTAAGGTCCCTGAAGGCGACTGAAGCTAACGTTGACGTAGCCGACGGCGTCACGTGTCGTAAAGATGCTCCATTGACTGAAATGTCACTACATGAATATACATGCAGCTCAATATGACTTCAGTGTTTTCACTGTAGACCTTTAATTCCCAGACTGGGACCTTCCACTTGGTCTCAAGCTAAATTGCAAGGGGTATAAAATAACTTTTATGAAGTTTCTCTACTTTTTTTGTGTGTGTGTGGGAAATACTGGATGGCGTAAAAAATCCTTAAAATCCGTAAAATCCAATCTCTCTCTATCCCTGTCTGCCTGTCCTGTAGCACGAATACCGGTCATCCATTCCACACTGCTGGGGACTCGTGTAAGTGCAGCGTGTGAAGTTGTTTAAATGAGAAAAATCTAACTGAGAAAAAGAAAACCTGCAGTGGTTACAGCGCTTCCACAATGTGTTTTTTCTTCAGCAGCAAAACATCAGTAAGTTGCAGGTTCTACGTAAGAGGGTCAGTGACAAATCTTGGTCTGCAAGATAAGAAAAGTGAAGGGTCAGAGGAGCGTAGAGCAGCGACTTACCAGAGAAAAGGTAGAGGTAAGTTATGAGCTGTAGCCAGTTCAGCTGTGACTTTATTTCATGCACAGGCTACTGTGCACCAAACTTTGTAGGAAAAGTTCAAGAGTGCTGCGTCTTTGCTTTTTCCTAAAATCCCACTCATTAATTTTTAAACTAAAAAGGAAGTAATGCAATAGTAATCTGGTAGGTAAGTTTTTAGGGTTACACCACATGACGTCATGACATTGTCCTGAGAATTGTCTGCACATGAGGCATTTAGAAAGTGTCAGTAAATTGCAGTTTCTACCTATAATCTGCATGTGAGGCATTTACTGCACTGTTCCCTTTGGGAAATCTGACCGTTCTGACACACGTTGCTGCACTTGTTTGGTTGGTCGGTTGCAATAAACATTAAAGAGTCACAACCAGTGAACCAGTGGTGTTATAGTCTATGCAGGAGTCACAGAAATTAGGTGACACAACCCCAACATTTGAGTTCGTAATCATGTGGTGGAAAACAAGATTGTTCTTCTTTCTGCTGTTTTATCCATTTATCTTTTTTTATAGGGACAATGCACATTGATCAATATCCATGTAAATGTGCCTGTGTCAGCTAAAAGGCAAATTATCAACCGCTGCCCCACAGCCAGATGTTTAATTAGCCACTGTTTGTATAATTATGCTGCTGTATTTATATCTATTAATGTTTGGACATGTGTTGAGGACTGCTCGTGCAGAGGATAGTTTTATTGAGAAAATGTAATAAAACTAGTTAAATGCTATCCGAGCTAATTATCATGAAGATAAGTAAGAATATGACATAAAGAATGGCCGCAGTCTGGCCTCTGGGGCGTCGGGGATGTGAGGAGCAGGTCCAGACCCCCCGCTGCTCACAATATTACATCCAATAACGGATGTTGCAGGGGAGTGGGCACTTTATTGTCTTTTTACTGGTAAATAAATAAAAAAATAAGAACCTTGTTATAGAAGCTATGCATGAATACAAAATTCAGCATAATAGCAAAAACAGAAACAGCCCCCCCCCCTCCAGAAAACTTTATAACATGCTTTGAATAATGCATTACAAACATCTCTGCCCATACAATCCCATAAAGCCAGAGCTGCAAACAGTTCATCTTAGGTATGTGTTGCCCTTGTAAATGAGCCTGTCTGAATGATAAAAAAGGAGAAACTTTGATTTAAACGTTGAATAATTTCTCTCTTTATAGATTTAGGTAAAAAGAGGTGATAGAAATTCAGCTATTGAAGTCTCATTCTCTTCAGTTGATATGGTGAGCTAATAAAGCGGAACACTAAAGCTGCTAAGAATGAAAAAAAGGGATTAAATAAAATAAAATTACCAAACAAAAATCTGGATTCTTGTACATGCAGCCTTGGATTCTTGTACACTCAGCCACAATCACGCCTCAATTTCAGAGGAATTAGCCGAAAGTGGAAAGTGGCTAAATGTGAAAAAGGGCGTGTGGAACGCAAAATTCGAATCAGGTAGCGATTTCCGATCATAGCGGTGTTCCCCTGGCATTACGTCATTGTCGGCTTAAAAAACAAGCCGCCATGGCTGGACGTGGCGGTCCGACGGTTTCGCCGTGCGTGGACGTGTGAGACGCGTTGACCGCTGAGTGAGAGGCTGCCGCTCTGCCGCTGATTTGTGTGTGTTTGCCTGCATGTTTATAAGTTTATGCATGACTGAGTTATGGATTCAGGCGGCTCCTATCTCATTCTGTCTGCATCCACAGGCCTTTCTGCTTATTTATTTAGGTGTTTTAGGCTGAGGGGACACAAAGTGAAGGAAGAAAAAATAAGAATGAGAAAGAGAGAGAGAGAGAGACAGCAGAGTGTTTGGAGGCTCAGACTCTTTCCTTATTTTTTTTTTATTGAAGAATGTAGGAATAGGGAGTGGGAATCCACTGCATGATTTCACTTCTTTGTGTGTATGAAGGAGAGTGTGTGTGTGTGTGTGTGTGTGTGTGTGTGTGTGGGTACAAAGGACTGAGTGGTGGCTGGCCAGGTGCGGCAGGTGAATAATAAGGAGCCGTGCCTCTCCAGCCTCGCACCATCATTACGCTCATTACGCTCCTTATTGGATTGGGAGAGCCGCGTTGGCGTGTCAGCGGAGACAAATTGCGAGGGGACATATACGCGCACGTGTGCGCCCCGTCGTAACCAGACGTACGAGTGGGACGCCCAGATGTGAGAGCGCGTGAGTGACTAATCCTCTCCCGGCGCTTACGTCTTTATCTGTCGCGGTCGGGTCTGCAGAGATGGAGGCCTAATGTTCCTCGAGTCTCTGTGACACATCAGTTCAATTAGCAGCGCCCACCCAAACCCACTTTGTCAAACACAGACATCTCTCTCTGTCTCTCTCCATCTCTCTGTCTGTCTCTGTCTCTGTCTCCGTCTCTCCACCACTCTGCCCCATAATGAAGCGTGCTGTCAGCCAGGAGCAGGCCTCACGGCTACACACTTCATTGTGTCTGCACAAACACCGGATACTTAACTTTCATTTCGCAGCCTGGCTGCACAATGAACTCCTCCGCAGGTAAATAGAAGAGCTTTTTTCGATATTATTAAGCGGCGGTGGGTTGTCAGTTGTGCGCGGCTCATGTTTGACTTATTTATCAGGCAGACGGAGAGAAGAATGGTCCTTTTTGATCCGCGGAAGTGGGAATATACTACGGTGAGGGATATCTTCCTGAAGGAGGAAAATCTCTGAAATAAGCCTTCATTAAAGGGAAATAGCAGGTTGCCATTTACTGTAGAGGTGCAGCTCTTTCATTCTGGTCTGGTCTAGCTGAATTTCTTTTTGACAACATATGCAGAAGCTATATGAGCATAGCTTTTCACTACAATTACCAGTTTAATTTTAATCATGAGTGAAAACACTGACATGAAACTCGACGACCTGGAGCTTCTGTTGTTTTAATTACAGCTTGTTAAGAAGGGGGATGAATTACCTCCGAAGTTATGTCATGTTTTGTAGAGGGAAAAAGGTGCTTTTCACCTCTCTCTGTGGGTCATCACATGTGAGTCAGTTTTATTCTTTCCAGGACTATTGTTCCCCTGAATTTTTACTCAAACTTGCCTGCTAAGCTGTTCTTTAAAATTCAGCTGCACTTTAAATCCTGGGCTCTTTTATTAATTCTTTTGATAGGAGTCAATGAAAATCTGCAGTTTACAGGATGGTGTTCAAAGGTGAAACAGACGCTATGAAATAGTAGATGAATTTAAGTATAGTTATTAAAAATACTTCCTTTGTGCTCATTGTGCATTAATTATGTGTTTTTACATTTAAATATCCATTTTTACAATTACAATTACTTGTATTCAATTGTAATTAAGTTTGTACATTATTAACAAACTAAATTAAAATTAAGTTCTTCAGTTTCAACCATAATTTGTAATTTTCTTGTAGTCAGTTTACAGGACTAGAAATTTGGGAATAGTTTGTAGTGCAGTCAAGTACGCGCTGCGCTGGTGGAAAATCAAATGTGCACAATATTAACACATTGCACCATTTTTTAAACAGATTATTATTTAATGGAGGAGATGTTCGTTTCCTTCTGTGAGTGTCAGATGATTGAAAGAAATACTGTGATGAACTTACTGGAACATCAACAAATAATTAAATAAAGTTCTTTTTTCCTGTAAATTAGTGCTTCTAGAGGTCAGAGAACGATCCGTGAATGTTGACTCTAGGACCATGAATAATTACAGTAAATGAACACTTTTATTTATTTATTTTTCTTGTCTCTTATGACGACCTTCCTCGTGCAGCCAGGCGTGAACTCTGTGTTTCAACCCAATCGACCGTATGTAACAGCGTGCGATTTCAGCATCCAGCATGAAAGTGTTCAATTAGGGAATTATTTTCTTTTTGGAAACACACTTTCTTCCAAGTGTTTCTTTCTTCTCTCTTTCTAAATACCCAACCTTGGGGACTCGTCGTTTTTCGTCATCACAGAGGTGAGGGGGGGGGGGGGGGGGGTGATGTGGTACATGCATGTTTATTTCCAGCCCACGTTTCACCAGCTCCTCAGACTGATGAAGCTGCAGTCATGTAGTGGAGGCTTTTACATCAGCAAACTGAGGCCCAGAGCACCTCAGCACTAAACACCTCCCTGATGATAAGACTGCTGAGGACAGGAGCACGTTGGAGCAGGTGTGATGCAAATAAATCCAACATCCTGTTAATCATCAACGCGGCCACATTATGTTTTTATCGCTTTCATAGAGTACAGACGCTTTAGGTTAAAAATGAAGGTGTCCTTGACCTGAATTTCCTACCAGCTTCGCTCGTGCTTTTTCTGAATCGGGCTCCGCGCTCCCTGTGGAGACGCTATAAGCGAAGAAAATGTTGCTTCAGCGATCGATAAAGAATTACAAAAATAAACAACTGAATAGATTTTTTTTTTTTTTTCACTTTACAAGCGTTTTTTAGGAGCACCGAGCATCAACGGTGCACTTTTAAAGGCAACGCTCTAAAAGTAAAAGTCAGCTATTGACGTTATGTATGTCAGTTATGGTGGAGGAAGTACTCAGATCCTTTACTTTAGTAAAAGTAGAAATACTGCAGGCTATCAATACTTCTCAACAAGCAAAGGTCCTGAAGGTAAAAATAGTGAGTATTATCAGCAAATTGTAGTCTAGAAATTAAAAAAAAATACTCATTATACAGCTTTTGTGTGTTATATTATTACAGTAAATAGTGTTTTTATCACTAACAAATATGTGTAAGAGCATTTTATTGTTGTAGTCCATCAATGTGGAGCCAATTTTAGATAGTTTGTGTAAATTACTAGTAATACTGTATTACCGCATCATGAAATAATACACTTTCTAAACTGTTAATTAAATTCTGGCAAACCCCTGGGAATGACCACAGGTGTCTGCATGGATGCGTCTATTTAACGTATAGTCCCTGCACTGGAATCTTTTTTACGTCTCAGTATATAACAAAAGATGCTGTGTGTGTGTGTGTGTGTGTGTGTGTTTTTGCTTTTTGGATCAGTTTGGGGGGAAGAAAATGCAGACAGATGGCACATAAAGAAAAACCCCATAACATTTTTTTGATGTATTAAAAGACGTTTTCCCATCCTCCTTTATCTCCAGTCAATTGTATAACCATTTAAATGAGAAAGGTGCCGTTTCGATTTGGGTTCTCTAACCCTGGAGCTCTACTCCTTATCTGCTTTAAATGCATCGAGAACATTGTCATACATTAACTGCTGTGATATTAAGCACATTATTAGAGCTGCAAATGAATGGCAAACAAATGTGCCCGGGTTTGAGCGGAGTAAATATGCGGCAATAATACAAGTTAGCCGAGCTGTCCAAATAAAAGTCCTCCCCGGACAGCAAAGGTTTCTCTGAACACTGGGTGTAATTAAAAATCTGATGCCAGAGACAGCCCCAATTAAGCTCATGTCCCACGCCGGAAGACAAGCAGCCAGTTGGGAGACAAAACAAAACGGAACAACAGGTGTTCAGAAGTCCGAAAAAGCGATAATGAAAAAGAATAGAATCAACGTGTTGAGGCTTGAAACAAGAGGTGAGTCTATACGAGACCTTTCACACTGACCCGGCACTGCTCTTTCTGTCACTTTCTTGTCTCTAATCAACCTTTTCCCCTGATACCAACTTATCTCTAACATCTCCTCTGCCTTCAAACCAGGACCAGCCCTGTCAGTCAGAGACAGGCGTTCCCCATTGGAGGTCCCTGGTGCTCCCTATCAGTACATCAGTATGTCCGTTTCTGCGTCCTCTAGGAAATAAGACAGCCGCCATCTGATGGAAATGTGTATGTGTGTGTGTGTGAGAGAGAGATGGAGTGAGAGGGGACAGCTACGGGAGAGAAGAGAAGACAACTACACGCAGCAGTAGATTATACGGTGTGACTTCTAAATGGCTGTTTAATGGGAGGTCACTCTTTTCATTTGGGTGTTCTGTAGCTACTAATGTGTCCCAGGCAATTATCAGATACTATATATGCTCTTGAGGTTGGAAGGCCTCGTGTGGGATGTTTCATAATGCTGCCCGTGTATTATGTAGCTCCACAGCGGACCATTACACAACCTGTGGGATGTGCTTTTTGAGCTGAATGTGATCTGGGTAGTCGAATACTTTTTATTTTTTAGCAGCTGGAAAGCATGAAGAAACGTGTCATGGAAAAGGAAAATACACACATACACATGTCAAAGACATGTATGTAAAGCCATGACTTCACCCTAGATCTATTTAGACAAGTTAGGTTTGGCTTTACATCATCCAGTACATACATTTGTCTATCAAAATGGTAAAAACACACACACACACACACATGAACAAAGACACTGACCTATATTCTTCAATGCATTTCAAGAGGGACACAAGAAGCTACAGCTATCATGTTCATTCCCTCTATTTTTACCAGTGTGTGTGTGCGTGTGTGTGTGTGTGTGTGTGTGTGTGTGAAAACATAACCAGAAATAACACCAGCGTCGCATCATTCTGTCAACAAGACGCTCTGCTCATATTTCAACACTTTCTTGCATCATCCGTGCTTCGGAGAGAGCTTTGTGCCAGAAAATAAGCCTATTCATATGTAGAGTGATTACTGTGTATGTGTTTCTGTGTGGCGTGTGTGCGTGTGTGTGTGTGGTATTAAATAGGTCTTGGTAATAAAACTGATGGATGCCGCCACAGTATAAATATAGCTGGGGGATTTGGTCATGTTGGATGTTCCAATTTCATCACCAGCGACTCTTCCTCGCATCACACGCCTCATTCTGAGACCCTGAACGCCACATGGACGGAGGAGGACAACGACGGATCCTACCTGGCCACAGCCGGGACAGTCGTTGCCGTTCTCGCAGGTCCTGCGCCGCGACTGGATGCCCCCGCCGCAGGGCACGGTGCAGCGTTCCCACGCCGACCAGGCCGACCAGTACACGTGAGGCGGGCATGGCAGGTGTTCATTACAGTACCTGAGGAGGAGGAGGAACGAGAATGAAGATATTAGAGAAAAATTGCATTATATGCATTAAAATCATAAGGACTAAAAATATAGGCTTTTATACTAATCATATTTCACGAGCTGAGCATATGTTTTATGTGTAATATGCTAATTGCCTGGTAGTGCACTAGAAATATAAAGTGGTATGGAATGAAAAAGTACTTGTACAATCCTGCTGTAATATTAGGCTGGTGTGAAATATGTATGAACCAAGTGGGGAACTGTTGAATCTTCTTGAATCCACCTTGATCACAGCTTTCTTTCTTTGCCTTTTGTGTGGAGAACGGAACAGCCACTTTATCTGACGGAGCACTAAAATTACATGTGAAGGTCACCGCAGACGTCACCGCACTCTCAGCTTCGCCGAACTGAAATAGCTCCAAAGAGCTCATATATACCATCATATAGCAAGGCAGGGAGGGGGAAAAACTACATGTAAACTTTCCTTTAAACGTCTGTTTGATGTGGCCACGGAACACGGAGAACACGGAGAACCAAAACAGCTGATTGAGCCGCGCCCCCATAGCAGGCAGGTCTGCTGCGTGCGTCTGAGCTCGGAGGAAAAGGGCAGCGTCACATAAAAGGACGAAAAAACATCCCGTCTCAAAGCGTAATGAATGCGCATGTATGCATATTGCATAATTAATTGACGGCCTATTAAAAAAGACACAGAGATGCATGCATCATCTCTAATTACGTCGTTTTACAAGACAGGATTACTGCAATGTGTAAAATACTTAATTACCCGGTCCTCATTATACAATAACGATAGGCGATCGCCAGCCTTATTAGAGACATATAATTTATTTTATAACTTTTTAAGCATACTATAAAATGTCTTTTATTGCTGTTTTGTTGCGTTTTGCTACATGAACTTTTGAGGAAAACTGTGTCCTCCTGCGCTAAAACGTCTCCATCTGTACTCCCTTTCTCCAGAGATATTACCCATTGTTTTACTCCCAAGGTCTTTGCTATTGTTCATGGCGAATAAAAAAGCTGCATTCTGTACGTCCATGGTTGCAAGAACCCTTAGAGCGTTCTTCTTTTTCTACATTTACTAATCTGCACGCTTGTAGTGTGATGTGTGGAAGCAGAATGTGGATTAGAATCATGCACATGCCCCAACACTTCTGCTACACAGGTCAATACACGGCAGCGTGGAGCTTCAAAACCATCATCATACCCTGTTAATTATTTCATTCAATCAGTGGTGTCGGTTCGTCTTCAAACCCACAGAGCTGATCAGACTAAAACGCTGCTCATTACTCGCTGTAGGCTGAGTAAGCAGCTCGAGCCGTGTCAGAGTGCTGAGGGAAAATACCAACAGAAGGTTCATAAACGCAGACATTAACCAGGCAGATTTAAGCCCGTAGCGCTGCGGCGCGCGTTGGTTTCAGAACATTTGCTTTATCTTTAAAAGCTCCGCCTGCTGCAAACAATCAGAAGAGAAACTTATGGGAAGCCTGTTGGCAAAAAAACAAAAACAAAAAAAGAAAGAGGCGGGAGAAAGAGTTTGGTCCTTTTGAATCTTTTTTAGTTTACTTATGAGCTCACATGCACATGTGTGAACATACAGCTATTAATCCAAATAGTGCCACGGCACTCTGGGCAAGAACAAAGCGTGTAGTGAGGCTTTCTGCACATGTTCAACACCTCTGAAAGCGAGCCTGTGTCCCATAAAATAAAAGCCTTTTCACAGCATTAAAAGAATCGCTCAGTGTTCAAAAGCTGATAAAAGTGCCAGTTCTTTTCATTCCACGCGGATTAAAGCTTCACGGAAGACGTTGCCTATTTCACACATGGACAACTGTAAACAACAGATGTGGTGGAAGTTGTTTGACACCGCTACACGCGGCGAGCAACCAATGAGAGCTTTTTTTTCTTTTGCATGCATGCATGCCTGACACACCTGGACCTGCTCATATCTGAAACACACACACACACACACACACACACACACAAGCAAACGTTCCCTCGCATCCTATCTTTTTGTCCCTCAGGCAGACTCAAACTGACACAGCATAATGCGCCTGTTAACACATTTTGTCTTCCTATCTGCCTGCCTCACCGTTCATCTGTTGGTCTGTCTGTCTCACACACACACACACACACACACACACACACACACACACACACACACACACACACACACACACACACACACACACACACACACACACACACACGCCTTACAAGGCTACTTTTCCAGCCCTCTCAGCTGGCCCCTAACTGGCTTATGGTGTTTTAAAACGCTGAACAGAGCAGATACTATGAGCGTGGAGGCTAGATGAAACAAAAGAGATTAAAGCTCATGGAGTGAAAAAACGAGGGGGCGGCAAAACCTGCTTCTGGTCTCCCGCAGTCTTTTGTGCCAGCCAATGTTTTTTTTTATATATATATATTTTGTTGGTGTGATCCATGAGTAACTGGGCTGCTGCAGTCACACCACACAATCCTCACCCCCCCTCCAACACCACCCCCCCCCCCCCCCCCCCCAAGCTCCTGGCGAAGCAGTCTTGAGTTAAAGACTGATCCACCAGCATCGTCAGTGTGAGGACGAGAGAAAGAGGAAATGAAAAAGTGCGGAGGAAAAAAAAAAAAGGGATTTAATATAAAGTTCATCCTTGAAGGCCATTTCCAATTACTCGTCCATCACGATGCTGTTTCTGTTGCCGTGGTAACAATTTATTTTTCTACAATCCTCCCCTGTGCCCCCTGACCTGTATTTATTTGCCCTTTTTCTGCCTCCAACTCTAGTTAACAGAAGGAAAGATGGAAAAAACCGATCGATCAGTAACACAGGCACTACAGACACTTACATGTCGCTCTTTATTAAAATCTAATTTAAACAATTTAATGTCATATAATCAAGTGCCATAGCGCTGACACAGCTTTACTTTCTCTTATTACTTTATATTTCTCATTTTTCATCACTGACTTTAACTTTATATCAGCAGAACATAACACTTCCACTTTAGGAATATTCCGCTCCTTACCTCTCTACACGGGCCGTTTTGTTGAGTTTCTTCACATATTTTCTTCTTTAAAAAATTGTAAACTTTATTTTCGGGCCTTGAAGGTTGCTGAGAAACCACACAAATATATATCTAAAAGGCAATTATTTTAAGCTTAAACATCCAAAGCTTCAAAACGTGGACTCTCGTCTGTGTGCGAAAAGCCTGATAATTACCCAAGCAAAGGCCTATCCCGTACATTCCTTAATTGGCTGTCACAAAGTTGGATAGAAATGTGTGTGCGTGCAATCGTGTGTGTGTTTGAGTCTAGGGAAGGGGAAAAAATAAATTAATAAATAAAATAAAATGAAAAAAAATCGAGTCTTACATCTTATCTGTGGGTTGTGAATTACAGAGCAAAAATGTGTTTTTCTTTCAAATACACACATATACAGTTAGATTTGCTTGATTGCTGAATGTACAAACAAGGACGTTTCCTACCTCTCCTCGCGGTTCTGACCCACACACACCCGGCCGCCGTGGCGGGGGGTCGGGTTGCTGCAGGATCGCTGACGGACCTGGAAACCGATGCCACAGCTGGTGCTGCACGGAGACCAGGAAGTCCAGGGGGTCCACGCTCCGTTTCTATGGAGACACCCACAGCAACATCAGTCTAAGTTCGGGTTTTTTTTTGCCACTGATGTAGAGGTGGATGTCTGTAATAAAATTTGCGGCTTGAAGATTTATCGCATCACAAGGAACTAGCTCATATAACTCTGCTTGGTCTGGATTTAAGGTTTAGAAGCTGAGTCATGCCATAGATTTTTTTCTCTCTCTTTATTTTTTAAGGTAAAGTTGTAAATTAATCTAATTAAAATCATTAATAATAAAGGTGGTCTGAGAAAATGCTGCATATCATATTCTGCTATCAATGTTGTTCAGGTAGAAATAATCATATAATCAGATGAAAATATGATTCGATTGACCAAGAATTGAAACAGAATCTTTCATGAAGGGCTCTGTTCACATGTCATGTTAAACAAGCTGGAGACTGATGCACAATACCTGCGTCTCAGTAGAATTTAACAGCGAGTGTGATAAAATCAGAACAAAAACACCCAATCAACACTTCTTGGCCCCGGTATTGACACTGAATATTAATTTAGAAACATTTTTTTTCAGTATGTATTTCACAAGTTGCCCTGAGCTCTGAGGAGCAGGTGTGGGTGTCAGCTCTCACTCTTTATCCATCTGTCTGCACAGATCTATTCAGTCAATTTTACACATATGTACTTGCAAGTCACTGAAGAAATTTTACCTGGAGCAGTTGGCGACCTCGACGCTGATGCCGTGGCACCTCTGGCCCCCACACTGGGGGGCGGGGCTATCGCAGGCCCGCGTCCGACACAGACAGGACCCGGCGCTGCCGCCGTCGTTGTGGCTGCAGGTGGACCACCCGGACCAGGGGCCGAAGTCGCCATCGACCGTCACGTTACGGACCTGTTGGTGAAAAAGAGGAAATAAAAAAAACGTCTTTTTCTCAGAAACTGGTCATTGTATTAGAAAGACGCGTTGAAAAAGGTGCGGCCCCCGCGGATGCGGTGGATGCAAACAGAAATCAATTTCCCTCCCCAAATAGATGCAGAAATAACAACATTACATCATCTGAAGCACATCCAGGATTGTTCCGTTTGTAGGCACGAAAATGTGCTGCACACATGAGGAGAGGCCTGGAAATTGTCTCGGGATACAATGAGGTTTCAGAAGAATAAAAAATAGATTCAGGAACACATTTAAAGGCAATGAATAGATATTAGAAGCAATACGGAATGAAACAAAGAGCGCTATGATATAACGGGTGATGTCCTGGCCATCAACAAGCTAAATACAAAAAAAAAAAAAATCCTGAAAGCACCGGTGTGAGATTCAGAGTCAGGAGATGATATGAGCCATGTCGCTGCTGCAATTCAGGGTGATTTACAAAGGCAAGGAACACTTTCACACGGGGGGAAGAGAGAGTGTGATCATCAGCTACTGTGGCAGAAGCAGAAATAACATCTCCCCTTCACTCTCGCTGGTAATTTGGACTGTCTGCTCCGTGCATAAATGGAGGACGCGTCGGCTAAAACAGACAACATCCAGCAGGAAGCAAACAATGACAAAGACACGACCAATATTGCATCTGATCCACAGGGTATTCAATTATATATAGCTGAGGATATAAATGACATAGTACACAAACGTGGCATTACTGTTCAATGACTACATTGCTTATTCTAATAAAAGAGTCAGTTCTGCTGCAGAGAAAAGTAGTTTATTAAAATAGACAGAAGGAATTTGTCTTTTTCTCTCTTTTTTAATCTTAAGAAAACTAGCAGCCTGGATTTAAAAGTGTGGGTTGGTTGAAGTTACTTTGCTGAAATTAATTCCTTGCACAGTAACACATTTGTTGCATAGTAATTTCCATTTTACCTGAGTGGAAACAAAAATATTCACATCAGTATTTCACCCTTCCCAAAAAACCACAGCTAGGCAATTCCATCCAGACGTGGGACTGCGGTGCCAGATGGCGTTTGTGAATAGCTTGGTAAAGCGTATCTCGCGTCTCTGCCAGCACAACACGGCGCGGTGCAGAAACCCTTGACTGGCCTCCAGCTCCAAACCTCCACTCCGCAGCAGAAAGCAGCAGCAGAGTGGACGTTCAGTTTCAGCCGTTCTGCAAAAAAAACCTCTAATGGAGTCGCAGCGAGTGAAACTAACTGTGAAAACAGACAAAATTCTGCATATTTTTTTTCTCGCTTTTCTGGATTTGGAGTCAAACTCTTTTCAAGCATGGCAGTTTCCCATCTGGCCCGGCTTCAAAAGATATAGTGTACGCCGTTTCTCACTGTCAGCAGGATGTAAAGTTATCACTGCCAGTTAATTCATGCTCACTCTAAATGGATTGGACTTGGTTGGAACAAGGTTAAGTGGGAAAATGTATGTTCCATCTGTGATGGAGGCACCTGAAAATATATCAAACCTGGAGGATTAGTGGCTGCACCGCAACGTGAAACACTGGTATTATCTTCAATCAGTGTCTCTATTTAAAGGATGTGAGTACTATATGTAACACGCCTCTTATCTAAACAGCGTGCGACTGCTTACTGTAGCAAACCAGCTGCTGGTTGACTTAATGTAATTACTATAGAAATGCTCGTATTTCGCCCCCCAGCCTAATGAGAAAACGCTGAGCTGCACCCAACACTGACTCTGCAAAAGAAACGCTCCTTTATCCATGCCCTATGCATGTACGTATGAAGGCATACGCGGCGTTAGCCAGAGCCGACAGATGCCATCGGGCGCTCAGGAGCTCGAGTGCCAAACAAATGTCTGAACATGAAAACCACATAAAAGGCGATGGAGGCGCATAGCGGCCTCCTCTGTGACGGGCTTGGAAATGATGTGTGCGGAAAAAAAAACCCAAAAAAAGCAAAAGCAGAGCCGTGCTGAGGCTGTTATGGCTTCCTGCCCTTCTAATACCTGACTCCCAAATATGGTGCACGTTGAAAATAAATGGAAGAGCTGTTTTGCTAATGAATGAGCAGTCAGAGGTAAAGATCATTCATGGGGTACGAGCCACTCCTACAGTCAAGCTGTTCAGTCCCAGGATGTCTCTCCTCATCAGTGTGACTTTTCAAGGCCTAAAACTTTGAGTGAGGATAATTGACCAAAGTTTAAGATTCTAAAAAGAAAGCGAGTGCATCACAATGAGCTGCAGAACAGGAAGCGTCTCTACGATACTCACAGGGCATTTTGTGATGCTCTGCTCCCATTGGCTCATACGGACGCTCTCCTCCAGCGTGGTGCATTTCTTCAGCAACAGATCCCAGCCACAATACGGGTCTCTGGCACCCACACACGCTCTGGATGTGAGAATAGAAAATAAAAGTTCACTTTTAATCAGCATTTATTAACCTGTCTCATGTGGATACAGATGGATGCGCATTGTGGCGGGACATGAAATCAAAAACAAGGTTAGAACTGACGAAAAAAAGCAAGGAGATAATGGAGAAAGTTGAACGATAAGGAGGTGGAAGAGCGACGAATGGAAAAAACTAGGAAATAAGAGAGATAAGATGGGAGGGGAGATAGAGGGAAAGAAGAAGACAGAGGTGTAAAGGCAGGAAAATTTGGAAGAGAGGAAAAAAAGAAAATGAACGGGGAGCAGAAGAGACTGAGAAGAGGGGAGCGATAAGAAAGGCAGAAGTGTTGCAGACAGACAGGCGAAAAATTGTTTATTTATGAATGTGGAGCATCGGGAGGCTCTCCAGTGTTTGCATTGCATCAGCATCCGAAAATTACGTCTCAACACAATGTGCTGACCGATTTTTCAGGTAATCTCCAGACAGGCGCCAGGATTATGTAGTTGTGTGTTCGACATGCGCAGCGGCCGTTCCCCGACTCAAATAGCTTATCAGCCCAACAACAAATATTCATCGTGAGAATACTGAGGCAGAGATAGCTGGATCTGTCTTCACCATATCTGCTTCAGGTGGTTTATTGAGTGCAATAAAAAAAAAAAACCCTGATGTTCCTCTTTTCTTGCCGTGGTGACAGCACAGTGACATATCTCTGAGCCAAAGGCATCAACGCCGCCTGACATGCCCCGAGTGAAATACAACCAAAGGTGTCCGTGCGTTCCATAACAATAAACACACACACACACACAAGGACACAGAATCATATGCGTCCATCCATATGGAAATGAAATGCAGGAGGACGAACGCAGACGCACGGAGAGTGACGTAATGTCTGGTGCGCGATCCAACAGTGGGGTGTGTGGGTTGGTTATGGACAATGGAAGGCAGCAGTAATAGGCTAATGCTTGTCTCTCAGGTTGTGGACATGCCTTCTTATATTTCAAACCTTCCAAGACGTGTCCATGCAGCAGCCTGTTCCTTTAATTTATCTGTTTTTCTTCAACTCTATTGCAAGGAACGGGGAACTGTGAAAGAAGTGATGAAGTGCCATAATGGGCGAGGCATATATCACAGAGCCACAGCTGTCTTTTTTTTTTTTTTTTTTTTTTAAACGCTTCTGTGTATTCCAATAACAGCTCATTGTGTGAGCGATAGGGAATGCAGGTGTGAATCCTCTGCTCGCGTGCGATGATGGATGGGATCCCAATCTCTGTGTTGAGCCTTCACACCCCGGCCTCTGTCTCCAGTTTTTTTTTCTTTTGCCAATATTTATGCCTTGACGGAGTGTCTCCCAGACAGACAGAAACTCGATATATCTGATAAGCGCGCGCAGCGGCAGCGGCCGGGGCTCCAAAGCGAGGCTGGGAAGTGCACGGTATTGTGTGTGGGTCACTGACAACAAGGGGGGAAGACAGCGAGACAGACAGAGGGCGGCCATGGGCACCTCCAGCGGCTCGCACGAAAAGCTGATTTACAGGGTTTTAAATCTCGGCAAAGACCCCTGACCAACACACAGGCCTGGCGCTCGCAGATAAAGGACATCTTATGAGAGGCGGCTTTAAAACTTTGCTGTGTGCACGCTTGTTTTGTTTTTTTTGACACCTCCCGTCGGGATTGATGCTTTTTGTGCATGCACTCACTCTCTGCTCTTGTGGTAGCTGCATCTCTTGAGTGGGATCTTGATGACCTGATCCCTCACGCCCACGTACAGCTCGCTGCGGCTGTGCAGGATCAGCAGGCTCCGGATGGGCTGCCTCTTCCTGGGTGGGAACAGCTCGATCTCCTCCAATAGGCAGCTCCCCGTGGACTGATTGAGAGGGGAGAGCACTTTCCTGATAGTACCATAATCTGGAAGAGAGAGAGAAAGCGAGAGAAAGAGGAGAAGAGTTTTTTTTAACACGGAAAGGTAAGAAACAGCAGAGGGGGGGTTTGAAGCGAGGAGAACCAACGAGAAAAAAAAAAAAAAACATCCTGGATGAACAACGTGAACTCAGCGTGAACCACACTCTTGAACAAAGAGGCTCTGAAATAACACAAAAAATGTCAAAAATAATGGCGGTGCCTGGCATGACAAGCTCGGTTATGGCATTAACGGTAGCACAGCGCTGTAGAAGCAACCGGGGAATTGATAGGGCATCCGAATACGTGTTCATCGGCCTACTTTTATTCAAGGGGATATTCCAGGGAAAGGAACCACTATGTAGTTATGAGAGTGAAGAGTGAGGAAACCCATGTCGTTGTGACCTTTATTTTATGTAAGGTAGGCCTGCCGAGATGAAGTTCAGGACAGATTTTCTTTTGGGAGAGCTATAACAAACACCATCTATTATACATGCACTCCCTCGGGTGAAGAAAAAGTAATTAGGTGCATAGCGATGCCAAGGGAAGAAGGGTGAATTGCTAATAGATAGTTTCAAGGTGGGGAATGTAAAGGTTGAGTTTTGCCCAAAGATTTCACTTTTCTCTAGGCAAGTATCTTGAGGAAAAAAAAAAAAAAGCATACCATAACCGGCTAAAATCGTGCTTCTTTGTGAGGTTTTAAAACGTATTTTGCATTTATTGAATTCTTTTCATGCTAACTGGAAGAGAAAAACACTGCTGCAAGGTTGAATTTAAAGGTCCCGTTTCGAATACTTTTACTGGGTTTTTATTCAAGTTTGGATATCCCTAAAATAAGATATATGTGTGGTTTTGAGCACCAAAAAAATCACCTCAATGTAGTTTAACATCTTCTCTCTCCAGCTTCTTTCTGAAGCTCTAGAACGGACTGGTCGTTTTATGTCTGTCTCATTAATATTAATGAGCCGCTCTGACGGCGCGGTTTAAAGCAGTTTCTGAATACAGACTCTGCTATTCTCGATGTGCATTGAAAGTTTTGAGACACGGGCCAGTATTTATATAAGACCCAGACTTTCCTATAATCAAAAGGCAATTCCAAACTTAATTTTTCTCCCTGTATGGGACGTTTAATTATGCGAGAGGACTCGGTGAAGTCTGGACAGACGAACCGAAGCCGACGCCGTCAGGTCCTCCACATCGGCCCTGCGTTTAAAGCACTAATAAGAGCGTGTGATTAGCTACAGCATGCGTGCTAGCCAATGGCCCTGGCACGGCTTCAGATGTTTTCATTAGCGTCTGGTTAGTGTCTGGGGAACTTGCCGTGTGGGCGCAGCATTGATCACTGCACCGTGCAAACAATGAGAGGGGAGTGTTGGAGGGAGATGCCGAGCACGGAGCCAGTGGACTGGAACAGGTTGTGAGTTTGTGCATGTGCATGTGTGTGTGTGTGTGTGTGATTTCCTGAAATAACACCAATGTTACAACAGGAAGATCGTGTTGACATTTCCCAGTGGGCCCACGGTACATTAGCGGTGGGTCAGTATGTTCAAACTCCGCTCTGAAAACACCCGTTCATAATCCATACTTCATGTTGGAGCATAATTCTGAGCAGGCGCCCGAACCCCGGTGTGTATCCAGTGTCTCGCTGATGGAGTTTCACGCACTTCGGCGTGTCTATCATCACAGGTTGTCGCACCGGGATGATCAAACAAACCAGTGATAAGCAGGCGACGCTGCTCGGTTCAGACAGGGAAACTGTGTGAGGGTTAAATCAGATCTGTGAGCTATTAATTACCCGTCTGTCTCCTTCTGAAACGAGAGTGTTGGCAACGACGGCGGTTTCATGCTGGTGATGATCTCCTAGTGAAGGATCGCATGGAAGTGTTATGTGTGTGTCCTGACACTGCATATGGAGGACATATGGAGGTACGGAGCCGTCACAACACTGAGCTTTGATGTCTCCACAGAACTACACGTCTATTGCTTTCATTCTTCTTCTCACAGGCCCCTTTTTTCCTCTCGCACAACTGGATTTTGTTATCGTCATGTAGAACAGACTGCATCTGTGACAATATTATCACCAATCAAACCTTCAATTTGGAAAGGCAGGAAGTGAAGTGTTATTTATTAGGAGGTTCAATCCCAAAAGCATGTGGCAAGGTTGATAAACGATGACAGATTGTCTGATGTGTCTCTAGCAAGAAGGCTGAACAACTTTTATGCTCACTTTGAGACCCTCGGCAGCTAACGAAGAGGTTAATCAACGGGTGGGTGCACCTTTCACACCTTTCACACCTTTCACGCCTCTTATCACCCTTTCTGAGCATGACATCGGGAGGGCTTTCAAGCATGTGAGCACAAAGAAAGAGCAAGACCAGATGGCATCGGTAGACAGGTCCTCAAGCTATAGGCTGACCACCTAGAGCCTGGACACACACACACACACACACACACTCCACACCACCCAGTCTCACCTGGGCAAAAAGGGAGCTCCATGAGTTTGCTGTTTATTGACTACGGATCAGCATTCAACACCATCGTTCCCTCCAGGCTTGTCACTAAGCTCAGGGATCTGGGATTAAACACCTCGCTGTGCCTGTGGATCCTTTTAATTCCTGACAGGCAGACCCCAAGTCACCACGGGTAGGCCGACACACCTCCTCCGACCCCCCACCCGTCGGCAACGCAGCGCCCCCGAGCTGCGTTCCCTGTACACACACGACGTTGTGGAGCCGCCGGCGTTTGCTGACAGCACAGCTGCGTTTGGCCCGATCGTAGATCACAGAGAAAAGGCCGACCGGAGCGAAGTAGATGACCTGACCTGCCGCTGTGGAGGCAACCACCTCCTTCTGCACGTCAGCATCACTAATGAGCTGACGACGGACTTCGGGAAAAAGCAGGGAAGGAACCCCCCCCTCCAACATTAACACAACCTCAGCTGGAGAGATGGCTTCAAGCCTCCTAGTGTACACGTCAGGGCCTGACCTAGGGTTGCATACTCATCCAGTGGAGGAAAGTCTGTTTTATCCCCTCAAATACTCCTGAGCCATCAATAGCTAATATCACTACCTGGGACGGAGTGGTTAGTTCAGCTGAATACACAAAAAGCAGCGCTCTAATATGTCTAAACGACATTTATGTTAGACGCTGGAGGAATGAGCCTAAGAGAATCTTTTACCGCTGCAGCAGTCTGAAGAAGAAAATGTTCTAACTTTGGTAGAAAATGATGTGTTCATTTAGAAAGTTACAAAATCACAGAAAACATGCCATTGTGAGGCTGTGAGGCTTTATAACAAACACTGCTAAAAAACAAATATATGGTGCAGCTATACTTTATTATATTGTATATATTGATTTCTATATTCTGTTTGCAATCTTTCTTTTCATGCATTTCTCAGTCCCTGCTGTTGCTAATGCAATTCCCTACTGTGGGACAAATAAACGATTATCTTATCTTATCTTATCTTAGATTAAAACAATTATAGAATACACAGTACATGCGTTAAAACAGGCTGGTTTTGCACACGTCTTGTGTCAGGAACATACCAGTGGCCAAGTAGATGATGTGAAACAGCATGTCTTTCCCCTGCACCACGTCCACCGCCACGTGAGAGAAGCGCACGTTGTCCTCCATGAAGTAGGGAACGGGAACGACGGGTTGGACCACCTCGTGCATCAGCAGAAACTTCTGCGCGTCCTGCAGGTTTCGCTCCGTCAGGTTCACGTAGGAGCCCGAGTCGATGGTGCCGCACTGTGGAGGTGGAGAGAAAAAAGACTCAGTACGATAATTAAACCCAAGTGTGGCTCTTTGGGATGACACGTCATGTTAGTAAGCTTATGATTGTGTGGCCAGGCATGCAGGGAAGAACTGGAAAAGAGAAAAAAAACGAGTGATTAAACGAACAAGGCTTGAAAGTCAATTGCTACCTCGTTGTGATGGTTTGTTATCCTCTCACCCTTTAAGCTTTGTCGTCAATACACCAAGGCTGATGGAATGAAGAATGAATGAATGTTCGACTGAGCAAGTAGTTATCTCTTTTATTAGATTTTTCCTCATATGCATATATATTGCCGGCAAGTTTTATTGGTGCACCAATAATTAGGTTTCTGATTGTTCGCTCTATAAATCAAAAATATGATAATATCTTAAAAAGGTTTTCATCTTTGGAGCTTCATTAATGCTATTTATAATATTACGGCAAAAAATGCTTTATCTAAAAGAGGCGATATCATTCAAACAGAAGTTCGGTACCAAAATGACTGCGGCTGCAATAACAGAATAATCTCACATACATACACCGATTTCACTATCGCAGATTGATTTGTTTTGTATCAAGCGTTGTTGACTTCAAATTCTCATCTTGTGTCCCAGTGGAGATTTGCTACCACAGCAATCAGTGCCACAGCACTCGCATGTAATGTGAAATATCTAATATGCAAGTTATTTCCCAGAGTTCATTTATTAAAATGACTTTAATAACATGCACTGTCTCCGAATGGGGGGAAAAAAAGGACGCTTTAAGAGGTCAAAAGTGTAGTTTATGCTTTTGTGCTGCTGAGGGTTGTGCTTTTTATTATCAAACAAATTCACTATCTCTGTTCATTTCTTTAGTTCAAATGGCTTTATTAATAAACTGTATTTCTTGTTTCCAGGAATCAATACATGAACTTGGATCAGGGTTTTGGTTGTTATTACTAGAGTTGAATGGACTATTATGTTTTTCTATGAGCGGCAGATTGTTTTTTTCCCAATGATGCTCCTGTAGTTCTAATAGCGAACTGTACAGAATAGTTCCTTTTATTTGCGTGTGTGTTTTTTTGGGGGTGAGGTGAGCCGTAAAGCCAGCTCTGCTGAGGGAGAGCTGGATGAGCAAAGATAAGCATGCATCTCCTTTTTAGTAAAACAATCCCCCGGCTGGGGTCAGGATTGTGGATTGGGGCCTCGTCCACAAAGAATAGCCCGAGCAGAGGAAAACAAACCGAGCCGTGCTTGACAATTACAGCAACCCAAATAACTGTCTCTGTTTTGAACAAAGTACCACGGAGGCAGTGGATGAATGTGCTGCAGGCTAATCATATACGGGCCGCTCATTCTCAGCTGAGGCCGGACCTTGGGTGGTGATTATTTAAAACCGACTAGCCGGAGTATCGGCGGCACGGACACTGTATACAGATCAATCCCTGGCCTTCCCTGGGCTGACAGATGAGAATCATGGAGGGTTTCCCCGGGACGGGCAACGGATCAGCGCCCTCGCCACATCAGGAGATGGGAAATTAAAGCCCTGAAGGATGGGGGGGATGCAACTCAGTGTGTGTGTGTGCGTGTGTGTGCACTTGTGCCTCTTCTTACAGCAAAAACTATGCAGCCCGTGTGCGGTGTGTGGGCTGTGTAATAACATATGTCTCAGGTTTCCTATTGTGGTTTCGCCTTTGGTGCGTTCGTCCTTGCGTTGCGTGCAATCTACCCTAATCCCAAAATAGACTATCTGCATGATTGTTTTCCTGTCATGGTGAGACAAACTCAGGCATGCTGACCAGTGGAGGTCTGCGACACGCGTGAATGCGGATGGAGAGAGAGGGGGGGGTAGATGGATGTTGTGATTTCGCCGGTCCAGTCAAGGTGAGGGACGGAACCGTCATTTGGCGGCGGGCCCATCCGGCACTCAGCTGTCTCGCTCGCCATCAGCACGCAGCGCTCTGCCAAGATGATGAGTGTCGCTGCGTAATGGGGTTGTTTTACAGCGTGTTTTTGTAAAATGGGCTTTTGTTTAAAACACCTCTCTGGGGTTGTTGAGAGTTCCAGCTCACCAACAAGATCTGATTATACCACTGGGTCCGTTTTTTTCTGGCCCCGAATAATCACAAAAGAAACTCACGCTTTTTGTTCTCGCCGCACTTGAACGTTAAGATAACAAAATCTTCCATCAGCATTTGGCTCAAAGTCTAAGTTAGCATATTTTCCCTACATACAGAGCTTAGGAATGAATGCCTTTTTACAGTAAGCAATTACAGTGTGACAGGAAACCAATACAACGGAGACAGCATTAGCTTCTAACGCGCAACGAACATGACTCATAGCCTGTATAAACCCAGCTGGATCAATCTGTGTGGTTCAAATAAATGGGGGGATTTTCTCTGCAGACAGACAGGGAATTAAGCCCTCAATCAATGACCGATGTGTGTGACGAGTGATGAGCTCGCAGTCATAATTATCTCTATTTGGCAGCAATCTTTATCCCACATTTTGTAGATATGAGCGTGGCCTGTGATTTTTATGGGGGCAGATTTCCTGTAGGTGTGTAGCTGTGCAGGAACACTGCTGCTGCAAAAAAAAACCCAAAACAACAAAACAGCCAGACCATAAATCCTGTGCTCATAAATCTAATCCTCCAACATTGACAAATGCTTGATGAAGATGTCACTGAAACCTAGATAAAGTGTGCATCGGTCCAGCGGTGAGGAGCGGCTATTGTGCCCGAGCTTAAGTGGAGAGATGGGGACAGAGGGGCGAAGCTGATCCCGGTTTATCCTTGAGGAACACAGCCCCATAAAAGCCCCTGGTATATAGACACCCCTCCTGGTGCACCTACAGTATGCTGAATGGGATAGATTTGTGGTAAACAATGACCGGATAGGGGGAAATTGTTTTTTCCTTGAAGCCGGGTAAAGTTTACTCACCTGGCAGCGATATGCTGACATGACAGTGGCGAGAAGCTTTCTATGTTACACATTCACGGCCGAGCGCCTACGTTTCGGCAGCATATCATTATAGATAGTGTGCAGCTTTACCGATAGCGAGCACGCACACTGTAGCATGATGGAGGACCCGTGATGGGGAACATGTGTGGAAGTGATGCGTGTTGTCACCCGCTGACGGCCCCGGCCTTCGGAAGGAATTCAATCTCTCGTGGAGAGCCGCGCGGATTAGCACCCTCGCTATCGGTTAAGCCCGTTCTATGAGAGCCACTCCTGCCGCTAATAAAACATTCCCTCAGTCGTCAGTAAAAGAGCAGCCGGGGATAAGGAGCCCCGGTTCTGCTTGGTTTAACCATTCCATATTTTCAGGTCGAATATAAAAATAAAGGGCCACTTGTGCAAAACAAGGACAGTTTATTAGGAAAGTCTACAGTTCGTAGAGCGGCGCTATGAGATATTGTAAAGGAATGATTGCGGCATTGTAAAAACCACTCGATTTTATAACGAGCAGTCGTTATGTGTGTGTTCATGAGCAGAAAGACGATTGAAAGTGAGAGGAAATTAATGATCCGGCAACACATATTGTTTGGCGGATGTTGGTCTAAATCACCTCAAGCGTGAAGAAATGATCTTTAATGATTAGCGCTGGTCTATATCTCACATGCACGGGTCGTAAACCGCATTACTCAACATGCTTTATCAATGTTTGGGGTTCTGAGTAGCTGCGTCTCCACACAGTGAAGGGTTTGAGCAGAGCGTTACCTGAAAGTCTGGGTTGGGGTTGGGGTAGGGCAGCCAGGCCGAGCGGGAGTTCTCCTGGTACTTGAAGGGCCCGTGGAAAACCTGTGATATGGCACTGAGATTGAAGGCACACACAGCGGATGCAGCGATGCTGTTTCTGAATGTCGAAGGAAGAGAGGAGGATGAGAGACGGGGGAATGATGGAGGAGAGAGGGACAAACAGAGAGAGGAAGGAAATTTAGAAAAAAAGGACACCTTAGCAGTAGGCTGCTCAGACCGTGTTGATATTTATAAGGCTGACCTCTGTGTGTTTTTGCTCTCAGCCAAAAATACAAATCAAGCACGGGACAGACAGATGCAGACGCCGCTGTAAGTGATTGTCATTATTGTATTATAAATCCAGCAATGAGACACAATTAAGCTGTTCGGCTTGTCTGATTAACTGTACAGATCTGGAGCCTGAAATACGGCTTTGACTTTTTAAGCTGTCAGTTTCAACAAGTACCGGTCTCCTCCCACCGAAAAAGAAAGTAAAGAATGAGCGCATTAACTCGCAACTCAAACTGTGAGACTTGGGCGATGTGAATTATAATCCAATGTGGCTGTTCATTAAACCCTGTGCCTGCAGGGGGAAATGTTTCCAATACCCTTCAAAAGACTTCTTTTTCAGCAGTGTGAAGGCATTGACCATAAAGAATAGATTACTCAGCTTTTAATAATGGTCTGTGTGCAGGCGCGCGTGTGTGTACATGAGCGCGTGTGTTTGGGCGTACGGTAAAGAAATAAAAAACGAAAGAGGAGAGGGTTGTAATGTTTATGCACATAATAGTTTTCATCCATGGATGCATACCATCTCTTGTAAGCGTGATACGCCCCACACTTTTAACAAGTTCTGATAAGCCTCTTTCACAGGATGTAAATGTGGAACAACTGCTTCTGGTTTTTGTGTATCAAGGAGAACATGTGCAGTAGCAACATAATTCAGCTTCATGCATTCTGCCCATGGTGCAAAAAAGGTCAAGTTGCATGTTAACATGGCTGCAGCAGAGGTGTCTCTTTACACTAAATGTGTGTGATGTGATGCGAAAAACACTGAATTATTCATGCAGCAAGATGTAGTGCATTCAGAAGATTGAAAAAAATGTGAAAATGTGACTTTTCATTCATCAACCTGTGCTGAGTCTAGTAACACATTATAAACATAACCATTTATGAATTGGTGGCCTCGTAGCATAACTGTCTGAGTCATTTTTTGGCCAAATTGAAATAACTATATAATATAATAACTTTGCTCTCTACCACTGCTCAGTCATCCTGTCCTGTCCTTGCTTTATGTCATTGGCCAATCACAACACAAATTAGAATCCAAAACCACTCTCAGCCTAAGTCATTCATTTGACTTTATGCAGTTACGATACAAGTAAAATGACAGAGAGGAAAAACGGCTATATTTTTTTTTAGTTCCCCAGACACTAAATGTAATTTGAGTCAATCAAATGGATTATGAACTGTGTGTTTAAACTTAAAATGACCTTTTCGCCTTGACGTATGATGGATATATTCTGCATTTATGTAAGAAAAGAATTTTCTAAGCCATTTTTTATTTGTCAGACAATCGATGATGGGCCTATTTTTTTCGTATTTGTTCACACATCTGGTTTATTGTACCATTAAAATATCAATAAAAATACCAATAAATATAAACCTACCAATGAAATGTCTAAAAACTGTATTTTTTCTTGTTTTCTAAAAAACATTGAAATAAGACTCAGGTAAATATGCTATGACACTAATGAAATATAATAAATATTTAGGGGTTAATAGATAGTTGGTTTGTAAATTGTCTCTAAACTATCCTTATTTGGAAGGATTTTATAAATTTGCCACTTTATTCTGGCCATCTAAATGATGTTTACGCTGTATTTCTACGGCATTACTATCATTACTCACACGGTTACTTTACAATAGCAGCAAGATAATGTTTATAGATGGTTTACAATTATTCACAATTATTAAGCACTGACAACTTTATGATGTTTAAAGATGCTTTATAAAGAACTTTACTATTCACCAAGGTGTTATAATCATCCACATTATAATACCTATTGAAATATAGGTTTTTAGAGGGGTATGAACCAATTATTAACCGTTCACATTAAGTTAAAGTTAAATTAACTATTGTAATAACCTATTAAACTATTAATATTCTACTATTTACAGATGATGGTTATTATATGTGTTACCTGTTGTCGCCAGTGCACTAATACAGACTATTAGAAAAAAACAAGGAATTGACTCAAACATAACTTAACATAACAGCTAGTTATATATGTTCACTCACACGTTGGTGGTGAAGATGCCGTAGAGCAGCTCCAGCTCGGGCAGGTAGAACGTTCCCTGCAGCTCGTTGTAGTTGAAGGGGATCTCCCCCGGCCGCGAGCAGTTCAGCCGGGCCTTCATGAAGGTGGTCCACGTGTCCTCCAGGAGGAAGCGGCCGCCGATGTCGTTCTTACAGACGCGGCCGGCGCGGGAAAACACCGTCCGGCCGCAGTCGTGCTCCACGGCGTTCTCCCGGAAGAAGAAGTAGGTGAAGTTGCCGATGTCGTAGGAGGAGACGAAGTTGGGCTCTGCGGAATGTGTGGATTGAAGAGGGCGAAAGAAGAGATTAAGTGCAAAGACATGAGGATGGAACACGAATGTAAAACGTTCAGGATTGCAGGAATAAAAGCTCGACGTGGGTGTTGTGACTGATTGACTCGCGGCGTGTGTGAGCGCGCAGCAGCCCGCACACCAGCAGGTGATCAGGATTAATAACTACAGGCCATGTTATTAATGGCTTTGTGTTGTCATAAGAAAACTCATTTTTCATTTCCCCCCCGAAACCTAAAGGTTAGGATGAGAAATGACCGACGAAGGTGCAGCAGAATGGCTCTCACCCCCCCCCATCAGAAAGACGCAACCTCCCCGACACCGTCACCTGATAAGGCCTTCATCTTTATGTATGACATGACTGGATCTGAACCACGCACTTTATTCTCATTGACAGTGATTTAATTTATCTTTGAATGAAAGTGTCCCCCCCCCCTCCTTCTCCTCCTCCTCCTCATGTTAACCTCCATTCGGTGATGCGAGGGTGGCGGGGTGGATTGTGGAAGAGAAAAAAAAAATCAATCCTCCATGAAATTTGCCTTTTCCCAGAGGTTGCTCCGAAACCAATGTATGTGGTGGCTTTTAATTTATTTTTTCAATTTAGCTTAAATGTGAATCAGATAAAAGTCACTTGCTCGCAATAGACCGATTGGCCCGCTTCTCTGTAGGCCCGACACCAGCTTCTCCAATCTGTGATGAGGCTCCAGGAGTCAGAAGTGATCTGAGCTTTCAGGGTGAAACGCATTGATTTTTTTATGCCACTCGAAGACAGGGTCATATACATGTAGACATATTCTAGTGACACACTAACTAAATAGTTTTTACCAACAATTGTGAAGTGAGACTTTTCTTTCCCAGCATTTGTTATGCTACTCTTTCACCCAAGGGGATGCTATAAGTCCCACGGCAGATAAGCATCTGCTGTGCTTAAGTATTTTCTGAACAAAACGCTGGATCCCCTCCAGCTGCAGTGGTGCTGTTCAACAGCTCTGAAGTGGAAAAGCGAAAATGGCAATTTTCTCCTTTATTTGTGCTGTCTCAATTTTTTTCCTTTTCTCCTCCTTACTTTTTTTTTTTTTATCTCACCACTCAACCTTTGACTCCTCTCCATTCATAAACACTGTGATATCCATCCGCCGCCTACCGTTGAGCCACTTGGAGTTGTACTGGGCGGTGCGTAGCGGCGGCAGGCCGCCCAGGCTGCGGTAGATGGCGGGGTCCCGCCCGGAGAAGTCCATGGCCGTGGCGGCGTACAGCTCGCCGCTGGAGGTGATGAGCGCCGTGGAGTTGTGCAGCGGGTTGTAGGGACAACGAGCCATCCCGCTTATCTGGTCGTGAATCTCCGTCAGATTTGTCAGCTGCGATGGGAGTGAAAATAAAGCAGGTTTATAATGGAAAAAAAGGAGGAGAAATGGGTATTGGCAGACTGAAAGTGAAGTGAATTAAATTATTATTTGTACCAGGAGTAGCCCTTTAGAAACTTAAAGCAATAAGATGTATTACACATGGGGACTGGATGCATTTTCTTTGTGCTTCTGAATAATGGATCTTGGTGGAAAAAGCTGCAAAAAAATCTATAAGACACTGTATCAAAGGTCAACATTAAAATGCAAAGCAGAAAAGTGATGCCAAAAATGCAAATGTTGGAAGAAAAAGTTACTTCACCTCATTATGTTTGTTTGGTTTACATCTACACACACACACACACACACACACATATATATACGAGTAAAACCTTCAGTCACAAGACACATAATCAAGAGGGCAGATTTAAAATCATTAGCAGCTGCCCTGAGTTCAATATTAAAAAACCACCTGTTCAGAAACAAACACCAGCTCCTTAAATCAAGTCGCTTTTGGCAGCAGAGTTTCTCTGGTTTTGTTCCTGACGTCTGTGCAGGACAAGCAGCTGTTTGTCTGCTTATAACATTATTACAGCACGTCTCTGAGAGGCCTCCGTGCATTCTGTAGAGGTTTTGATGTGAGGTGCAGTCTTCCCTCACTTTGAATATGAGGCCAAATCCAGCTCTTTGCCTTTTAAAAATACTTTACAATCGTGACCCCGGCTTAGCCTCGATACACAGAACGGGCTCCTACTTTAAATAAAGTACAAACCATAGCTCTGTGACACGGCCGTGAATACCAAAAAAAGGAGTAATACACTTTTCTTTTCTTTTTTAAATCGAACATGTAATTATGTTTCATGATGCAAAAACGAACACAATATACGGAGGATTAGCTCATGGGTTGTGCCGCTGTCCAAGTTACGCCAGATTCAGACAGCAAATCCATCAAATGAAAAAAAAAGGTTTTGAAATCCACAAATTATAAATAAATGATATGCAATTATTAGTCCATCAATCAAAATGTTCCACATTTGCATAAGTCCCCCCCAGTGACAGCGCAAATATTCAGAACTTAATCTCTTCTATCCTTTCACGTTTTTAGTATCTGAAGAATTTGTGGCCAGACCCCATTCACCGCATGTGTTGGAGTAAAAAATATATATAAAAAGGCGACTTTAGACTTTATTTCCTGGAGCCGGTGGATTTCGGATCAAGGGGTTCTGTTAACTCCTGTCCCCTCTGCTCCACCCGGACCACCACAACAACACAGAGCGTCTCTGTGCGCCCAGCTGGCGATGAAAACACGTATTGATAGGACTCGTCCAGCCGGCCGGAATGGCCGCGCTCAGGTCAATTGGGTCAAACACACAAAACAGGAAGAAGAGCGATAAACAGATACGCCGCGGCACATACTGAGCGAGTGGAATGAAAGTAATCTCTGTAGCACATGAGCAGCTGTGCGAGCAGGACACTGAAGTGGCTCTGAATGCCTCCAAAAAGAGACTTTTCTCCGTCCACAGCTTGGACGGAGCGCGGCGGTTGCTATGCGAGGTGCCGCTGAGACGCCGTCGTTGTGGCTATTGGGGGAATTTTTGGTTACCCACGATGACAGGAAATCCTGACTGGAACGGGAATAGGGCCGTGGCATAGGAGCCATGGGGAAGGGGCAAATAGCACTTTCTCCCCCCCCCGAAAAAAAAAGAAAGAAAGAAAGAAAACTGAATTATATTAAATTGCAAAATTTCTTGACTTGCTTGAGTAGCTTTTCTCTACAACTCTACAAGACAAAGATGACCTGGATGACTGAGGACCTGCACACACGTATATTATAAACTCACAGAATCTAAAACAGAGAATAGAATATTGTCCCTACCCTACCCCAGACCCCCTTTTTCATAGATTTTTGACTAGTAAGCAGACAGAATTTCTATTGTCGTGCAATATTTGGGTCTTCAGTCAGAGAGGAGGATAAATCTTCTAACTGAGTAATGACACAGGGACAAAACACTGAACCGTGATCAGTGAGGCCTGGGTCTGGGTGAGGTCCTGGAGGGAGCGACGGGGTAATTTGGGCTGTATAGTCTACTGAGGGAATTGCAGGAGAGCGAACTGAAAAATGAAGCTTACGACCGTGTAGCTTTTTGTTTTGTGGAGACAAATCTCTTACAGCTCGATCATATTTTTTTTCCTTCAGTGGTCATATTTATTTAGCGACAAATCCTGAAATAGAACAGGTCTAGACCCGATTCTTCATAATATTGACCAACAGAGAGCCAACATTCCTTTATGAGCAGCACTGGACAAGAAGAAACTGCCCTTTAATGAAAAGAGACCCCAAGCAGAACCTGACTCACTACGCAACTTTTTGCTTTTCCATTTCCCACTTTTTTTTTTAGTTAAAGAAATTTGATGTATTTATTTAATCACCAGAGTCAACTTTATTGTCAGCTTTAGTATCACTGCCACCATTAGTGCAACAACTACCGTCATTATCGTTTTTACGATCACCACTCTGACCATAAAAACATTATTAGCAGATCAATATGGTAATCCCTATGGAGTTGGAATATTCTGCGACCGATAAATTTTGGGACATTTATTTTTAAATGACACTCAGGCTTTAACCTTCAAAGCACGAGGAGAAGCACAAACCAGAAACTTTGCTGCCATATGTTTGATTTCATATTTCCTTGTTCTGAATTATGCAGCTTCTAACTTTAATTGTGTTAAACATACAGTGTGTAAGATTTAACAGAATTTAGCAGCATCTGGGGGAACAAGCTGAAATGGAATATACTATAATATTCATAGGGTTGTTGGTAAGATTTACCAATAATGTTGGATGCACACTGTACCTTTAAGAGTGTTTGCTCTGCTGTTTTTACAGCTTTTATGGAAATAAGCAACAATAAATGTATTTCATCAATTTGATACCCAATTTGGCAAAAATACCATAATCATGAATACAAACACATAAATTCATCACTCTAATGAAATGAAACAAAGTGCATTCACATAATTTACTCTCTAAAACTATTGAAAATTGCTCTTTAGGAAAAAAATATGTGCTTAAAACTATCTGCCTGGCTCCTGCCCCCCCCCTCCCCCCCATGAATCCTCGATCACTATCATTATCGTCATTATTATCGTCATTATCAGCACTAGCGCGGCTTGAAATCGGTGAAACAACCACCGAGCGCTTATTAAACTACTGGAATATTCCGCTCCTCCTCCGTCCATCCATCACGGCTGACAGTAAACCTGTCCGTCGCCGTCCCTGACCAGTGTTTCATTCTAACAGACGCTCAGTGGGTAAATATGACAGCGCTTGATGAAATACTGGCCAAATAATGTCATGGCATTTCACCTATGTGTACTTCACAGCAGTAAACAGTCATTATGAGCCCGTGACCTTTGGAGGCAGTGCTTTCGGACAAAAACAAATGTCATCATAATAGACATCTCCTCCTCCTCTGAGATCGGACACGGGGATGTTTGATATGTGCTGACCACTGTTGTCCTACGCTCTGCCTTCGCCGATAATCGTGCATGAAAACGTCACCAAGCCGACACTTAGGTAACGTGGTTATTAACGCCGTACGCTTTGTTAGAGGAATTGAAAAGTGTGTGGCGTCGGATTACGGCGGGGGTGGGGGAGGTTAATAACACGTAAAAGTGTCGCGTTGGTCCGCCGTGTCAAACGCCTGCAGGAAAAACACTAAAGGGATTCACACGGAACATTTTACTAAAAATCCCTTAAAGACAGGGGATTAAGAGCTGCAGCGAGGTCATAGGAGCGGTAAAGATTTATTCTTCTTTTCTTTCTGAATTATATATGTCTGTTTTTTTAAGAGAAAACCCATTTTTTCTATTGTTTCTGATCCTATGTCGTCCTTTGCGTGTTGGTTTCTATGACATCCCTTATGTGGTTCACCTATTTATTTATTTTAATGTGATTGTTAATCTGTCTGTCAGCTGACACTAAAAGACTATTATGTTCTTTGTTGTTTTATTCTATTTCATTCTAAAGCATAAAACTGGACTTGACTGGAAGTGACGCGTAGAAGCTTAATAATCATAATCACTCAGCGAGGAGGTGAGATGATTATTATGTTTACTCAAAACCGTAATTATTGGAAGTAATGAGCTTAAGACAATATCTTGATTATGACTTTTAACAAGTGTGAGGTATCACGAGGCCTCAAATAACGGAGATTAATGAGAGTCATCTCATAATTAGCCCAGCATCCCTGTGATGTGATATTAACGTCACGTAGAAGTCACACCTTGATTCAATATGCTGATCAACCTTGACTTCTTCTTTTTTCTGCTTCTGACATTGTTAGTCCTGCAATTCCACTCAGTATTCACATTCACACGCTATCAGGCACCCCAGGCTGGACATGATAATCACTTATATATGGGTTTTCAGCAACAAATGTGACGCATATTATATATATTTATTTATGTTATTGCGGCAAACAGCACGACTGATGCTGAAATATTAGTACAAACGCAGTAAATCCTGTTAAAGCAATAGTTGGACCATAGTGAGATGTGTGTTTTTTTTCTTGTTGTTGCTTTCCTGGCTGAGAGCAGTGATTCTGCCGGTTGCCTGGCAGCCTCACGGTTGCCAAACAAAGCTTCAGGACGATCACACCCAGCCAAGAACAAGTCGTATAACCCTCCTCATAAAAACATTTTATTTAGACTCAGGGCTCTGTAAGAATTAGACATAAAGAGATATAAGGTGTCGGAATAGTGATGATGAAAATAGGTGGATTCTCTAACCCTGTGGGTTAGAGAATCCACCTATTTTCATCATCACTATTCCGACACCTTATAATATCTCTTTTGGTGGGTTTGGACACTTCCCATTGTCTGTGTGATGTATTCCTGCAGCAGAACGGTGGATTTTCCAGAGACAAGAGAAAGAGATGCTCCACATTTTGCATAAAGTTGAGTTGCCACTCGCTGTCTCTGGACAAATGGTCCCTGTCAATCTAAAATAAAGACGGATTCTCACTTAGTAAGACATTCTCAGAAACACATTTTAAGTGAACTATTTTGGAAATGCAGCGGAAAGTTGCTCAACAAAACCGCCCCGTCGGCCTGTTGTGAAACGCCATGCAGCTTTACGAGTGAAAGCTTTCCTCCAATCGGATGCGTCCAGGAAGTGTTTACGTGGTTCCAGTGTTAAATGCTGGAGAAACACAATCCCTCATGTCCAAAGTCACTTGATTTTGTGCTATTGTTATCTAGCTCACACCTGTTTTTGCTTATATCTGTTTTTTCTTTTCGCTTACGTCTGCCTCTGCTCATATCTGTCATTACCTAAACCCGCTTCTATTTTTGTGGAGCTGTTTTGTGTTTGTGGTTTGCTCTGTTTTTGTGTTTTTTGATTGTTTTTTTTATTTTCTTTTTGTACGAGTTCTGCTTATGTCTGTCCGCGCTCTGCTTTTATTCTAATGGACATGTTCTACCTCCTGATTTTAGGCTGCGAGCTTTACAAATAAAAAAATATCCACATTATGGTAATTCTGGCATGTTCACAGTAATATTTATTAATGTGCATTGAGAAAAGAACAAATTAAATACTAAAGAATTACATAACAATGTAGATCAGCCCAAAATAAAGTATTACTTTAATTAACCTCATGTGTTTCTTCATTCTTTTCACTTTATTTCGTTTTGACAAAGCAGTGACTTATCGCCGTGAGCTGGCTGTAATCAGAACAAAATGTAATTCAGTTATCTCAGGATTTTTCCCTCTATTTAATATGAGGCTTTTCCATCCAGTGAACGGATGGATGGGAGAAACAGCGGATAATGATGAACTGCTCAAATATCACTTTTCCTGTGAAGTAATCCATTGCACCATAAAAAAAAACCCAACAGCGGCAGCGTGGTCTATAGTCGTAAGATAATATTGTGATAAGATTGCACAGTTGGCAGTAAACACACGAGCTGTAAAGACTCGCCAACATGCATATGCAAAACAACTTTACTTTGATCAGGACAAACAGATGGAGTTTATATGGTAACCTACTGTAAATAGTAACAATAGCCTTAATTGGGCAAGAATAATTAGCATCCATGCGAATGTAGTCAAAGTAAAGGAGAAGGGAAAGAGGACACAAACAGGAGGTGATGCTGTTCCTACCGTTCGGTTGGTGCAGATGGGCGTGAAGGCGTTAGTTCCACAGGTAAACAGCCGGTTTCCGTTCACCAGCAGCACCCTGATGTAGTTCTGGCACTCCTCCTGCAGAAAACACACACATCACCGCCAGCGGTTAGCAGCAGCCACTATTATCCTTCCATTGACAAGCCGCGGTATTAAGCGATGGGACAAAATTACACTTTATGCCAATAAACGAGACAAACACCTGCAGCCGCGGGTGGGCCGCTCTGAAACGTGGCCGAGCCTGACAGAATCAAATCAAGGCTAATGCTCCCACGGCTTAGCCGTGTCACATCTTAAATTCAACAGGGACCAGATTTTGAGAGGAGATGTGAATGAGGTGGAGAAGAGATAAATGCAGCAGGCGAAGGAGAGGCCCCACTCAGGATTAGTTTAGGAAATTGCACAGGCTTTGTTGACTTGTCAGAAAGTGAATTGAAAGTGTTGCCTCTCATATACTTCATTCAATCATGTTTCCATTTTAACCTGATCTCTACATTAATCAATCGGAGACACTTTTCTCTAAATGGCGGTGGAGTACACAGTCTCCGCTCCTTTCTTGGCGTGCTCCTCCACAAAAAGGTTTTTGGCCTGGGTTTCTAGAAAACCACTCAGCACTTGGTTAAAAGCGTGCGGCACATAAAGCGGGGAGTGGGTGATTGATTGAATCATTGATCGGAGCTGAACATCAACCCTCCACGCTGCCATCAGGCGTTCACGGCGGTTTGCTGGAGACTCCTATCAACAAAACTCATAACAAATGTTACAACAGCAGAGTCAGAGAGCAGCGTTTTTTTTTTTTTTTTTGTCCGATGCACAAAGCAATAAACTCGCAGGGTCCCGTCATCTGAAAGGGGGCCACGGCTGGGTTGGTGAGGGCCCTCGTAGAAATTTAAAACCCTGTAAATCTGCTATTGTCTGAGCCACTCGAGGCGCTCGGAGCGACCTCCTCCTCCTCCTCCTCCGCTTCTCAAGGGTCTGATTTAGGAGCGGGGCGGCACTGCAGGAGAGATGGAGAGGAAGGGAATTTTATTTCCCCTATCAAGATGGAGGTTGACTCGTAAAACAACTCGTTTCCCGGTGCTAAGCACGGCCTAAGTACGTGTGTGTGTTTATGTGTGTCCGCTCAAACCTAAAGATGTGTGCACAACACGTGGGTAGTTAACACTTGTTATGTACGCCTATATATCTGTGCTGTTTGAACAGCTCGTTATATACTATATGCTTGTGTGTGTGTGTGAATATTTAATATTTCCCCGGGCTCACAGTCTTGACTTGTTTATGAAAACTTCCTGACAAATGTTTCATGTCTGTACTGTAATACAGAGGCTGTTCTGCCTGTCTCGCGTATTATAAAACAAAACAGAAGGGGACAATCAAGTCTTCAAGTCAATTTAACTTTCCCTTCTTCTCCCGGTTGATGTAAATCAACTGCACAAGAGAAGAGCAGACAGGAAAATTAGGAAAAAAAAATCACAATCGCTTGTAAATTCGCTCAAAGAGCAGGCATCTGTGTATCTGTGCAGCAGCTTAAGTGATGGTGTATTGTTGCATGGTGAGCCAAGTAATAACCCAGAGAATAAAGTCGTTTAACGCTGTTACTGTACATCCGAGGAGCTGATCTTCATAGGGGATCAGCGAGAGAAACAATTTGACTTCACAAACGGCAGCGACTCTCAAGGACTGAGGTGGCTTTGGCCTGTAATTCACAAACAGCTATCTGCTGCTGGCCAGCCTGTGCATGACTATTATGGGTCCCTAACCACCTTTCAACAGGAGGATAAATACACAGTGGTGCACTCTGTGAACACACACACACACATGCACACAGGCTGGGAAGTTCACCTACAAGTCAAGTTCAACTCTAAACCAGCTGTTTGGTGCACAAGGTTTTTGCCAGTTAACCGCACACAAAAACATACATTCATGCACAGAAAAGAATCTTACAAGAGAAACTCCCTTTTCCAGCGATTCTTTATGTTAAAGAATGTGAGATTTTTATTTTTGGTCGGAAGAAGGTCGAGGTGTCAGATGCTTCAAAACCCCAGATCCGCAGAGAAATCACATTATTCAGACGCTGTGCCTTTAAATGAGCTGTCAGGACTTCTGTGAAGTTGTGATGTCCCAAATACAAAGTCTCCGCCCACACCAGCCTTTCACAGCCATTCAAATCAAAGGCTCATTAATATTAATGAGATAAGACACAAAAATGACTTGTTCTTTCTAGCGCTCCAGAGAAAATATATATATATATATATATATATATATATATATATATATATATATATATATATATATATGATTGGTACTTAAAACACAAATATATCTTGTTAGAGATATTAACCTCATTGAACATTGTAAAATATGTCAAGTAAAATAAGCTCCATATTGCTTTCAGACTTCCATGGTTTCATTATCACTTTCTTTACATTAAAGTGTGTGTGACATTTTTCTTAACCATGGCTGTTCTGCAGCACCGATGCACTGGTGGGAAAGTCCAACATCTGGGGCCTGCAGTTCTTCCGCACGGTAAACATTGTTGATTCATGTGTTATTTTTGTAGATAACCAAACCCACAGGAAATGTTGAACACTCATCGGCTGTTCTGGAGGTTTGCAGCCCAGAAAGCTGCTCAGCGGTGGTAGAGTTGTTGCTTTCTAGTTTTGTAGAACATTATTTATAGGGGAAACTCCATAAATGTGACACATCAGTATCTGTTTAGCAGGCGTCTTCTGGGCTCCGCAGAGAGCAAAAAATAATCCTCGGGATGTCATCAGGGTTATCTTGTCATGGCATATGATGTCTCTTTATAACTTGAACATGGTAAACATGATACTCTAACATACTGATAGTAGCATTTGTCTCATCGTGTTGAGTTGATGTGGAAAACTAGCAGCATGGCTGTAGATAGACTTCTGCATGACAAACTTGTTTTTTTTTCAGTTTTATGCAGTCTGTTCTGATTTGCAGTCTGTTCTCATTTACTTACTAAAATATAACCTGGTGCATGGCAATAAAACAGTTGCTATGCTCTACATATCTGGAACAAACTCCCAGAGAACTGCAGATACGCATCTGATGCTCGGTTCTTTTAAATCAAGGCTACGGAGAAAAATCACTGAATCATAAAGTATAGCATATAATATACATTGTATATTAAGATTTGTGTATGCTATCTTGCAATATCGATATTTCCTCCCACTCATATTTAAAAACAGAGTGAGGAATGTATAAGATGTTAGTATTTACCACATCACCTAACAAGTTATCAAGTTGCATTGTGGTACGTGTAGGATCAAGAGAGTGTGGAGGTTGACCTGTGCATGGACTAAAGGTCAGGATATTATCCACATTTATTTTTGACTTCCCTTTTTAAATCTGTCTCTCACATGACCCTGACTTACAATCATGGAAGTGCAAACCTCACGGTGGAAATAGCCCTTTAAATGGCATCGCCAAACCCAGTGGTTTCAGTTACTTGGCAGAATATCAATACTGAAGCATGTTTTTTCTCAACATTTTGACAAGTGTGTGATAAACATTCTAACAGTGTGACACTTCGAAAAAAGCGTCGCTTGAACTCACCTCAGACTTTCCCCGGCTGAAGCAGGCTCCCTTGGTGAACTCATCACAGTGCCACTCGGCCTCCTGCAGAGAGACGGAGAGAGAAAAGCAGCGTGAGGCTTCCGATAAAGGAGGAGCAGACATCAGGAAAATTTGGCGCCGCGAAGCGCTTTGAAAAGCACTCAGGAAACCCAAACAAAACCAGGCTCTCTCAACTGTGGCGAAAACTCAACACCTTTTGAAGTCAATTTTGATGTCTGGTGACTTTCTCTGAGATAGAGAGGCAGGAAAAAAGAAATACCACAAGAGGACTTGAAAAAACAGTTAGTAAAGAAAAATGGAAAACCACGCTGAGTTGAGTTTGATACTCTGGTATCACGGTGTATTTCAACGCAATGACTATTATTTGACTTGGGTGGAAGGAACTGTTTAAAACATCTCTGCTGCACAGTCATTCCCACAGAAACACACACGTGCATACGCAATTACAGTACACACAAGTTCTAATAAGCCACGTTAAACACAGACACAGAATCCAATTAAGGTGCAGACCAAGCAGAGACCTCAAGAAAAGAGAGGCAGGCGTGCACAGAGCTGCCAATTTGATTTATGCGTTGAGGGAGAAGGAGGAATCTCAAGACGTAACACGCGGGTCCCCAGAGTCAGATGTCAAGGTGATTTACATGTGAGGAGAGAAACATCCGTACATTTCACTAGAGGAGGGCGAGGAGTCGGGAGATAAAACCTCCACACACTCCCTCCAAGGGTGAAGACACCCGCGTGCTCCAATCTCTGCCGTTTAATTCCAGCGTGACCTCTGGGGGGGGGGCTTTCTCATTCATAAGTTTTCTATTCATGAAATGAGTGTTGGCCCCGGGACAGCGGGGGCCACTAAGACACTTGTGCTTGTGACAGGTGGAATTAGTCGTCACTGCCACCAGCTTCGTCTGGCTGCCAGGGAGCGGACGGCTCGACAGAGAAATTGGCCGCTGCCGCCGCCGCGGTGCCGCTTAACGCCAAGTCACGAAAAGTCTCCAAAAGTTAAAAAAAAAAATAATAAATGTTCAACTTCTTTTTTGGCCACGGCGGGCGGGTTAGCACAGTAATAACCTGGCCAGTGGCCAGGGGCGATCGCTCTCTGTGTGGGAATACAGTAAATATCTCAAACTCAAAGAGAATATTAGATTTCACCTTGGTATCAGGACTGTTTTATGCCAGGACACGAGGGGGGTGAAGAAAGCCGAACCCCCCCTCCAGCACTTTGCAGAACTTTGCTCATTTCCTCCTTGAGGAGACTGTGGGAGTTTACTCTGTGTTTTAAGACGAGGGCCTTTGCTTTTTTTTCCGCCTCGGTGGCCTCTGGGAGCTGAAGAAACACCCGTATGTACACACACTCACACTCGGATAAATGCACGCATAGGCAGTAACAGGAGGGAGCTCAGGGTGTGTGGTTCTATTCAGGGAGGAGAAGATATGGAGTATTAATGGGAGTTGGTTTCCCTCCTTCTGCTCTACGTGTGTGTGTGTGTGTGTGTGTGTGTCAGTTTGCATTCCAGGTCAAAGCTGGCTATTCTGGGGGCCATACAGCCACCACAGACATAAACCACACACATCAGCACAAGAGCAGCAGCACAGCCGGTCCCAGCGGAATCCAATGTGGGCACTGGGAAGTGCTTTCACTAATCACATAGGGGGGGGGGGGCAAAAACAAAAAAAACAACACAACCTGCTAATGGCCCGAAACCCTGCTCACTCATGTTCAGTGTAAAAATCAATCATAATACAATACAAAATTACAGCTTGAGCTCACATTAATGGGAGCGAAGTGGTTGCTTTTATCATTACGGAGCGATTATGTGATTTATCATCATCCAACATAGTTTCAGACCAGTTTTTCCAAGAGTGCTGCAAATTGTCATTACTGTACATCTTTAAGACATCAACTTTATGGCGATGTCCTGTACGTGCAGGGGATGTGCCGGCGTCATTGACCACTGAAGTCATTCCGCCGCCGCAAATGGTCCGGCGTGAAAAACAGAATCACGGCCGTGCAAAGGCGAGTCCCGGCGTCATTAAGAAACATTAAAATCTCATTAACATGCTATTGTTCAGCCTCTGCACTCCTAAAATAAATCGGTCTTGTTCTGAGACATGTCTGGAATGTGCTGTCGTTAAATAATAATTCGCTTATCAGAGGCAGAGAAAGGCTTTGTCCTATAGAGGAGACTGTGATACAGACTTAGAGGGGAACAAAGAAGGTGTGAGAAAAGGAGATGAACAGGATCTAATTTAGTGAGCTGCATATGGCGCTAAGTATTATGGTTACTGGCCCAAATTGGAAAAAAGACAAATCTATTATAGCAATGTTATTGGTTTTTGAGAAGAGCCTCCATTGGATGGGAGATATTTGTTGGTATGGGAGAAGTACATTTAAAGGACAATTAAGATTTAATAGAAGACAACATGGTTTGTATGGGCTGAAGTAAATGGTTATATCTACGAACAAAGGGAAACCACAATGGGAATTCACAAGACTGTCAGAGGAACGTAAGACACGCTGGAAGATTTTAAAGAAGCCAAACATGTCTCCAGACGATCTAACAACTTTACGTAATTAGTAAAACTACAACTGAGCGTGTATCATTAGTGCACAATTCTAATACTGTGGGTTAAAGTCTAACCACAAAGTTGCTCCACAGTTTATTATAAAGAAAAACTGGATTTTATCCTGGGAAAATGATGATCAGGTGATGAGGTGAACTCTCACTCTTTTGCTCAGCTTTTTTTTTAAATTACTACCACATTCCTAAATTAACTTAGAGAGTACAATTGTCTTATTACAGATTGGTATAACGGCAAAAACTATGGAAATATTGGCCATACTGGCTGAGATTTTGAGTCAAAATAGCACAATGTAAGTCAATTAAAACATGATAATCCTCTATTTATTTGACTTATAGACTAATTAAAACATACTTCTGAATGCTATATTCTATTTCTGCCGAGTTTGTTCCGCTACATGCGACTTAATCTCACACATTTTACCTTTACTACTTTTCATATGGAGATACAAGGCTTCTGCCAGGCGGTGCCGATGTGTAATATATCTGAATTATCCTTCGAGCAGGAAAAAGTGTGATAGGGATATGTAAATGTGGGAAGAGGCAGATGAAATTTTCCACGGTCGGTGGAAGCCGTTTGTTGCTTCGGGGGAGTAGAGGAAAGAGGAATCCTGAGGTGTGTGTGTGTGTGTCGGCCGTCTCCACCGTCCCCTGAGACGGGGGCGATCCTCAGAGATGAAGCTTTGTGCTGCAGCCTTCACTCTGCCGTCACAATGAGGGGCCATTGTCAACAAGATACCAAGGGAGAGAGTGGGCAGGGACAGAAGGAAAGGACAGAAACAGGAAAATAAGAGACAGACAGACCAAAAAAAAAAAGTCAACAAAGAAGAGTCCAAGGGAGTCAGTGTGGGCAGAGTGAAGAAATCAGCGAGAGGGAGGAGGGATGGAGTCGCTGGATTCCAAAACAGCACTGTTTCCAGACATGATGTTGCATATATTTTGCATAAAGAGGGTCCGGGGAACACACTCTCTGCCGACAGCTGTCTGGGTTTTGTGAGACGACTCACTGTGTGTGTCTCATTACAAGGAGACGGTGGGCTGAGAGCGAGAGTCGGACAAATCCTGCCGGGGAAATCTAATCTGTTTTATGAATAGCTGATATTACCTTTTGATGTGCTGGCACAGTATTCAGACTGATGTCTGCTGATGTAAGCCGCTGAAAGATTTACACGTGAAAATTGCTCTTGATGTCATGTCTGAGCATGTGTGTAGGTTTGCCCCGCTACGCATCTTATCGTAGCCTCCAATGAATGAATTGGAGTTGAAGATACCACCGACTGCAACTTTCAGATTTGCAGCACTCTTGCTTTAACATGGCATTGAATTCCATACCGGTACAGTGTGTGCGTCTACAATCTCACTGATGCTTCTTATTCCATGCATTTAAATGACCAAGTTAGTCAGTTTCTTGTGACTCACTTAGAAATGCTTCTCGAGCTTCGGAGGATAGCCTCTGTTAGCTACTGATTAGCAACGCTAATTGTTTGCCTGACAAAGTATAATTGCAAGGGACAGGCCCACGAAATACAACATGCAAGGCTGGAGAGCGCCTTTTGTATTCTCCCGAGTTCCCTTCCTTTCTGACAAGAGGATAAAGAAAAAAAAAATGGAGTCGCAGCATACATATCAACAGCGTACAGTGTCTGTGGCTAAAGGGAGCTGTTATAGATGGTGTTTTCATGTGACTGTTGGCCTGCCAGTCGGAGCTGGAGTGAATATCCACGGTTTCCCCCTCTTCTGGTGCTTTATTGAATGGTAAACAATGCCCCTGATCCTACTCATCCCAGAGCTTACTGACTAATGCTGTGCCACAGCGTTTCTGTTGAAACTCTGCCTCGTTATCTGTGACTTGTTTCTATTTTAGCATGGAAACAGCATTCTAACAATGGTTTCTTAAAGGCGCAGTGTGCATTTTCCAGTGGTGAGGTTGCAGGTTGCAACCAGCCGAGTAACCCACTGTGTAGGAAAACCTTACTGCAAAAAGACTAGGTAGAAACATGGAGATGGTACATTGGTAGGCTTCGAATTCTATACTAAATACTAGGGATGGTTTATGAAAAACATTAAAACCATTTGGTTCAACCTTGGTTTTGTTCATGTGTCATAATCATGAGCTGCTCTTTTTCTTATTCTGCCTTTTCTAATAGTTTTTACCCTCCAGAGCAGCAGGTGGCGGTGCATCCTAAACCAGGATTTGTTGAGTAGGAAAGAGCCACAGTTAGAAGATGACCAGCAGAACTTTATAGGTCTGCAGTGTGGCTGCATTTAGTGACCTATGATGACGGTGGGAAGAAAGTTGTTGACTGTGTGCAGCTCTATGATTAAAGCACTGGAGCCACAATATAAAATCTCCTCCTACAAACACTTCAGCAACATGGTAATTCCTGTATGAAGAGACATAACTTCAGGCATAGGGACCTAAGTCTAGTGTTCTTCTCTTGCAGCCAAGCATCTAATCTACTTTTAACCTCAGACTGTAAAATAATTCAAGCTTAAGCTGAAGACATGATTGATTCTCCTAACAATCAATGTTTAGTGAACCGAACCGAACCCCTAAACCCTCTATACACTCCTATACTAAGTAAAACATACTTATATATTAAATAGATGCTTATATAGATTAATCTAGATGCAATATAATCTTATACACTGTTGCTTTAAAAAGGATGCTTTTTTGTGCATTTGGTAAATTAAACCTGCTCTTATTACTCCTGCAAATTAGACACTTATGATCCGTTCAGTGAAGGGTTTCAGGGAGCAGCAGGAAAATGTGTCTGGGCCTGTTATTAGACCAGGTGTGCGAGGACAAAGGTGGAACACAAATGGGCTGCTTCCATGCTTTCCAGATCAGCGAGGATGATGGTAAAGGTCGACGGGGAGAGGGGGGCCTCTTCAGACTCTTGAGACACGAGCACGAAAAAAAAAAAGGATGAGATATTAACTCCAATCAAGGCCACGCTGACTCACGTTTCAGAGCCTGACTTTTCCCACTTCAACCTCAGATTGCCACTCGATTTGAGTGCATGCTAGTTCACATAATGTGGAAGATTTTCTACTTATACCATTATGACTTTGTAAGTATCTTTTTTTTTGTCTTGAAAAGAGTTCCTCAGATAAACCATTATATCTTTCCTATAAGTGACTAAACCTTTTCTACACCCAGGACTTATTGAAGTCTACAACCGAGCGAAGACATATGGGCAATGAAAGCGTAAAGGTTCTCAGATTGCTTAACAGCATTGCTTTTTTTCCACAAAGGTCCTCTATCCCCCCACTATTTGATGTTCTTGGCTTTTTTTTCTCTATTTTTTACTATCTCTGAGCAAGGAGGGCATTTACCGAGGAGATTATGGTTGTGGGGCTCAGGCTCAATCGATCTCGGAGTCTCAACTCGATATGTGCAATAGAGCGGGTCAGACCAGCGGTGTTCAGCTACCACCCTAAGCGTCGCTACTCTCTAAATCCTCCATAATATAATGGTAAGACTACCAGGTACTCAAGAGTTCATTTTCTGCCTCACAGAATGCTGAAAAAATAATAAAAATAAACGCCTCCATGGGGCACCCTTGGTGGCTGTTTTTTTATTTATTTTTTTTAATACCGCTTCTATAAATGTTTCATGCATGTGTATACAAGCTGAGATCAGGCTGTCATCGATCATATGGTAATTATATCACCTCTTTAACATATTATAGACTGTTTGTGTTACGCCGGTGTTAAGCCTTGCTCTGTCAACGCGTACACAGCCTCCCTGGCTGCGCTGCCAGCCATGCAAAAACAAATCACTGCCATCGGCGTTATCTGACAGGCCTGATACATGGGGATGGGGCCAAACCACAGAGACACGCGTAGGTGTAGCTTTTAGCTTATTTCCTTTCATGCGGGTAAAAAAAAAAATAAAAAGTCTCATGCAACTCTTTTGAACATCTGTGCAACCGAAAATAAAACACACCACAACAACTAATGACTATTTACGTCGAACTTTCTTTGTTCACTCTCGGCACCATATTCCCTTGTAAATCTATTCGTTCAATCAGCAATGCATGTAACGCGAGTGGAGCAATGGTGCCAAAGGGGAAATTAATTCTTGGCTTTCATATCCAACAATAATAGCAATGAAAAATACGCGTAAACCCAGCCATAGAGGCGATCGTGTCTCCGCGCAATTAATCGCCTGTTTATGCCAGGATGAGAAAAGAAGGACGGAAAGAAAAGCTTTCAGGAAGGAAGTTGAAAGGAAGAAAAGCGCTCGTGCTCTTCAAACCGTTGAACTTAGCCTTCCCCTTGACTCTACAGCCAGGGGCTGGTGCACTGCAGGTCATCTTGAATTGGCCTCAGGCCTGGGCAGGGATTACTGGGTCCTATTCTCCCAAGACGCTTTGGAGACGAGGGCTTGATTACTTCGGTGGAATTCTGCAGCGCCAGCCGAGCGCACGGTGAAATAAAGGAGAAGGGATGATTGGGCACGCAGATGGGCACAGAGCATCTTTAAAAAGCATCTGTGTCCCAGCGAGAGGCCACAAAAGACCGGCACTGCACGGAGCCTCGTCTCCCACCATGGGGGGTTTCTCCGCTTTCTTCCCTCCGTCGAGCGAGACGCTTCACCGCTTCACGATTCACGATTCACACACGTTGGTGTGTCGCCCTCCGCTGCTTCCTATCCGGCTAATTCTCCTTAGTTTTTTTTTTCCCCCTGACCGCTTTCATCATTTTCTTTTCCAGGCAGATTTACATCAACGCCGCTCCCCTTTGTTCCACCCAGCCTTTCTCAGTCCCCTGCTTCTCTTTCTCTTCCTCCTCATCCTCTCTCCTGGTTTTTCCACGATGTAAAAAGCCAAACATCAAGAGAGACTCGTCTAACCATCAAAGAAGCCTTGTTGCTGCCACCTAGAAATAAACCCATAATGTGTCAATGTTTGTATTGTAACTCAGTGGGCCACAAAATGCTAAGCTCTGCAGGGGGCGTTGGGGATGTGTGGAAGTGAAGAAAAAAAAAAAAGAAGAGAAGTGACAGAAAAAAATCTGAATCACGTGGGAGAAGGGGGAAGAAAGACGGATTGAAAAAAGCAAAAATTGCTATCTTGAGCACTTCACTATTCATGAAGGCTTTGTGCAAATTGTACGAGTCACCAGAGGCAGAAGGAAAAAAAAAAAACTCCAGCACTGAAGTTAGCGCGTCTTAATCTCTGTTTAGTAATTCATCTCATTTTATTCTCTGTGAATTTTAATACGTTTGACCTTACTTTTTAAAAAAGGTTTAACAAAAATGTTAGCACAATATTAAAGACATTGCACATTCAACACCCTTGAAGAGCAAGGGGACGAGCACCAACAGAGCACAGCAGTAGCGTGTATGTCACTCCTAGTTAAAACTGGATTCTAACTCAAAAGATATTAAAAGGTCCCACGTCATGCAAATAACCCCTTTCTTTGTTCTCCTTTTTTACTCTAGTTAAGGATGAGAAGTTGCACAACAACTGGCCCATCCCTCAAACCACACAGCCTGGATGTCGGCACATGGCCGTTCCTTGGCTGCTCCGTACTTCCTTTACTTGTGACGTCATTCAGAAGCTGCCTCCATCTCTGGAGGACCCCCCCGCCTGCCCCCCCGCCGCCACACCCGCCCGCCTCAGCCCATCAGAAGAGACGCTCATGAATATTTCAACAACCTTTTCCTTTCTGGAGCCCTACTTGAAAAGTACATTAAATTGAATTTTTGCACATTAAATTTCCGATATAAACCGCGTTAGGTGTATCAACAATTCACATATAAAGCCCAGAGAAGCGCACACATGGGACCTTTAAAGCCAAATAGAGGAGCCCGCTGTCACTCCACCACGTGAAACGACAAACCGTTTCAAGTTGTGGGAGTTGGCAGCACCTACGAGTCGGGACAGCGCCGGTCCGAGGCGGGCGGTGAGAGCAGGAACAGTCTCTTCCAGAGACGACATATCCACCCAGGAAGATGTGCGAGTCAGACCAGAAAAGGAGAGAATCAGCACTCACCTGGATCAGTGTCAGGTCTTCTAGGTTGAGCCTGAAGAGGTGATTTCTGCAAAGAAGAAGAAAGGAAAGTGTGTGAGGGGATGAAGCTATTTTTTTGTGAAACTGAATAAACCAACCACCAAAGGAAGAAAAAGATAATGTCCTCAGGGCTGTACAGGGCTTTGGCCTGTACAGTTTTATCTGTTCCCCCTCGTCCTTTCATCTTCACCCGTTGCTATCTGTGATGCCACCAGAACAGAGGAATCAACACATCTAAAAACGGTCCACACGGACCTAAACGGCTTAAATAGGATGTGAATAAAATGCTAGTTTAGGGGATGTCAACATCAGTGTTGGACCAGATTTCAGAGACAACCATTGTACTTTCTACTAAGCTATTATTTGACAGCATTAGATATGTTTCAAATTAAATCTTTAAGCGAAATAATATGCGTTTTTATATTTCCTGAATTGTTTCTAAGTAGAACCAGAGGTTGTCAGGCTTGTGGTGTTACATCTGTGTTACATCTCAGCTGTATATGCGTTGCTTCCAGTTCTATCAGAGACATTTCCCCTCACATGGTTTCAAAGAAATAAACGTTTGAGGTCAAACTCTCTAATATTTCAGTTCTTTAATCGGTTTTATAAGCATGTCTTCCAACTCTGATGCTTTTAAGTTTTTTCCCTGACTTAAAAATAAATAAATCTTAGTCACGGCGCTCATTGGGAATGCAGCAACCACTGCAGCAACTGACACAATCAAGGTTCCTACAAACAATAATTAGGAGGTAAAACAAAAGACTTGATAAAACAAAACGGTTTATGTTACCATCTCCTGGAGTTATTTGTGTTTGAGGCGCATGGTGCAGGCGAGGGCGAGCGATGCTGAAGGAAAATCAAAGCCTAGCAGTGAAATCACAGTCTAATAAGTGCCTGTCCTGCTTCGCCTGAAGCTTTTCGGAATTTGCAAAGCACCAACAGAGCAATATCAATATTTCCTATGTGCAACAAAGTGAAGTCAACCCTTCAGTCTCACTCATTTATTATATCTTTTTTTTTTAGTCATAGTTTTTTTGCTCTTGCGCTATTCCCACTGCAACATTGCAAATTTCCCCGCAGTGGGATTAATAAAGGATTTTCGTATTTTATTTTAAGTTCTAATGAATGCCCTCTCAAGAGAAATATTCAGTATATTGACTAATGATGTCTCAGGCTGTCTACTAAAGCCATTACCAGAACGAGACCACATGAGATCTGACAATTAAGACTAAAAGCATTATTTATTGTAATTTCTTTTCCCATTGAGAATTATGTATTATCCATATTTCTTTGTTTTGTTTCCAGTAAAAAAAAAGCGACATTTCCAGAAAAAAACACTTTTTCAGTAACTGAACCATTTAGCATAAAATTAGTAGTCTGTTGAGCATGTTGTTCTTCTTTTCTAATAAAATATACTCTTGAAATAACTTTAAAAAATGACACATAATGTCAGCAATCATTTTTCAGAAAGTCACAGGCACTGTTTTCCCATTAAGTTGACAGTCTCATGCTGCACAACTCCTCACATACACACAGATATTTTCTCTTTCTCTCACACACACACACACACACACACACACACACACACACACACACACACACACACACACAAACACACACACACACACACACACACACACACACACAGTTTGAGGGAGATCTATCAACCTCCTGAAGAGCAAGTCGGCCAGGTCTCAGCGTGGCCGTGGCCCCACATTTTACTGTATTGATATTTGCATCGACCGGCCTTCCCTTCCATTATCACTCATACTTCTAACCCGGCCTGCAGCCATTTATCCAGACACATCACCTTTCACAGTTAGACACCCGAGAGCCGTCAAGTTGGCACCAAGAATTGAACTAAAGCCTTTATTTGATTTTTTTTTAAGTGCTCTAAATACCAAGTGCTGATAGAATTGTCTGAGTGATAGCGAAGAGTAAAAGATGGTCAGCAAAACCACACAATAGATGCTATATATATAAAATAAGAATATTATATCATCAATGTTTTGCTGTTTCAAGGGGGGGTTTACTCACCTCTTAGACCTTCATCCTTCCACACACCTGTACTTTTCCTGATTATTCTTTTCCATCTTCGTTCCTGTGGTGCATTAGTAAATTCCCTAGGCTCACTTTGTTGCTGTTTGTTTTGCCACTATCCATTCTGCTGCCTCCCGTGGTATCTCCTGTTGATGTTGTAGTGTTTTTTTTTTCTTTTTATTGACAACTAAGCCATTAAGAGAAGTGCAGAGTACACTTCGTCTGGAATCAGCCAGACTCTAGCAGGGCTTGACAAAGACAACCGACTTAGAAACAATTTTCGAAAGCCATTTCTCTCTGGCTTTTGAAGCCATCTACAGAGAAACTGATCATTACTCACTACTCACTGCACCAACAAACATCGGGAAAGACACGGAATGAAAGACAATAAAAAGAACAGTCAACAAGAAGGGAGACAGATGGGCGACAGAGACAGAAAGAGGCAGATATAGGTTACCTGGCACCGACGATTAGTTCGTTCTGGCCGGGGTCAAAGGTCAGCTGTGAGTAATCCACCGTGCCCTCTGCCTTGAACCTGAAGATCCACGGTTCCATCTCTGCCAGTGACACCACAGGAAGCAAAGAAACAGTGAGCCAATCAGAGCAGAGATACTTAAGACTGCAGATGACATTTATGCTGATGAATTTGCTGCGTTCAAAGCTTTGCTTTAACTTATCTTAAGGCACTCAGAGAGGGATCTTAATGGTTAGATTTATAACAAAAAGCTCTTTACACTCCTGCTTTTGTTTAGATTTTTACGACTTTATTTTCTCTTTAATATGTGTTTGAATTTCATATGATGGGGTGGATGCAATTCAACGCAGGTCCAAAAGAGAGAATGAGAACTGTGCTGCACACAGATTTTATAGCTATTGCTTATTTTTCAAATCCTATCCCTAATTTTACTTTACATGTACAGTAATAAAAATAAACAGCTTTCATTATCGTAGAACCACAATACACTTCAGGTATAAAAGTACAAAGAGGTATACAGCACAGTAATTTAATTATACAGCTTTCATTATCGTAAAACCAAAATACACAATATACAGATCTATAAAATATGCATACACATAAAAACTGTTAGAGTTTAGTTCGAGAGAGATTATAAAATTCCATTGATAATCATCTGCATGCAGTCGGCAGATGGCACCTGGCAAAATGTAGACAGGTCATTTATTAACTAACAGTGGCACCAGGATCGAACCTTGCAGAACACCATTCTGTTGATGTATGACTCAGACCAATTAACTGGAGTTAGAAAAAATGAATGTAGATGACTTAGACAGAACAATGCAAGGGCGGGATAAATGGAAGTAGGATGATAGTTGCATATCAGATCACGTTCTCATACTTTGAAGACTAATGAATGTCTCTTTCTATTTGTTGAGTAATTTTCTGGTCCTAATTGATTCACTGATGAGATGTATTAAATTCGATTATTGTGTCATGCACTTGCACTTAGCTTTAAAACTAAAGCAGGTTCACTGAGCTCAAGTGTACATGCCTGAACAGTGGAAATTGTGGAAAAGCCAGAAAGCACCCGTGTTTCAGGCTATCATTTTAAGCGTTATTGGCAGGTACAAACAGATGTTGCCACACATCAGTGAAGCCTGTGATAACTCCTGAATATTTGCTAGGCTCTGTGTCTGTGCGACAGTCGCGTAAGCCGTCGATGTTCTGAGACTTCATCGCAGCTTAAGTGATATTTGAGATCAGTAAAGGTTCAGATGACAGAATAAGTAGTTAAGATCCAGCGTGTTCCAGACAAAACAAACACACCACAGCTGATAGCTCCCCGTAGACACTTATCTACCCAAGCATATTTCATCTGGTAGTTATATATTTAAGTAATATTTGACCTGTAATTGCAATTTTCTCCTCAAGTAAAAAACATGTCTCTTTTATAGTTGATTAGAATAAAGCTTGAGCCAAATGTAAAAAAAAATATTAGTTGACTCTCCACAATTGCATTGTACATAATCATATTCCTGTGCTATAAAGGCAGCGAGAGTAGCATTTAACATTGTTTGGCACAAATGTTTACACATTCTCTTATCACGATTCCTTAACAAAATTGTCAGGCCACTTCTTACCCACTGCCGCATAGAAAACGGCCTCCTCATTGAGTGAAATGAAGAGAAGATTTAATAAAGGGTCTAGCGCTTCCCTCACTTGATAAGGTCACTCATTCAAAGGAACATTTTGCACGGATCAAAGTACTCTTACACGAGTGTTGCCCGGCCTCCGTGTCCTAAAATCCCGAGTGAGGCATGAGATCATGTGAATTTCAGATGTCCTTTGACTCAGTGGGAAGTTCTTTGATTTTCAGTATACCATTAAAAATCCACTGTGGATTGAGTGGTTTCATGGAAGGCCGGCATCACGGAAGACAAATGATGACTTTTTTATGGAAACTGACCTTGTCTCTCGGAACGCTGAACAGTTATACATTTGCACACATAAAGAAAGCAGGAGAGAGAAAGAGAGAGAGAGAGAGAGAGATATCCCAGACAGACACTGACGTCTCATCCACAACACGCCTGTTCTCATGGCGCCCAACCCATTAACCCCTGACCATCTGAACCAAAGGTCACGGGTGGTTGCTGAGCTATGTGGCCGGCCTGTCTACCGTCCGGTTACCTCATACGTCTGGTGAAGCAGCCGTCATGGCGCTGTCTACTGTACACGGTCCCATGTTTGATCTGTAGTCACAATAACTTAACCCTGGTAGTACTGTACACACAGGTCAGATTACACTTCAATCGCCATTACAATGAGAATGAAATTTCCTCCACATAGTTAGAAATTAGTAAAAGCTAGAATATTTATGAATATAATAAGGTTTTTTTGCAGTGGTTGCTGCAAGTGAATTTAAATCATTCATCATTGCATTTCTATTCCCAGTTTTAACTTTTTTTTTTAATTTACCAGGGAGCTTTCCATCAGAGCTGGTACAGAGGGAGAGACCAGCTCCAATATCCTCCTCAAAAAAAAAGAACATTATCTGCTTCTTCAGGCACACCTGTCAGACAGCATTTCAAATGAAAGGACACTCTCCCCTGACTGAAAAGCAAGTCGTTCCGGCAACAAACATGGAATTTCTGAGTCATTCAAACTGAAGACAAACGGAGCAAGAAAACGAGAGCCTCCAAAGCACTTTTTCCTCCTGCAGCTCACGAAGGGGGAACCAAACTCCGGTTTCTCCAAACAAAACAATGTCATCTCACAAAAACAAAAAAACCTGCATCTGACTTTGGGTTTTTAAAGCGCCAGCACATTTTCATTAGCCGTGCTGAAATTAATGTCCAAGCAACTTCACCCCAAATATTTCATTTTGCTTAATGACTGCTGCTCTGCCTATTCTGGAGGGAGACACAAAGTTTTGGATGTGCCAATCCTTTGGCTGCACTGGGCTTATTTTTTACGCCATCGAGAGGATCCCTGGCATACAAATGTAGCTGTGACACCCCCCCAGGGGAAGACGGCGCTTGACGAACCCAGCTTCTACCCATAAATCTCCCTGACTCACCAGGGGAGGCTTGCTAACGGGGTGATGGATTGTGTGTGTGTGTGTGTGTGTGTGTGTGTGTGGCTGCATTTGCCTGAGAAGAGAAATCATGTGGGCTAATATTGCGTGAATGGAATATTTGAAAGGCCTAAGACAATATTTAAAGCATATAATCCATTGTGGCCTGTTCCATTGTTCCTACAAATGCGGTCTCACCTCATACGCGTCGGCAAACGACCGGCTGGGGTCTGTCGACTCACGCGTCAACTTTCTATGTAGCAGAGAACATTTGGCTACAGCCTCATGCCGTCTATTCCAGACATAGTGGGAGTTCTATAGAAGTCTATCCAACTAGCCTGCATGGTGAAGGAGGAGGAGGGAGGAGACAAGTGTCTGTGATGAGTCTGGAGAATGTGTTGGTGAGGCAGAAAGAGAGAAGAGAGGGTATGTGTTGGTGTGTACGAAAGGACCAATTAGCTTTAATTGACCTTTCCTATGTCCTGCCTTTGTTTTAAGTGTTGATGAACCTCTGTCACTCAGTTTGCTTACATGACACCAGGGAAAATCAAATTATTGTGTTAATTTGACTATGGTCCGATTTCTAAAATGCATGAATACACCTTAGCGGAGTTGAAATCAGACTTAGGTGTACTTCACATTTGTTGAATTAACACACCTAGACAATGCGAAATTGGATTTTCTCCTGCATGTATAAGCCTTAATTGCATGAGCGCATGTTCCACGACAGTCGGGACAGGACCAAGTGGAGCAGAGAAGAAGCTAGAACCAGCCAAATAAAAGAAGGAAAAAAAGGAATGTATTTTCACACTGTGCAAGTAGCAAGTCTGATTGAAAAAAAAAAACGTATTGTATTCTCAGAGTGGACAGCAGCGGCCCAGACTGGCACATCAGGGAGATTTGGTTGAGTTTTTTTCAAGATTTTTAAGTTGTCAGATGTACATGTGTATATCTATGACCAAGTGATGCACATGAGGGGGCAGACCCCTTTAGTTATTGGATTTGCTCAGTTGCATGTAAACTGAGACAAGGACATGAGTCTGACCAGCTCCATTAAGCTCTGAATGTAAATGTACTGACTGTCAAGTTACATTACACTGATGTCCCAATCTCCATGGACACTTTTCATTGTATAAAATCCTGTGTCTTTCCTATTACTGTGGTAATGAGGAGATTTGGTTGCTGCTGTTTTTAAGAAAGGGACATATACCCATCAGTGGTTCTCTTTTGTCAAGCTCGTCCTACCTAGCAACGGTAACTAAAGGAGGCGGAACTTAGGAAAGGTCAATTCAATGCAACAGCAATCACAGGATTTATGGCCCTATGTGATGAGGCCAAGGTCCATTTATAAACATTCATACGCCGTGCAGACAGGCTCTCTCAAGGCTGTGGAGCTAAATATACAGAGCTTCTCAAAGTCAATCCCATGGGGGTTTAGGCAGATCGCAGCTTGGAGTTACTACAGGGATGCAGCGATGCAAACCTGTGGCGTAATTGGACATATCTTTAAAAAACAGCACGGCCTGGATACGGAGTTAACAACACCATAGAGACCAATCAAAGTAATTTGACGTGGTATTTTTCTATTTGAGGGGGAGGGAGGTGTAGTAGATTATTTTAGCAGCTTCCTAGGGAGGTTTTCATGATCCAGTCTTATCATTAGCTCAGTCCACCCCCGACTTCCACCTCACTTCCTCGATTTCAGGCCTGTTTTAGTGTTACACGGGTTCATATCAGCTGTACTGTAAATGCATATGATAATGTAATCACATCACAGCCGTGCTCGTACGGCGGCTGCCTGAATCTGGGGGGGATTGGCTTCTGATGAGACGAGGGTAGTAATCACACACACACGCGTGCGGATTGGCGACGAAAATACAAAACGCAGCCAGGGCTCCGAGCCAACACAAATCCGAGGAACGCGTACATACATATAAACGCGTATCTGCGTACATGCACCCTCCTCCCCTTCCTTCCCATCGGGTCCCGTCGCATCCCCTTAACCTCTGTCTCCCTTCCTCCTCGACACAGAGCACCCCATCGCTCACATCCCGTTTGTTATTCCCCGACACGGAGGCAGTTGACACGAAGACAAAATGATGGGATATATAAATATTTACACCCATCATCAGAGGCCACGCCAGTCTTCAATCTGCCAGCACTCAAACTTAACGCTCCACAGTGTTGCCAGGCCAGCGACAATGGCGGCATGCGGAACCAATTCCCAAACATGAATGGTTTTTCTGTGAGTGGTGCAAATAGAGTGTGGCAGCGGGCGCTCATACAAATGAAGAGCTAATTCACTCTGAACGCGGCTCCGTGGTAAAGGACAGCAGAAGGATGGCGACTATTTGCTGGAGTTGATGCTGGGGAACGATTCAGCCGAGCGGCCGATAAACAAACACCTGTACGCTTAGAGGAAATCTATAGAAAGAGACAAGGTCAGTTAAAGATCTTTGCATGTGGCTGTGCGCTCCAAGGTTTTTTCCTATTATGTTATTCCTAGCAAGAAAAACAGGCGCATTTTACAGCTAAGTCCTCAAAGATTCAAATTACCATGGCTGCACCGTGGCCCTTGCGGGCAGCGAGTGAATCATGCAGAACAAACCACCGTGCAGCCACAAATAAGTGTGCAATAAAATATTTAAATCTAATGTGTATTTAGGGGTGGAATCGCTCCGTTCTCGGGGTGTGGGAGAGGAGGCAGCCTTTTAACAAGATGACCGAATCTCTTTAGGAAAAGAAATAAAAAGATGAAAATATATATTTAGGGTATGACATGTGGGACTTTTACTGCAGAGAGCCAAATGAAAGGCATAAAGATCCAAAAATATGCACAGGCCCTTCTTCATTCCATTGGCAGCCTGTCATCCATTAAAATAAAACATGACTTGAACAAAGCTTACATTGGACATGAATAGAGGCAAGTTAATGTTTTGGAATTTAAGTTCCCGAGACATCAGAGGGTATTCAATTTTAAAAGAATCAACCTCAATTGACCAATTAGCAGATCTCTGATAGCAGTTGTAGTCTATTTCATTATGAATGCTGTGACGCCATTTGTTTGTTTGCCTGCTTTTACTCCCCTTCTTTTTTCTAACGATGTGTTAGCTGTTCAGAGATGATAAAAGCTGAAATTGGTCTTTGGCTGTAAAACAAGCCTGCTGGTTCTCGTCCTCGGAGACATGTCCCTCAGCTTAGCCCATGTAGACGTTGTTTACACCACAGTTTATAACCTTTAAAAAGCCTTCAAACCTACACCCCGGAACACTTGTTAAATACAACATTTTATTAATACAGTATATCTCTCCCGGGCTTTGAGTTACGATAACACTACAAAACGCTCCGCCGCTAGGCCTCCCATCACTCCAAGAATGTGGATCTTAAATAATTCTATAAATGACAGACATTTACATCAGTTCATTTCTGCAGCTATATTCAGAGAGTTTTTGTTAAGGCATGGCTGCGTTACCTTCTAAGAAAACAGTGGAGCCGTTGCTACTGAGCTGTGCATCTGCAACCCTTTATTTCTGAAACCACCATACATAACAGAGAGCGGCGTTTAGATCATAGCGTCCTCGCACCACAGTTCTGTTGAGCCAGAGTCAGAAAAGCCACCAGCTCCAGTGGGGTCAGACCCATGCGAGGCACACCCTTCCCCGGTCAGGCCACAATCACACAGAGAGAACCAGGCGCTGTCACTGGAACACACTCAGACAAAACTTGACCTTGGCTTCCCACGATGGTTCATAACCACTCCATGGGCTCTGTATTGTTAAAGTCCTTTTTTTAGGCCTCAGAGCTGTTTCTGTGAGACGAACCGCTGCAGCCGGAGCAGTAGCATAGTGTAATTCCTGATAACATCTAGTGGTGAGGATGCATACTGCAACCACCCGTCAGCGAATCAACTTCTGTGGCTGTGAAACTCCCTGAAAAAAACATTTAAACTAAATACTAACCTGAAAAAAATAACAGATTCTCAACCACAATGACTCCAGCGCTGCTGCTGTTCGTCAACAATGCTTCCATCTTGAATTTCAGGGCTGCCAGATCATCATATCTCCCATGCCCCGCTCTTTCACTCCTTATCATAATAGAGCAATTTTTGTTGGAAACACGGACAAATGTGCCGACATTATGTGGAGTTAATGTGGTAAAATTGGTGAAAAAGTTGTTAGGGACAATTCAGCGTTGGTGAGGACATGCTGTCCATGTACTAACCTACACCCATGGGTGAGGCGAGCAGATTAAGACTCAATCCAGAGCTCTCTAGTCCTGTGTCTCCGTGTTATGTCCAAAAGGATCTGGTTTGTGCGGAGTGGGAGTGCTGTGCTGTTGTGACCCACAGGGGTATATTTAATGTGTTTGTAGTCCTCCCAGCTCCACTGAAGAGGAGCCATGGCAGCCTGGCACTGCACATTCTCAACAACCAGGGATTACACTACATTACACGGAGCACAATGACTCACAAAAGAGTATGATAATAGGTTCAGTGAAATGTTTCTCTTCACAGGCGCTGTTTGTGCATATGTGTGTTTGCAGGAAAAAGGCACATACGTGCAACCACTCGCAGCTTTTTTTGCGTTTATTGCAAGAAAAGTGAGGGCTATAATTTGTCAGTCTCTGAAAGGCTTCGCATATTCTACACCTGAACAATGACAGATGATTTTTGAACTGCACAAAGACTATCATCAGGCCATTAAAGGAAAATTATTAAAGAACCAAGGAGAGTACATCTTAAGGAGGAGATAAATAGAGAGACTGAACTGTGAAAGTGTTGATTCTTATATATACATGGTGAGAATAAATAATATTGTGAAGGAAGTAAATAAAGAACGTTGCAATCAGAGCAACAAAGCTGTGTGTGGACAATCTGCAACCAAAACCTCCTGAACTTTTTTTTGTGGTCGACAGACGTTAAAATTCGATAGCATTAACATGATGTATACGGCAATAGTTTCTGCATGAATACAATTCCAATACTTGCAAAAGCAGTTGTTTTCTTCTCCACTCAACCACATAAAAGAACCTTGAACAAAGAAAAATAAAAAGAAAAGAAAGGACGACCGCCACGTTCAATGTCTTCGGCTATTCTCTCTCTACATGCACACACACCTTCCTGGACTTGAATTAAAAAAAACAACACATGGAAACACACTGCTGTGGAAATTAACAGCTCACAGGCTGGTGCACTGACAACTGGGGAAAAACAACTGCCCCATCTGTATGTAAATTACAGGCTCAGTGATAAACATGCCCTCGAGCTTCAGCTTGTGAGAGGCAGGAGAGGATGTGTGAGCAGAGGTTAGTGCAGCAACAACCGTGATCAGAGCGAACTTTAAAGGTCCCATATCGTAGGAATTGAGATTTTATTTTAGAGAGAAGTCAACACTTTTTATAGGGATTATTACTCTGGTAGAAAACAGTTCCATAAAAAGGTTCACAGCTAAGAATACTTTAATACCTGGACGAATAAAACAAAGACTAGTTGCATGCACTAAAGAAGAGCAAGAATGTTTTTTGTGTATTTTTGCTAAATTGTGCCTTTCATTTTTTCCTCATAGCATCGCGCTATATGTAGCACAAATATTAGATAATAGTAGTCCTTTTATCTAATATTTGTGCTACATATAGCGCCTTTACGTCCACAACCTAATGGAGCTATGCTCCAAATTAGGTTTGGGCATCTAATCTGATTTTCAGCATGAGCACAGACTCGTCATTTTTCCATAAATGGATGTTTCTCTGAGCTTCTGCCGTGTTTCTGCTGGTTCTTCTACTGTGATTCTAATTTTCCTTCTGTGACCGGAGTTCTTGGGTATTTTTTGTTTGGGCAGCATGGGCTGTGTGGAGCAAGCATTGGTGCATTGTCTTGTTTAACTACGATTAAAAGCTAAAAAAGCCAGAAAACCCCACATCCAATTGCATTATCTGGGGTCTCGATTGGAGTTGGAGAGCTGCAATATTAATCAGAGTAACATATTAACATGCACCTTCTGTTGTCCAGCTGTACTTTAATACGCTTAAGGCAATAATTTGTTTCTTTCAAGTGTCATATAAACATACCGATAGCGTATACTGCACAGGAAGACACCGTATCATTGTATTATCACAGAGGATCATTCAGACCAAAGACACCGAGCTGCAGACGCAATTAAGCCTCTGAGCTCCGCTCTTTCTTTCTTTCTTCTCTCCTCTTCTCCAGCCTACTCCGGCTTTGTGTTAGTGAACCATGCCTGATTGCTAACTGAAATGTCGACCCTCTGTATTAATGTTCCTATATTTCAACCAAAGCATTAAGCCACTGGAGCTTAATGGGCCATTCAGGTACATTAGAGAACGCAAACGCATTGACCAACGCTGACCCAGGAGCTGGTGTGTGTCCCCCCCCCCCCATCCATGCAGAGAGCAGAAGCAGGAACGCATCATGTTAGCCGGGCAGTTACTCATCATCATTGCACTCAATTGGCAGCGAGGGTAGACAGCCACCTCAGATAGCAATTAAGTGACAAAGACAGTAATGCACGCTGGAGTGAGAGTGAAAAGGTTGAAGAGGGAGAGTCGTCCGTGTACAAACCTACACTGGGTTAGGCCTGAAGATTAGGGCTGTCCCCTGTCTCTGTGTATGACCAGCAGGATCTGGTTTGTGCAGACTGTTGTGTTGTTGTGACCCACAGAAACGAGTGCAGGATGTGGATCTTTGCAAACAAGCAGTGACCTTGGTCTCTCAGTCAATTTCTTCCTCTGTAGATATGCGCTTATCTTACTGGGACTCGCCGCACTGAAAACAGCTCAATGACATTTTGCTACTCCTCGGTGGGCAGACAGAAATGCATTGATCGCCATTGAGACTTTCATTCAACGCGGCATTTCATTACAGTTTAGCTGTTCAATAGCAATGTAAGACACGGGGAAGGGCAATGAAAGCTGATGCATGAGACATACTGTATCTAAAAACTGCACAGCGAGCGCAGCGTGAACACTTACAGGGAATTTTATGTCTTCCTGCGTGAAGAAAAGCACAGAAGGGAGTCAGGGAATTAATGAATAGTATGTGCCAGCTTTATATCAGCTATAATTTGTTTCTTTAAGGGTCAAATGGTCAAATTATTTATTTTTCAGAGGGAAAATCCAAAATGAACAAGGCCTGTCGCGTCCTATGTTTGAGACGTACCTGAGTGTGGGATGAGTGGGTGCTCCGTCTTGTGACACGGCGACTCGGGCAGCAGCACCGGCCCCCTCCGACTGGCCACGCCTCCGGGCCGCAGGACCAGCATGCACTGCAGCAGCAGCAGTGCATGCTGGGTAACAGGACGTCCCATTCGGGGGCCTGGGCTCGGCTCACTTCTCCTCAGGCCTCAGGGGCCAAGAGCATTGGAGAGACACACCTGCAGATACAAGAAGGGACGGTGAGAGAGGTGATATATTTAAATAATAGTAAAAACATTTGATTTTCGTCCAGCTACGGTGTGGAACCTCTGCATCGCTACGATCACCGAGGCTTCACTGGCGGAGCATGAAAAAGCAGTGAAAATAAATCCTCACATGCAAGGAATGAGGGATGGAGGCGAAAAGAAGAAAGAAAGTGTGACAAATGGGGAGGGAGGGAGTTTTATTCCTGTGCAATAGAAGCTCACAGGAAAGCGGCGACCTCACACCTCTCACCTCTGACACGCCGCACTTAAATCACAAACCGTTACACACCTAGCGCGTGTCTGTGTATGCACGTACATGTGAATACATTCAAAGTGGAGGCGTTTTGCATGTTCACGTCTTTGTTCCCACTGCTCTGTTATATTAACTATTCCAAGAGCAGGAATCCACTGTATGTATGGAAATGTGTTTTTACTCACAACAAAATCTGCGATTGCTGCTTGTGATTATTATATAGGGAAAATTCATACCTCCGTAGAAAAGTCATTTGTCGCAGGAGAAAAACAGTTTGAACAACTCAATTGTTCGGGATTTCTTTTTTTTTTCTGTGTGAGGGTTGAATTGATGAGCGGTCTAGACCATCAACATCATTACTTTTTAATCATTTATGCGATGCTGTTACCAGAATGATTCATGCTGTGCCTGACAGCAGAATAAACCTCCCTGACAGTACACCTCATTTCGAGCAGCGGTGTGGCCGAGTGAGTAAAGATACGGAAGATCCGAGCCGTAAAGCGGCGGTAATCAAAAGCATTTTGCTTTGCCTAAAGTGTTTCCACAACAGAAGATGTGTTCTGTAGCAGCCGAACCTGCGCAGCATTTATATTATTTTATTGTATGTGTAATGGTCTTTTCATCTGTTGCCCAGTCAGTGGAGGAAAAAAAAACAAGCTTTGTATAGAGCAAGAACAAAACAAGCCTCCCTCCATGACAGCCTTGATTTAGTGTGAATAGTAACTACACAGCTGCAAATAAGCAGAACACATTAATACTATGTTTGTTGTTGGGAAGCAGGAAAACATGGGGGAGGATGGCATGCTGCAACAAAACCGATTTTCTCTCTCCCTGAAATCTTGTCTCCTTCTTTTCTGAAAATTGGTGCTAGAAAGCTTGAGTAGTTCTGGGATGGAACTTAAAAGCAGCTCTCCGCTCCTGCCTTTGAATAAAAAAAAAAAAAAAAACTAATGCAGCGAATTGTGGTGGTTTTCATTTCATTTTCTCCTTGAATGGAACGTTTACTCCTCCTTTAGCATGTGTGAGAATAATAAGCCTCGTGACCTTGGTGTCTGCATGGCGTTCGTTCAGATGCCGCTGCATAAAGCGCACGGTCAGCGTGGATCTGTGGGTTTACTCCACCTGTCATCCACAGCGCAGGAAGCGAGTGACAGCCACCGCCGGCTGCCTCTGCTTCTTTTTCCCTTTCGTCTCGTGCGTTCAGTTTCTGCTTTAGTCAACCTGTCATTTTACATGTCGCCTGCCATTGTCTGCTTGTTTCCGTGACAGTCTTTAACTATTTTTTTTTTATTCTTTCGCCAAAAAGCGATTTCACCAGTTGCAGCTGAAAGCGACTTGAGTCATCTTCCTGTGAAAAATATTTCCCAAGAGATTAACCTGACGTATGAAATTACATTATTGATGTGTCTACAGTCTGCTGTGCATGTGTGTGTGTGTGTGTGTGAGAGAGAGATATTTGAAAGGGCTGTGATTCACATGGATTCCTGTGTGCTTGTGTGTCTCCAGCCAACAAATGCCCACTCATACATACACACACACACACACACACACACACACACACACACACACACACACACAGGGTTAGCCAACACAAGCAGGAGTTGAGGTCAGTGAGTTGAGCAGTCATTGTTAACCTTTATTCCCACTGTTACAGCCCTGCACCCGACCTGCTGTCAGTTTTAACATGGGTGCACACACACACACACACACACACACACACACACACACACACACGTTCATATTCAGGAAGCAAAGGTCTCTGTTTCTATTCTCTTCTCTTCCTAGTATCTGTTTCTTAATCGTTTCTTAATCGCTTGCCCTGATTTCCACATCTGGACTTGGTATTTGCATCAAAATGAACACTAATGAAAACCTGGAGTTACACGGCGAAATGATTAAGACGTTTAAAAAATCTAAGCGAGATCAAATGTGTGTCAGCATTTAAAAGCGGTTCAGGCCCGAGCAGCCGTGGCTCAGCTTTAAAAGTAAACCATCTGAACTGTTGATTCATTCCCCTGAAGTGATTTCTGGTGGATCCTATTTTCTATTTAGCTCGCTGCGAGCCACCGACTGGTCCTGTGGGACCACACTGGAGGATGCTGTTCGGTGGTCTAAACTCTAAATCACTTCCAGGAGCATTAGCACAAGCCTCTACCCCCTCCGTGTCGCCCTCTCCCTCCTCCTGCTTCTTTCTCTGACTTTCATTCACACCTCTACACACACACAACCACACACACACACTGATATCACCCTGGGACCTGGTATGATGGATACCGGTAAAGTCAGGGAACGGAGCAGAGGGAGCCCGAGCCACACAAAAAAAAAAAAAAAATGGGGTAAACGATGTTGTCATTTGAAATGCATGTAGTGGACAGAGCGGAGGAGGCAGCGTTATACGGTTTTACACTCAGGACGCTGTGAAAGTCTGCTGTCTTTTTGTATAACTTTGGAAACACACACTCAGACACAATTGTTTTGGCTTACTTTCCTTCATCAGGACTTCATGAGGTTGTTCCTGCTTCCTATAGACAAGAAATGACTTTAAATCTCATATTATGAAACACTGATTACTACAAATCTATTTAACTATCTAATATTTTGAATAAATCTATCGGCAACACATTTCTCTGTGAACTTAAACTCATATAATTCACAAAAAAGCAGTGATTTTTCTTCTTTTTTGTTGAATGGCTTAAATCCTACTACTTAAAGGTAACAATGCATCATCCACATTTACTGCATTTATATTTATGTTCCAGGGGCTCCACCAGAATATATTTGCATGATTCAAGCCTCTGTCTGCAGCAGGCTTATTTCACTTCTTTTTTTCACCCTCAGTCTTTACTCAAAATCTCAACTTCTCGAACACGACGAACCTCATGTTGGAGCCCGAATCAGATCTGTAATATGTGAACCAAGCAACAACCTTAGCAACTACCTTAGCAACAAAGACTCCGCACGCAGGTTCATTCCGTGTTTAGGAGCTTTGACTGTATTTAACGTAGAAGGCTGACATCCGAAGTCTACACAAATAACAGAAAATCATGCAAAGCATTATGTCCCCTTTTAAGGCTGCATGTTACTTAGCAACCTCAAGCAAAAAGTTACATGACGCAAAGGAATAGTCGGCCTGCAGTGAAACGTATACAGTTGATGAATAACTAGGCCCAGACAGTCGATAGCTGTTCACACACTCAGATCCATATATGCAGCTGCAAGGCATAGACACACACACACACACACACACACACACACACACACACTGCATCTCTGCATTTCGGGAGTTGAAGTGTCAGCTAACTAATCAATTGAATTCTTCCTGCAGTAATGAGTGCAGAGAAGATCATATTATCACCACTATTGATTTTGTCTGAGGGGAACTTGATGATGGTTGAATTACTCTATACATAATAAATAGCCTCCCGAATAAATGCAGGCTTTGTATTAGTCACAGTGACACATACACACACACACACACACACACATGCACGCACACACACACCCCTTACATACAAACACGTTTGTCAAATGTGAGTGGTTGCAGTGATGATCCATCTGTCCAAACACAGTCGGGGGAGTGTGAGATCGGGGTCACACCACAGTGCTGAGAGATGCTTCTCTCTCTCTCTCTCTCTCTCTCTCTCTCTCTCTCTCTCTCACCCCCTCCCCTCTAACTCTCTCTCTCTCTGGCCAGACAGGACACACACCAGTAAAATCAACCCAGACTTTGTTTTACGCCAAAGCACACACGGATTCCACTGTGGTGCTTTATATAGCTGCAGGTTTGTGACGCTTGTAAATGTATGTGTGTGTGTGTGTGTGTGTGTGTGTGTGAGAGAGAGTGAGAGAGAGTTTCTTTGGATGCATCTGACTGGGTGTTTGCCTGTTTATCACGCAGCTTTTTGTGTGTTGTTCCGTCTCAGTCTGCCAGTTGGTATATCTGTGATATTCGGCATCTTGTGTTAAAGCCAGAGCACACACACACACACACACACACACACACACACACACACAGACATGAAGGAGATAGCTTCACGTTGCCGTTTGTCGGCACGTCTGACTTTCTGAATGTCACCCTGACTTATTAACGATCGGATTTTTGGTGAACTAAGTTATTGATCGTTTAATGTCCAGGCTACCGAGTGAAGAACTGGTTCACTGACTGCGTAATGGACAGACGAGACGGACTGACTGTCAGGCTGAATGACACCGGGTTTGACAAAATAACAAACGAGGTGAGTGACTGACAGAGACTGATGAGGCGCCGACCGGGTGAATGACTGCACACAACTCCTGATAGGCAGGCCGAGTGGCTATCACTCTGACTTCTGACAGTCATCACCTGTTTTATATGCTGCCACGTGTCCGCTGCTTCAAACCCCCGTCACGATCCCTCCCTTTTGTTCCCCTCTGTCTCTACCTCCCATTGACCTTTTCCTCCGCTGTTTATGCGTGTACTCTCAGTCCACCTCAGTCCACTGAGCGTCCACCGGAGGATGACAGAGAGCACGACGGAGTAATGGTATCGCCATCAAAGGCTCGTGGCCACGCAGCGGGGCCCTTTCTGCTCCGCGACCCCCCAGATCAGAAAGCAGATTAATTCCGCCGAAGAAATGTTTGTATCTCCGCGAGAGCGGGATTGAAAAGGCGCGCTCGGATCATATGGCTTGTTTGTTTCCAAAAACCTTATCTGTGGCGCACAGTGCGGCTTTTGAAGCACAAATCAAATGTTCCCATGTGTAGTTTGAGTCTTTTTTTTTTCCTCCTTTCACATTTCCCCTCTATGTTTCACAGTGCTGAATTAACAGCGCTCCCAGTTTACTTCCCAGCCCAGAATGTATTTCACACTCCAGCTTCCTTATTCCCAAACGCTATTTCTCTACTTTTGGATCGAGTCCTGCTCGTATATGTGTGTGTGTGTGTGTGTGTGTGTGTGTGTGTGTGTGTGAAAGACAGAGGAACAAGACTTATGGGCTATGAGAGCATGTTATTATATGCTGTATATTTTTCCTGTATACTGGTTCACTGACCGTATAATCAGTATGCATATATATATATATATATATAAACTTTACCACTCTTACTTTTTGCTTCCCACATCTTGTTTTTCTTTAATGTGAAGCGACTCTCTGTGTAAACAGCCCTCAGTCTGAACCGGGCATATGGCTGGACTGTGTATGAAAAGCCTGAGGGCGTTTAATTGGTATGATGTTTAATTTTAATGTGAGGGTCATTTGTATCACACATTTTATACAGTAATTGTAAATCAAGGTGCTGTACAAACATATAGGGGGAAAAAACTATACTCAAATATATTGCACAAGAATTTGGGAGTAGACCATATGGTGATGTTATATCACATTTATTTTATTATAAATTAGGACAGAAGTATTTTATTTTGAAAGGCACTAGAGGCATCTAAACATGTAGGATTTGACAGAAAGGGGAAGAGGCTCTGTTCTCACATAAATTCCATTTAACAAACAGACGTTATTTGGATAAACTGACGACGTAGTGGGAATCTAAATGTTTGCTTCCTCTGAAACAATATCACACTCAATAAAGTGACCCTGTTCACTGTTATTGTGTCTGCGGGCCTTCTGCAGGTCGGTCAGACCCCCCCAGAGGGTTCAGTCAGTAAATGTGTGTTTTTAAAACTTGTTTTGAGTGTGGTGTTATAATCGCCCCCATGATGACGGAATGGAAAACTCTTTGTGCTGAGTAATTGTGGAAGAGCATTGACCAACGGAGAAAGTTCAACAGCAGGTCCAATGGCGTAACTTCTTCACTCGGTTAGTGGACAGACTTTTTACTGCAGACTAAAATAAAGTTGATATTATATTTTCCTTATTCCTAATTTCCTTTACATATCATTGTAATTCTTAGCTTAACTTTCTGTGTTATTATTCTTGTTGACAATTCCTAACACTATATCTTTGCCTGGACATTATCTCACTCTAAAGCTGACCTTTCATTCTTTCGATGAACTTTAGCCCCAAACAGGAATGAAGGTTAAACACAACAGATATCCCCTGTCAGAGCAACGCTCCGAGATTCCAATCTGCGGTTGGGTTGGGACTGCTGTGCAAGCAGGACCGGCGGTTTGGAAAACAGAACTGTGATTTGCTGCGTTTTTTCTGTGCTCAGCATATGTAGCGAAGGGACAGCTGATAAAAGGATGAGGAGCAGAAAAAAAAACTTCTCTGCAACACCAGAATTCACAGTACAGGTTTGTAAAAGTGCTAAAAGTTTTTTTGGCAAAACTTCAGCTGAAACTTTTTTTTCTTTTTATATATAGTAAATAGATATAGGGTCAATTTAAGATAATGTCACCTCCCTCTGCTCCTGAGTAATGGTTGTTCTCACCCAGGCACTGGTATTTTGTTTTATTTTGTACAAGCTGAAAAACACAATGAACCTTAAACACCAGCGACTGTGTACTATGCTGAGGTGGAGGGCTTTTTTCTTTTTTTTGATTCGCCTGACCACAACCATAGCTTTGGTCCAGTTAAATCTGGGACATACATCACACACATTTGAATCCACACAAACAACCAGCCGCAGAAACACACACACACACACACACTAAATCTCTCCACTCTTCTCGCTCACACACACCCAGCAATTTCATCCGAGTCCCACCCTAAATCTCCGGAGTTTTCCCAAATTCTGCCGTTATTTTTACTCGAGTCGCTCACCCTCTTGCACTCACGCTGAGGCATTACCACGTGCCTGGATGCGGCCTGCGTGTGTGTGTGTGTGTCTACAGAACACAATTCCATTCGAGGAAAGGCTTCGGCAACTTTCAATATGTGGCAGGAAAAAAAAAAAAAGTGACATCATGCTTGAATGCTTGAAACGAGCGAAACGTCCGTATCTGCGCAGAAAAAGCTCTCACACGCCACTAGACAGCAATTACCAGAATGACCTGGCCCCGTCTTGCTGCTTCCATGATTGCTGGAGGTGGTTTAATACGACCTGTGACTTAAACCATTACTGAAAGCCTGGCAGGGCAGCCTTTTGAATGCAGAGCAGGGCTTTTAAAAATGTTCACTTCCAAATTTAGGTCAAGGTATGACAGAGTCCGGACGTGTAGCCCACGCAGCCGACTTGGTAATTACAGAGAATTAATCATTTCTGAGGTTGGTTGGTTGCTCCTCCACTCGTGGATAGTGTGAGGTTTCCTTTGGCGTCTACTAGTGCAGTGCCCCCAGGAAGTAAGTAAACCTATAGAAAAGTGGAAGCTTAAGTAGAATTTTCATGGCAGACTTATGATAAATCTTTTTTTAAATGAGTTTAGGCCCAGATTCTGTTCTGTTAGGTGATAGTGCTGGGATTTCCTAAGGGTCTGTGAACGCGTCTTGGAGTGAGATGCTGCACTGAAGGAAGAAAAGACGGTGACACTCATTAACTTTTATTACGAAGCTTGTACTTTTGGCGTTTAATGATTATAATGATCTTTAAAAAAAAAAAAAACTCCACAAAAACAGATGCACATTGTGCCGTGCGTAATCTATATCCAAAAGCTGCACAGACACACACACACACACACACACACACACTCCTTGCTTTATAGATAGAGGTCTACAAAGATGGAGTGAAACTCGAGGCTATACAACAATATATGGAATGCACACATTTAGCCTTTCAGATAAATTGACATTATCCCGCTGAAACCGTTTATTTACTCAACGCATCCTCGTGATTAAATGAACGCATAGGTCAAGTGTTCAGCGTACTTCAGGTTGACACATAGAACAGTTTTAAAATGCTGACTCTGCCTGTACGTTTCAAAACCATTCAAAGATTATGAATACGTATGGTGTTTTTTTTTTTACATCTATCCATCCACCTGCCACCTGCGATTATAGAATTGTGTCTCCTTATATTGATGTCTCTGGGTCACAATTACGACATCCACTGGATGGTGTCTGTCATTCAGCCAGCTGAAGTTTCGGCCTGAATATCTACTCTACTCTGTTCGAGCTGCTGCTGAGAGACGTCAGTTTAATACAGTGTCAACTCGTGAAAAAATCCCGTGGCCGACCGCGCCACTGATCGGCTTCTGAGGCGGCGGCTCTGACACGTAGCCCAGAGCCTCGGGCGCACTGTCAGTGTCAGGACAGCGGCGTTCACTGGGAGCGAGTTGTCACCGGAGCCTCGCAGCGCTGGAGCGGCTTAAATCTCCCAGAAGAAACCAGCAGTGTGTCGCTGCCAAAACTACGGTTGATATTTCCATCACGGCCGCGGCTCACCTTTTCTAGGACGTTTGCAGCACCAGCTTCATTGATAATTTTCACTTCAACAGCCTGTAATAAAGATTAACTCTGACTCTCAACTGATTTGCAAGCACAAGACCCTCATTTTTTTCACTCCCACCTGGAGATAATCAAAACAATTGCCTGGTGGATGATTGAAGATTTTTCTTTTTTTTTGTCATTTTCTCAGCGTTTAACTAGTTGGATGTTACAGTGGCATCAAAGATCCCTTCAACTTCAAAGCCTCCGCTCCTCTGTGCGGTGAATTATCAGCGAGAGGAGTTATATCATCCTGACTGATCAAGGCCGCGGTGAGAAGATGGCCACCTACGACTGAATAACTCATCACACATGCAGCAAACACAAACATTAAACTCATGCAGTTGTCTGGCACATGCGCGCTCACCTGGGCCTGCAGCGATAAGGGGCATAAAGCCCACCACCGTCGGATGGTGACATTTTTAAAGCTTTAATTACATGCTTGGCTAACGGGTAGCTGACGGTCTCACTGGGCACAAAATTACACTATCACTGTCTCCAGCTGTGCACGAGTGTGGCTCTAAAAAACGCATTTGACACGACCATATCTGCCTCCTCCGCCCCCGAAGTGAGGCAATCGTTGGGCGTCAAAAAAAAAAAAATCGAGGGTAACTACTAACTACAAGACCATCTCATTGATCTGCACTTACAAAAGGGCACGGCCTCGCCTCACCAACGAATGCAATCTAACCTTGACGCTAACCAGCCTCTGAATGAAAAGAAAATTACAGTTATCCAAGGGTAAATTCCTCTCATTCAGTCGAGAATGTGAAATCTGTGGGTGGAAACTTTCTTTTCTGTTCTGCCTGGAATACCGCAGTTTTGAGTCATCCAATTACTGATATTGTAATCAATCATATCAGCTTTAGAGGTGACAGAATATGACTGAGGAGATGATGGATGGAATCTCTTACAGATAGATTACACTGCAGGGGAGGTCGAGTCTCTTTGGTTATACTTGTGACAGATTTTCCAGTTACATTCAGGGAAAGACCCAAGTACAGCACTTCAGAGCATAATTTTATGTAAGTAATAAGCTACTAATTTCCGATTGGTGATTTTTTTTTTCATACATGCAACCTTCTTGACTCCATTTCAGAGATAATTTTTTTAAATAAAAATGAATACCTAATATAGTAGTTTATAGCACACCCACATATATTACCCATATCTGTAGTTTCAGTTTTATAGCTCTTTTTGTCAGTGTTCAAAAAACACTGGAGACATATTGGATATATATTTCCAGAGATATTGCAGTGTAGACACTTCACCGGCATATATATCCCACAATGCATTGCAGTAGTGATGACAAGTCTGGTGAAACATCAACATCACTTCACTAGTGTACGGTTTCACTTTAACCAGGTGTAATATACATTGAAGATGGGTTCAGACTTCAAGGATGCACTGGTTACCATGGTTACACGCTTCCAAATGGGGGCTCTTGGGAAGTGACATCCTAATTACAGCTTAGTGCACCTGAAAATATTCATACTAGTCTTTATTTAGATAAAAGTATGTTACGACTGTTAAAGATGTAATTTATAGTCTGTGATTTTGAACGCAGCCTCTTTAATTTGGAGTTTAGATATATTTAGACAGTATAATATAATATATTAAGATCACTTTAGAGGAGATAAAACAGAACAAAAAGGGAATGCTATGTTGGATATAGGACAAGGCTGTTTGCTAACAAGTGTATGGCTCATTTTTTTACTGCCACCAAATGACCAAGAAGAAATCCCCTCTCGCAAGTTTTATGGTTCATACGAAACACAACATTGGGCCTGAAATAGAAAAGATAACGTAATGTGACGGGCAAATTTGGTCATAAAATAAATGTCTGTTTTCGCAGTTCGTCGCAAATTATACTAACTCAATCATTTCTGATCTCATACTGACCTTTTCTGAAATCACCCCTTTGGTGATGTTTGGGACTTCCATAGAAGGGAACTTTTCTCATTCAGTGTAATTTAAGTAAAAACAGTCACCGTGTCTGTTTCTTGTCAGTGTGTTTCCCCTAGGAAAATGCCAAAAGAATTAATGCATGTATATTATAGAGTAATTGAATCAGCTACAACAGTATCCTACACATAAGCTGTACACAGACATAATGTAACACTGTAGGATGTTTAAATATATTTAGCCTACAGAAATTCATTTTATTCAATTTTATTCAATTTAGAGTTAGACTTTTATTTTGCAAAATAAGTTCACTTTTTTTTTTTTTTTAAATGAGTTTGTGAAGATTGCGAACTACACGGCCTTTCGATAATTTCTCAACACTTAATGCTCAATCTGCACAACAGCATGATCTCCTAAGGAAAACGCGGCTGGGCTCAGATGCTCTTACTTTGACCGCGCGTTCCCTTTACAAAAGCCACATTGGTCAAACTAAACCGGAGTCAAGGGGCAGGAAGAAGTCGAGTACAATCAATCGTCCCACATGTTTCTTGCAATCAATATATCCGAAATAACAAGCCTAACAGGCTGCCAACTCCTACAGCGCAGTAATTATATGCCTGAAAAACAACAACAACCACCTCTTTGGCAGAAAAAAGCCCCACAGGCTATACTTCAACACACATAAAGGAAGTAGAGATAGGGAAGGAGCCATAAGGAAGCCGCCTTGAGTCGTCTGACTGTATCTGAAGAAATGTGGAAGGAGGGATAGTAAATTAGCTCTTGGCTCCACTGGAACCAATTAATTATCCGAGTGTGCATGTGTGCATGGCCGTGTATGTGTCTGTTGAGTGTCTGGCCTTTGTAATTTGTCCCATTAATGCAGGGAATGGGCACAATGGCAGAGAGATATCCCATTAATGAGAAAGCGGTCTTGGTTAGCAGCATCTGTTTTAACACAGTGAGGATACAGAGGAAGTGGTCTGTGTGTGTGTGTGTGTGTGTGTGTGTGTGTGCCGGCGCATGTTTGTGCCTGCCCGAGTCGTCGACTCCACCAACACGCCTCCCAAGGGCGCACTGGAACAACAGAGGATCAGAGTCGGAGACAGAGCCCCGCAGGCATGCAGAATGATCGTGTCTCTGCTCGACCAAGCTAACAGATGTAGGCAACACATCCTCGTAATTAAAACGACCACATAGGATGGTTGCACCTCGTACCTCGGGAGCGGTTTTCGTGATACGCCACCAAATGTCTTTCCAAAACAAATCACTGTTAACTAATAATTACGTTTTATGGTGTGACAGTGATGTGTTTATGGTCTGGTGAGGTTGAGACACACGCAAAAATCACTCAGTTGGGGAAATATCGTGGTTAAAATAAACACTTGTACCACATGTAAAAATGTAGTATTGGAAGTTACTGCTTCTATGAAGTTGGTTTGTTGGTTGGTAATTTTTAGACTCATAGATGGAACCGCTAAGCCATTTTTTTTGCCATCTATCCATCTAGCCATCCACCTTATATTGATGTCATCTAAACAGCATCACTTCTCTGGGTCATTATCACTGTGGCCACTCAATGGTTTGTATCGCTCAAACATAACTATTACGAATGGAAGGGTTTATGAAAACCATTGGAAGTGTCTTCGACTTTGACCATCCCAGTTCTGTTCCCATTCAAAAGCATGAGCTGCTCTTTTTTCTTATAGGCTAAGCGTTTACCCCCCAGAGCAGAAGAAGAAGGGAAGCAGCGTAGCCTGGTGAAGCAGATAGTAGATGGACAGTCAGTTGTTGTGTGGGTTTGGTGAGTGGGAAAGAACCAGAGTTAGAAGATGACCAGCAGAAATTTATAGGTCTATGATGACGGTGGGAAGAAAGTTGTTGACTAAAATGCAACTGCGTGCAGCTCTATGATTAAAGCACTGGAGCCACAATATAAAATCCCCTCCTACAAACACTCCAGCAACATGGTGATTCCTGCACTGTATGAAGGGACATCATTTTAGACATAGGGACCTAAGTTTAGAGCTGATAGAGACTATGCTTCTTTGATAAAGATAACTTTATTTGCCAAATAAATGAAACACACACTGTTACCTATCTTGCAGCCAGCATCTCATCTACTTTTAACCCCAGCCCATAACAGAATTCAGTTTTAAGCTGAAGACTTCAGTAATTTTCCCAACAATCAACGTGTAACCGAACCAAACTTCTGTAATTTCTGACAGCTGATTTTTGACCTATACACATTTATTCTGAACATGTAGGTCATTATTTTGTATTGCTATTTGCCTGTCTACTGATGATATGATACTCTCACTACTAATATAATTATAATTATAAATATAATTAGTCATATTTCTAACTTTATTATAGTTGTTATTATGATTGTTGTTGCTCTACATGCCTCTTGCTCCCTCGTCCCAACCGGTCAAGGCAGATGGCCGCCCACCTTGAGCCTGGTTCTGCTTGAGGTTTCTTCCCATTAAAGGAGGGATTTTTTTCTTTTTGTCTGGCTGCCACTGCCAAGTGCTTGCTTCTGGGGCAACGTTGTGTCTCTATATATAATTTTATAAGCATGGTCTGGCCCTAACCTGACACAGCCAGATGGTATGTTACACATTACCATCTGGGAAGTCTTGGAAACTGTGTGGAGAAGGGCAGGCACTTATAAAAAAAAAACACTTGGCATGTGATTAGATGAACTACCTGCCTATCACCGGCGTATCATGTGCTGAGTGACACGTCATCCAATGATCACAAGAGGCGCCGATTGGTCGGTGGATCCGGGGGCACAAATGGATGACTTGAAGTCGTTCGCAAAGTCTGGACCTGCTCTATATGAAAAGTGTCATGAGATAACCTTTGTTATGATTTGGCGCTGTATAAATAAGAGTGACTTGGCTTGACTTGACTCATTTTTCTTGTGAGGGCAGGCTGGATATAGGCCTGTCTGGCGGTGTCTGGCCTCACTCTGTCTGCCTCTCTTTTTCTTTTCCTATGTGCCTGTGAAGGATTGAGTTTCACAGAGAGCTGAATGGACTAGTCCACTCTGACAGTTGGCCTCCCTTCAAAAAAAATAAGACGCCTGAGACTTGCAGCCACTTTCAGAAGCAATCTGCACACCTTAGCCCCGGGCAACTTGTGTCTCTGCTGGAATTATCAAGGCCATGTGAAGCAAACACTTCAGCATAACTATGGAGTGGTACTATTTTAGTGATTCTGCTTCCACCTCTCCTTTCTGTTCTGTTCCATTAAAGCTGGGCCTATGGACAAAGGCTCTAATTGGCTATTTGATTCCCAATTGGGAGTCCAGAAGAATACTGTTAGCCTCATAGCATAATTGCTGAAGTTATATTTTTGACAAATTAAAATATCTGTCTCACTCTACTCTCGTACCAGTGCTGATTCACTATGCATTATTGCCTGAAATTATGACTTAAGCAATTTTACTATGAGGCTAACCATACTTTATTCGTTAGTGGTACAATAAGGTGGTGCAGTAATTGAAACAAAGCGGTTCTGCTTTATATCCTACTATAAATACTTTATGCACGGTAAAAGATACAGCTTTTAATATTCATGTCATGTCAATACAATAAAAAGTTAACTAGTTTTACATGCTATGCTGGAGGAGATTGAAATACTACACAGGGGTTTGATGTGTTTATTCAGGTGCATCTCAAACAAATGTGCACACACAAACACGGCTGGCATCCAGATTAACTACACCAACACATTTTTTTGTTTTTTTACCCAAGAAGAGTGTTGAAATAAACACATCCACTGTAAATATTAGTTTAACCAGTGTGTCTTTTGAGACCCTATTTGAATAAAGTCAGATACTCCAGATATGAGGTCATGGGGCGCACAAATTAAAAATGGCTAGTTAATAAGCTAATTTACATCCTGTGAAGATAGCAGTGAGTAAACCAAACGAATTGTGCTGCATCTTTGAAATTCAACACATTAAAGAGGCTAACTTTTAACATCAGGGCTCAGTGATTAGGATTCTGCTGGGAGGCGGTAATTGCATTTCTTTCTGTGTGATCCCGTGTATTTTCCCCATGAGAGAGGCAGGGGTGTTTTTGAAGACGCGCAACAACATACATACACATCCCGACGCTTCCACGGGTTCTAGGCAGCAAACTCTCTGATGGGGAAGCTGCGAGCGGCTGGAAGAAATATTAATAGGCTCGATGGTGATATGTCCATCATTACGGAGCAATGTCATGATGGCTGTGGAATGAAAAACAGAAATCGGCTTGTCCCTGATGATATCCGGCTAAATGGTGAAAACATCAATCAAACCGGGAGGTTTTGTTCCTCGCAGCCTCTGCAGAATGACAAACCGGCTTTAACTCAGGCTGCATGGTGGCTTCAGGTCATTTAACCTCTTCTTTCACAATTTTTATGGGGATCAAAATAATTTCATTAGCCTTCCAGCATGATTAGTCACAAATCATTGAAGCTGACAGATGACGTCTGTAACAGGCAGGATTTTCCTCTCTTGTACATGTTCTCAGTAAAGCCACAACAGGAACGGTTCTACTGTGAAGAAGAAAGCTGAAGACCACACCATCATTATCTTACCCACATCAATAGACGCCATTATCTCATTGCTTAGGTCCAAAGGCCTAATGACCAGGTTGTCCTTCACCATGTGCTCATTAACCACCATGACAAAGCCTTTTGTGCAGGTAGATTTCCTCCCTAAATGGCAATTGGAAGGTCACAAGAAGCAGTGAATCAGATCAAAAAGTTGACAAAGTGCCAGGCAACAAACGGGGACTTAAATGAGGGTTTCATCCCCCCCTTGTAGAAGTAAGCGTTCATTGAGATGTGGAAATGGTTGCACATGTTTTAACCAAACCGAACGTGAACTACTAACACTTGTTGCCATGAAATGACAACACACCTTCATAGCAGTCTGCAGCGGAGGAAGGGGGGTGTGATGTGAAATAGAAAACTGAGGCCGATTTTCCGCGGGTGCCATTACTGCTGCTGATCCCTCAGCGTGTCACGCCACCCTCTTACTAATCAGGCCTCACTCTAATGTTTCCACACTGTCTCCTCCTCTGATCAATGACACTCTGCCCTCCTTTAAAAAGCCATGAAACTTCAGACAGAAAGCATGAACTGCACAGTTAATCCACTCCGGCGGTGTACTGCTAAATCATCAACATGCCATTAGATGGACAGCGGAGCAGGTGGAATGCAAAGTAGGCAGGGGTTATATTACCAAGAGGCCACGCGAGGTGACACTGCAGCGATTAGTCCATCAATCGATTAGTTGATCGACAGACAATTGTTGATAAAAAAATCAATTATTGAAAATTGAATTGAGGCTTTTCAGTGTAAATACATGATAATAAACTTTAAAAATGGGTCTGAGAAGTTGACTTTACATCAGGATCAGAATTCGTCAGATCTGGATCAGACTATGTGAGCGTCTCTTTTTATCTTTAATCCACATTAAATACCGCTATGTTGATGCGTTAATCTTCCGCTGATAGTTAATCATCATTTTCAGAACGGGCTTTAGAATAAATGCATTTCAATGTGTGGATCTGAAGTGCTGACCGTGGCACGGACGAAGCAACACACCGACTTGTGTAGTTAATTGAGTCGGTTTTGTTTTGCGGGGAAAAAGGAAAAAGTGAAGATAGGCAGAGAGAAGTGCAGACGGCAGTAAATAAGCTGAAGGAGACATTTTGCTTCAGCCAGCAAGTGGCCATCGGCTCTGCAGCGGTCTGAGGTCTCTATGTCTACACAGCAATAGTACAGCATCGGATTACACTGAAGGTTATGCTGCATCTGCCCTTGACTCTGTATAGGAAATGTATGTAAAATGTAATGAGGTTAAAGAGTTTTAAATCACTCCAGCTCATGAATATTAGAATAAAAGGCCACAAGGCTAAAAATAGCTTGCCCATACAGTAGCTGTAAAGATGATCACTTGGTAAAGTTGGATTAATGCACATCTTTATACATGTGACAAAAATTACATGAGGGGCAAAAACAAAACCTTCAAAAGTAAAAAGATATAATAATTTCCAAAAGAGATGGCTTCTATTATTAGATAATAATTTATTGGTTGCGATGATGGTTAATGGTTGTTGGTGTTAACATTTTAAGCAACATTTTGTTACCAGAAACAACCATTTTTAACAGTTGACTTGTTCGCCAAAACGCGTTTCACTGCTACTTCTTCATTTTCCACGACTCTAATGTGCTGCTTAAGTAATTCATGATAATGGTGATTACTTTTTGCATAATTCAGATAAAATGTCACCATCTACAGCCTACTTGTGGTGACTTGAGTAAATAAAAAATAATAACCCACTCCATTTTGCCAGTAATACTAAATTGTTTCTTGCGCACAAATTGCTTGTAAATAAGCACACGGTGACGCACGCGCGCAGCCTTGAAAACACCTTTCAGCTCATGTCACATCTGCCTTGTAGCAACAAACGCAGCCTTTCAAGGCTCCCTCTGACAAACATTTGTGAGTATCTGAGGACGTCACAGTCAGAACACTAATTGCTAGTCTTTGGGTCTTTAATCTGTGCCCCCGAAACACTGACAGCACAAAACGAGCTTCCTCTAATTGACCTAAATGAGCCTTGTAATAAATAGAAATCACTTTGATAATGTGTCATCACTTCTCTCGAAAAAAGCTGAGCGAGCGACCAGGATTGGAGGCTACAGAAAATCAGGAGCCCAAGAAAAGTGTGTGTGAATCACATACCAAGCAGACTTATACAAGCTGTGAATTACACACGTATCACAGCTGCAGTGTATCTTTAACATATTTTCGTCTGCCTACAACTACAAAGAAAGATTTATCAAATACTCGCCCCTCTGTGGGCGGATGGTCTATAATTGTTATAAGAATGCATGTGTCAGCAGGTATGTGGCGGTAAAAGGAGAGCAGGTGTGTGTGTGTGCGCATGTTAATGCACAAAGTGGCTCTAGATTTCATGTTGGCGTCTAATGAGTTTGGTGGGGGAAACTCCAAGGTTTCCCGGGATAAAAAAAAAAAAAATATCCGTAAGCTCTATTTGCACCAGTATTAAATCTCAGGGCTTTTCATAGCTGCGGGCTCCTCCGCTAACTCGATTAGACAGGTGCGTTGTGCCCTCTCTTCATTGAAAGGAAAGGCTCGCGCCTTCAAGGACAAGCTGCCTCACACACACACACACACACACACACACACACACACACAACCGTCGGTTCTTGTATTGCTTCATACCTTTCATTTAATGCATACAAGCTCACAGAAGTGCTCGCAACAAAACCAATATCGTCTAATCAGCGGCGGCAGCAACAGCCACTGCCCCGACTGATGAAGACACACAGAGTCAGCGTGGCATGTGTCTATAGCTGTGACAGGTCTAATTTAAGCTCACAGCTAAATATACGGAGCGGCGCTGCCCCTCTGAACCATGCAGCTTCATGATGCCTTTGATGGCTCCACATCAAAGCCGTATATCATCACTTTTAACTCCAATATATTAATTCATGTTCTATGTTTAGGTTTTGCCTCATAGTGATGCAGAGACGAGAAATTAAAAAAAAAAAATCAACTTGCCCTCACAATGCATATTCATGCAGCCTTAAAGAGTGTTGAGCCACACAAGAACTCCGAGCTTATCAGACTTTAGTCGAGTGACCTGAATTTCCCAGAAATAAATTCATGAATACCTTCCTGTGTCATTATTATAACAATTGTAGGTTTTGGTCCTGGTTAATCCCCCCTCACCGCTCAAATCCCTGTCCTGAGACTAGAAGGTGTATTTAATGTATGGCCTCTAGTGCCGGTTTCCCACCAGCTCCATAGGCCAAAAACAGATGTTCCCATCAGTGTGTGTGTGTGTGTGTGTGTGTGTTTTCCACAAGCAATAGCCGTCTACCTGATCCAAATATGTCTACTTATGTGCCTTTGTGAGTGACCCACTTGTATCAATTCATGTTTACTTGCACGCTGCACTTAAAGTGTGAGTTTCATATCTAGGATGCTTTGCGTTTAACTACTTCCACTGTGTTGTTCCAATTTATCACACATTGCTTTATTTTATATCTTCATTTGTGATGGGTTTATGTGCATGTTCGTGATCTTGTGCAAGCAAAAAATAAATATTCTTGCTTTTAACGCTAAAAAATAACTTTTGCAGATTTTCTAGATTTTCCAATTGATGAAGAATTATAATTCGACAATTTTCGATAATCATTTAATTTGCACAACAAACACAGCGAGCCTTCTCTGATTTCAGACCGAGTGAGAGAATGTGTTGTCTTTGGCTTTTGCTATGATTATTTTACATTTTATAGGCAAAACAAAGAATTAAGGCGCAATCGCAGGATAATCAAAAGTAAAATAATCATTTGCAGCCCTGGTGTTTTTATAAGCCACACTGGGTTAGTTCCTCTTGAACAACAATGGCTTACAAATGTATTTTTGGCTGATTTGATTATATGGCGGCAACTTTCCAACTCAAAGAGTCATTATAATCACATTTTTTTTGTATGAAGTAAGGCTCCTTTTCTTTTTTTTTTTTTTGATGCAACTGCATCTGCCAAAATCTCCCCCATTAGAATGTCAACATGAAAGGCAGTTCACAACAACATAGAAGCATTTAAGGCACATCTGCTTCTTCCAGTGATTACCCTGCATGCTGTAATCTCTGCCATATTCGCAATTTCAGGCAAAAAAGATCCAATTGATGTTATTTTTGTAATGAGATCTCTTCCTACTCCCGCCATGTGGCATAACACCGGCGAAGTATATTAAGATATACACAGTGAAATTGTCATAGATTCTAGATTTATTACCCACAAAGGGAAGGGCCAATGAATCTATAATTGAGACAATTTAACTTTTCATTTAGAATAAAAAAATAAAAATTTTTTTGAAGGATCTGTGGATGCAATACAAGTGTGTGACAATATCTGCATTATAATTTACACCTCGCATGAACAATCTAGCGAGTTTGTGTGGATGCCTACATAGAATATACTTGCTGGAAATAATACTTTTGTTCAAGTAGTAGAAACCGGGCACATGTGCATATGAATGTCCATGAACGCGTGTTGTGTATGCATTTATGCGCATGTGGGTCTGCCAATAAATTCTTGGCGGCACCAGGCTTCTCATCTGTCTGGCAGGGCTGGAGCTGGATGAGGTAATGGCTTTCAGACACACACACACACACACACACACACACACACACACACACACACACACACTGACCAGCTCTTCAGAATATACAGAAAGAGGCAAAAAAAGACTGGAGAGCTGGAGGAGGCGAGAAAGTCGTTAAGGGTCACTTGAGGTAGATTACTGGAGAGAGGCTGCTTATAATGAAAGAAATAGAGGAACAAAGGATAAAAGAGATGCAGGAGAGGATGGAGAGACAAGGTGGGATGAGATGAAATTAGGGGAGCGAGGTGAACGGGACACAGAGGAGAGGGCGTTGGGAGGAAGAGGGAAGGGGTGTTAAAGAGGTTAGCCAAGAACAAAAGGAGGAAGATAATGGCGAGGATTAATAGAAGATGAGTTTAGATGGAAATAAAGAGGAACCCGGGGAGTTCAAAGAGTGAGAGGGAAGCAGAAGGGGCTGGAAAGAAGCGTGGTTTTTGCTCTGAAGGGTGCCTCGGATCTCCATGAATAACACACACACGCCGCGCACACGCGGGTTTTAAAAATTCTGCAATTCTTCACATCTCTTCGGCCACATGAGTGCATGTCATCTGTCAGGAGAGTGGTCCCGCAGAGGTAATTGAATCAGTACAAGAAAACAACAGGCGAACAGACTCGGGGCGAGGTGGTCAGACACAGCTGGAAAAGCAACACCCTCCCACCCAACTAAAAGGAAAGGAAACACCCAGGGAAATAGAGGTATTCTGAGGGACTCTGCATGGCCTTTCAAAGGGAGCCACAGCTCCAGGTGCAGGTCTATTTCCTACAGACCACCTACACCCCCATTATGTGTCTGATTTCACAGACACAACACTTCTTTCATTGTTTTTAATTTTTTTTGGTCTTGTTCTACGTAAACCGCAATCACAGAGGGTTATCATCCGTCTCAGTATGAAATGATGACAGAAAAGGGTGAAATTTGATTCAGCTGACCAGGCCCAGGCAGCCTGAGATGAACCAGTAAAACCAGTAACAACTGGGTTCGCTGTTATAAGCTGCAAAACGTTGCAGGGGGAAGGAGACAGAACTGGGCGCAACGGGGCATTAAGTGTTTGTGATGCTTTTTTTTTTTTACAAACCGTGCTCATCAGGAAAACTGCAGCTATAATGAAAGGGGGAAATTGCCTATAAAAACGTCCCTGTGCGATATTCCCGTTAAAGCAGGAAAAAAAAATCTGGAAGTCAAGGTTCATTCTGGGAGCAGCGTTTAAAAAAAAAAAAAAAGAAAAAGAACGAAAAAAATAAACAACACTAGGTGTAAACGAGCCTAACAGGGGGTAAAAAAATAATAAATAATAAAAACGCGGGTTAGTCGTCTCTACAGCTGTTCCAGACTGTTAATGTCTGCACTTTTTCTATTGGACGGGACCCCCTGACTGGCTCATACAATTATGTTATTCTTGCGGGTGTGCGCGTGCGTCTGCGAGGCCGAGTCTGGAGGTGATAAAACAGCAGAAAGCACATAAATAATGACTTAATGATCCCCTCCACCCTTCACTATAATGATGACGGGGGAGTTTTCCAAACCAGGACAATCCACATGTGGCTCGCAGGTGTGTGTTCGGCTCCGTCACGGCCTCCCAACCCGAGCCGAGCGCATGTCCACCGCTTCTGCTTTTATCGTTCCAGCGTGCAGGTATATAAATTTCTGCTTTTCCCGCACGGGGCATTCATCTTGCTGCGATTGTAGAAGTATGTATCAAATATGTGCAAAAGCTTTCTTCTCTCGGGAGACATGGGATGCAGCTGCGTGAGTCATGAGCATTTGCATTAATCATTCAGCCAAGTTCTTCTGGGTATGGAGAGTGTTCAACAGTGTGTAAATGTGTGTGTGTGTGTGTGTGTGTGAGAAGGGGGGGAAAAGAGGTGGGGGTAAAGAGAGAAACAGGTAATTTCTAGTGGCAGAATGTGTGAGACCAGACGCTGAATCATACGTCTGGCTAAATTACAGTCTAGCAGCTGATGCAGAAATAACAGAATGATTTGTGTAATTGTTTCTTTAGGTACGTTCTGCTGCCACTGCTTGACAACAATAGCAGTAAATCATGTGACTGTACCCTGCAATTAACATCCCTCACCTCCTTCGCAGTTATGTTCCGGAGCCAGGGATGGATGGATGATTCAGAGTATTTGCATGTGTGTGTGTGCGTGCGTGTGTTTAATTAGGACTTTTCATCATCATCACACACACACACACACACACATGCAAATACTCCTTTTACTTTAGGGGCCAAAAACTGGCAGACAAAGTGGTATCCTCAATGGCAGGGTGTTCAAAGTATGACTTAAGCATCGTTGCATGTGTGTGTATGTGTGTGTGTATGTGTGTTAGGGATATTTTTTTATCTAATTGTCTTTTGAAGTTTCTGAAAAGCATAATTTCAACTCGCGAGAAGTCTGGAAGTCAGTGTGAGAGGGAGAAAGACGAGACAAAAAAAGTGACCGTAACCTGCCAATTACTGTAACTGCTTCAGCCAATATTAATGAACGGTGGATATCTGACGAGACAGGACTGTGTTTCCTCACGTCTTTCTAGGAGCTGCCCAAGAAAGAAAAAGAAAAACATAGGTTTGGAACAGGAAAGTGTTAATTACGGGGTGTGGCGCTCGGCCGAGGACAACGGCAGGTTACAGTGGGTCTCATTGTGTGTGTGTGTGGGGGGGGGACCTGCGGCTGCCTGTGGGGGTCTGGACTCCACCCGTTCCAGGAGAAACCGCTCGTTGTTTCATGCCCATTAACGCGCAACACGGGCCGTAAAACTCAACACAAGGGCCGTCCGTGTCCTCCACTAAGTTGCTGCGTCCCGCCCCGCTCCAGCCGACCCTGACCTCCGACCTCCCGTATCAGAGGGAGGACGAGTGGAAAAGATTATTTCCCTCCGGGGAGGAATTAAAGACGGTATTAAAATTTTCAGCACAGAGTGGAAGAATGGGAGCTGTAATGAGGTTGAGGCATATAGGAGAGAAAACATCCATTTTTCTTCTTCTTCTTCTTAAAAAAAAAAACACATTTCAGAATTGTTTTTAGGTTCCCAACTGTGAACACCAGCGGCGCTATTAAAAGGAAAAAAAAAAACTCCAGCTATTTGCACTCGCACAATTACCTCCTGAGTATAAAGCTACCTAATGGTCTCTGGTAACAGGTTTCGCTCACCCCGTGTGATACAACTCCTTTCTGTGTACTTTTATAAAGTCAATAAAACGACGTGGACCCAGTAGGAAAGAATCCTCTTATGCCCGTAACTGCTGGAGTGAAGGGGAGTGCTTTTCTACCCAGAAAGCCTTCAGGGAAACACACGGAGCACAAGCTGGTTCAGATGCTACAGGGCCTTACTGGAGAAGGGCAGAGGTCTATTTTTAATGACAACAAGAGCGCTGCAACAAAAGTGTTGTGGTGGGGCGCATCCAGAGGAAATGTATCCTCTGCGTGGGAGTCCCTTCCTCGCGGCGCCCGTCGTATGATAGCTTACTGTAAGTCAAAAACAACCGAGAAGGATCGCTGCAGCAAAATCCATTTTATCCTCCGTTTATAATGATTTGACGGAACTGATCCGGGCTTATCCTGATTCTACATTATCAGACAATCAGTCTTTTCTGTTGATTGACATCTACTAACAACATAAGCAAAGGATATATCTATATACATACATATAGGACAATGTCAAAAATGTAAATTTAACCCTAAACCTGGTACCAGATAGTTGATCTCTCTTAAAAAGGTTTTTAAAAATGAAAAAAAACATGCTATCAACAAGTTCTATATTCTAGGTAAATCATCATAATGTATCATTGACCTGGAAGGTTCTTATTCATTCCTTATACATACACACACACACATATCACATATACATATATATGTGAAAGGGCAGCATAGAATTCAGGGTCAGGTCAAAGGTCACATCTAGTTAAAGAGGTCAACAAATGAGGGCAATCCATCTCTGTGAGAGTGAAACTGGAGCCTGTTTTTTTAGATGACCTCTGCACCTGTGAACAGAGCTGCATGCAAAATAAAAAACAAAAAGCAGAGCTATTAATATTATTATTTATACTTGTAAACAGGCATATTTTGGTCTGTGCCCCAATTCACTCCCGGCTCGCTTATTCTTGAGGATTTATTTGTCGATATCATCTTACCACTCTCTCTCTCCCTCTCTTTCTCTCACTTTCTCTGCCGAAACCCGGCCTACATTGTGCGGTGCTGCAGGGTTCAGTGCTCATCACTTCTGTTCGGACGGCACAATAGCATGCAACACTTCAACGTGTGTGTGTGTGTGTGGCCTTGGATGTGTGTCATATGGCACTTTGGCTGTTTTTTTTGTGTGTCTGTGTGTGTGTATGAATAGTTTGTGCTTGCATGCTCTCACTTTTCTGTGCCAAAAAAACAACTTAGACCGAAAAGGAAAAAAAAAACACACACACACTCACACACAACTTTTCCCTGAGATTCTTTTAAAAATTCCACTGGATTCCCGACAGGGCACAGCAGAAGAAGCGCAGGCAGAAAGTCAGCGCGACTCCTGAACGTAGCTCACTTCTCGGGGGAGTTCAGTAACACAATAGACCCGGCGCAGGAGAATAGCAACATTCTCTTGTTTCATGAACAGCATAATCAGACCACTGTATTAACCAACCAACACTCTGTAAAAAAAAAAGGACACTCCTGGCAATCCTTCTAGAATTACTCCATTGTCTTTTGCAGCAATGATATCCTTATCGCTGAGGCCCAGTGCTACCTGGCTAGACTTTTACAGTAATAGACTTAATGTTCCATAACAACGCATCCCTTGAAACCAAAGTTTCACTCGTGTACAATAGAATTAAACTCCAAATGACCATGTCTCTGCATGCACAGAGCTTAAAAAAAAAAAAAAAATCAAAGTGGAGTCGGCTTATCTTACCCTAAATGCACAATTAACAAAATAAGGCGCCCACCGCTGGCGGCCGTCCAGGCACGCAGGTTTCTGACTGATGGTTTATTCAAGGAAAGAATGAAATGTTATGCAGGAGGAATAATAAGCGGGCTGTTTTTCACTACTGGTGGTTTAGATCAGACCACACGTCCTCCCCGCGGCTTCCCCTTCAGGACTGAGGCAGCATTGTCTCTGCGGTTCACGCTGGAGACCAGGAAAGGCCGTGACTCATGGGAGTCTCATGTCTGGAGTGTGTTTGGAAAACAATAGAGTGTGAGCGTCTGTGTGTGTGTGTGTGTGTGGGGGGGGTCTCGAGACTCCCCCTAAAGGGCATAAGTTTGCTTCTCAGACACACAAATATAGTAATTCATTAATAATAATAATATTATTAATACTTAATGGTCGGTCAGAGGACCTTCAAAGTAGTAGGTAATGAAAAAAACGGTAAACTGATGAATTATTAATTGTTTCCTTGGTAGAATCCAGATACTTCTATACACTGAGAAAACTGAAATCATAACAAGTAAAGGTGTTTTTGTGACATTTAATTAATAAATAAATAGAATTATCTTTCTCCACTGGCAGATCATCAAGTTGTGTTTGTTTTTTTATCTCGATTTGGGTCAATTTGGTTTTTGGTTAAAGAAAACAAGACTCACATTTTCTTAAAAACCTGAAATAAAATAAATGATCTGCCAGTGGAATGAGAAGATTCTACTCAATACAGCAGTAACAGACATGTTCATCTGTTAAGACGTCAGTTTTCACAGCGTGTTTATGCTGTATTTCCTCTTCTTTTCTATCTCCAGAAGACGCAGCAGTGTTTGTTCTGGCCTTGGGTAGCACCAGCAATAAGGAAGGGCAATCTGTATGTAAATCCAGTTCGACAAAGACCTCAAATCAATTGCTGCTGCGCGCGAAGCTTAATAACTGAAGACTTTGGTGCAGACATTCTTGGCAGAGTGAGAGACATTGATTGGAGAGATCATATTGAATAAATTAAAACCCCCAAACTGCCTTTGAGTCTCCGTTCTCTTCCGCTCGTCTTTTTTTTTTTTTTTTCCTCTTCGGCCGCGTCTCCATCATCGCGTTTGAAGGGAATTGACGAGATGCAAATCGCGGCGGCGGAGAAGCGGCGAGATGTCCTGGAGTTTGTTTTAATTGGGCGAGTTGTTGTTCTGTTCAGATGGGCCTGGTATCGAGCATGTTTCATGCCGTCGGAGACAAAGACAAAGACATGCGTATAATGGGAATATGCAGCTGATCAATCATGTGACTCTTATCGAGGAAAGCAGCTTTCATCTCACTCTAAGCAAAACTGAGGATGTTTTTTTTTTCCAAATACTGCCCTTTTCAGACTTTTTCTAATGCGATGCATTAAGTTCGTGGAAACACAACTTTTTATCTTCCTCGACTTTCTCTTTCTGGTCTCGTCCCGTCTCTCCACGGACCCGGGCGCCGACAGATGAATCGAGTCGTCAGACGCGTCCGGGGACCGACCGGACTCCTGAGGGAAACTCCTCCTCGCGTATCGAACACCCCCCCCCACCCGCCCGACCCTGCCTGGACATCCTGTCTGCTCGTCACGCCGTGCATCGCCCCGTCCGTCTCTACCAGGTCCCTCGTCCTTTCCTCCCCCCGCTGCTCTTTCTTTCAGCATTCAGAAAGCGGCCTCCTCCCCTCTTTGTCTGAGGAACTGAAGTTGTTATCTTTTCACCTCTATCTACGCTGCCCAATCTCTCTCTTTTTTCTCTCCCTCTTATCTCTCTGATCTCTTTTCCGTTCTCATTTTTTTTTTTTCCCCCTGCGTGGCCGAACTACAAGTACTGGGACGCTTTATCTTTTTAGATGTTATCACAAACTTTTATATAAGGTCGGATAAAAAGAATATAGCACGCTTTGTAATTTGGTTTTTCCTATTCATCTGCTGAGGGAAGCATCCCCACACAGCCTCTTGAAACTTTTTTTTTCTTCCCTTTTCGAGGATATTGCTCTGATTAGACCGTCGTAATGATTTCAAAGTAGAGATAAATGTTTTCATTTGCTGAAGATTAAAGGATTTTCTGTATTTATATCCTCTCACTGATCAAATTAGAGCTTCTCTGACTGTTTGCAGCAGTGCAATAGATGAGGCTCAGATATTTCTAAACACATCACATCAAAAGAGCTTCTTATCGTCTAAGGGATTTTTCTTTTTTACTCCTCCTGTCCCGCAAGGAGTGAAAACCTCACAGAAGTCTTTGGCTACATTTCCTCCCTCCTGTTGATATGAAAAACATATGGCAAAGACGGCATTTCATTGCATGAAAGCCTTAATAAATACTCAAGATGTGCAAAACCATGCACCTGCTTTAATAGGTACAAGCTGCTAATTTAGCTGTGACTATACATAGCCCAGAGTGTCAAAAGTCTCACAGGAGGCAGTCCAGTTTTCCTTCTCAACTCGGAGGCTGCAGCCCCGCAACAAGACGCTCCTATAAAAGAGAAATATACGAGGCGAGAGCGCGCTATCAAATGATCCTCTCATTCATGCTTCAAAGTCATTCATCTTCCAGAGAAATACGGCCGGGTGACGGCCCGGAGAGGGAACACTGTATGTTTCTGTGTGTGTGTGTGTGTGTGTGTGTGTGTGCGAGCGTGTTTGATGACAACTCATTACTCATTTCACCCTTCAAAATGGTCCCGCGGCACTCAATCAGTCAATAAACAAAAACCAGCAAAGCCTCTTCGCTCTTTCTTCCTGCATCGCTCATTTTAAAATCCTCTTTTCACCTCTTTTCCCCTGACTCATTACACCTTGTCAGACACTCGCTGTCCCCCTCCTCTGCTCTGATCTTCTCTTACTTTACTCTCTCGTACAGACTCAAGTGGAAAAAAAAAAACCCTAACTTTTAAAACGGCTCTACAATAATCGTTTCTTCGCATTGTCGTGGAAGTTTGCATCCATCTGTATTTAACCTTTAACACGTCCTCCTGGCTTCATCCCTCGCTGAAAAAGAGGCTTTAGGGGATTATTTAATCGTGACCCAAATAGAGTCTCCCTTTCATTCCTGTGTGGAATCCTGGTTAAAAGACAGATTCCTATGCCTTTGGAGTGGGGTTTGAGGTTGTAGTGAAGGAAGAGGGACAGAACTAATGTAGTGTAACAGTGCTGGCGAGGGAACGCCGGTTTAGCGCCGCTAATTCCCTCTGACATGTGGACATGAAACTGGATGTTTTACTCAAACCACAGACATTGGTTCTTGGATCCAGGCGGCGGCGCAGCAGAAATAATAGAGCATCCAGGATCACATATCGCTTGCCTGCGCTCCCCGCTCGCCGCCGCACGGCGAAGCCAGACGGTTTCCCATCCCCGCCTGTCATGGCTCTTTTTTCTGCTGTTTAGCATGTAGTGTGAAATTACCACAGCTTCCCCCTGTCTGTTTTACAAGGAGCCGTCTGATCACAGAGCGGATGCGCGCCTGTTTTGACACGAGCCCTGTTCTTTTCCTCTTTTTTTTTTTCATCAATTCATTTCCAGCTTCTTTTCACACGTCTGCAAGCGTGCGCCATAATTTCACTTTATTCCAGTGGTGGAGCATCAGACTCGTGATATTCACAGGCTGCCTCGTGTCTTTTTTTTTTTTTTTACATAATGGCACCGCGCCAGAACATTTAAGCGACAAAAGTTTCCGACCCGACCTTGACGGAGAGAGACGCAGATTTATCTGTACGCCAACAACGCCGCCGCCGTGCAGCCGCTCGTGAGGATAAACAACAGATGCCACAGGGTTTAGCGTCGCGCATCCCACTTGATGGCTTCCATCTGATCTCTATGGCAACTACAGTGACACTTTGGCCTTTTTGAAGCACAGAAGTGGCGCGGATGCTAAACTTTCATTTTGCCAGCATTTTAATGCCCTTTGTGACAGACGGACTATCAATTCCCCCACAGGGAGCCCCGAAGGGCGCCATGGCAACGTCCCGCCATCTTGCTAAATAAATAGGAATGCCAGGAAAAAAAAAAAAAAAAAAAGGAGAGAACTATTCACGTTCGCCCCGACAACCTCCTCTGTACGGGTCAGAAATGTATCAGAATGCACCGCCGCCAACCACGGGGAGCGTCAAAAAATGCGCCGAAATATCTCGGATCGGCGTCTTTCTGACATGTGGGATGATTCTCTGGAGCTGCTGCAGTCTCGAAATCAGTGTGCGGAGGCAGAAGGAACAAGGGGGTGGAGGAGGGGGTGAGATAATGGCAAAGTGTTTGTGATGTATAAATAGCCCGTGGTAGTGAGAGGACAAAGCACAGCGGGGAAGAACAGCAAACCACTTCAGCTATTGTTGTTCGAGTCTCCAAGTTTACTCGCATAAGAGCAATAAATCATCCGCTGAGGAGAATTTGTAAAAAAAAAGTAGCAGCCAATAAAGCGAGATCTTTTGTGATGCTGTGTGCACGGGAGACAAACTCTCCCAAAGTCCCATCTTGCTTGTGTCAGATAAATGAGTAACCAAAGGGCCTTAAAGAGCACCCAGGGGCCAGAGGGTAATGGATGTTTAGTTTACACGTGCATGATAATACCGTTCACTTTCACTCCCGACAGGGCCGACCCCGGGGGATGCCGAGTCACAAAAGGTCGCCGACAATGGGCTTGTCATTCAATCGGTTTCCATGGCGACCGCGCAGCCCCCACCGGGCCGCCGGGGTCATTCTCATCCCGGGATTCTCCTGGCTGGGACTAATTGCTCTGTTTGTGCCGGGGTTCTGTGTCAGTGCTCGGGCAAATTCCCAACACGGAGCAAATATAAATCACGCTAATCATACGTTGCTCTTCTCCAGGTGCCAGAATGTGCGGCGGATCTGCATGCAGCCACATTGGGTGCTTATTTTTCACGATTCTATCTGGCAGGGGTGTTAAGTGTTAATGTTATTTTATTTTTTCTCCATGCAGCTTTTTTTTTTTTTTTATTGCTGCAATATAAACAGTCGACTTTTGCCAAAAGGCGTCATGACACATGATTTCTCGATTCAGCACTTTCACATATTCTCTTTTTCTTGTTTTGTATTTCTTTTTCACCCCCCACCCCCCCTCTACCCCTCCTGTCCCGGGGGATTTTAGCATCCGACATCTAATAAAGGCTTGGATGCTGCGAGTCTAAAGTAATTCTACCATCTGGATGCAGGTCACTTTTATTCCATTGGCAGGCACAGTATGACAGGATGGACGACCCATAGCGTCCTCATGGGTCCGAGGCCATAGGATCAGAGGAAGCTGCCTGTGTTTAGAAGAACTGCAGCTTTTAAGTCCCAAAAGCTTGCATGATGAAACAACCAAATACTGTATGAATACCAATGAAATGAAAAAAAAAACAGTATGTGTCAGTGCTTTTATTCTCTGGACACAAAATCTGAGATAGAATTTGCATGAAAGCTGTTTCTCTAAAAAGGTGTTTGCCCCAGGCCAGGGGGAGAAAAATATGGTGAATAAGTAACTTAGATAGCAATTACGTCCGGTTAATCCTGCATAAATCAGCATGAATAAAGTTGGAGATAAGCACCACAGACCTGAAGTTTGAGGTGTGTAGCTGGACAAAAAAAAGCGTATGCATATTAAAAAAAAAAGCTGGGAATGTGTGTTGCTAAAAAAGTATTATGCTCAGCATGTTCTATGAAGATGTCTTCATATCCTTCATGCATTAATAAAAAAGCTGACATGAGCTCATCAAAAGCAAAATAACAACTTTTAATACAAGAGATAGAGAACAAGAAAACCTGAAGAGTCCAAGATACAGTGAATGAATTAAGGATGTTTCATGTATAGCCACTAATAAAACAATCAGACAGAAATGTGTCAAGGCTCGCTGCATTATTCATGTTGTTCACTTATGCTCTTAAAAATAAACAGCCATATTTTATTCATGCATGTTTCTAAAGTCCTATATGTTTATGCACCTGCTGCAGTGGATGCAGACGGTTTCTCTACTGACTGATATTGGCTGTGATTCCAGACTTTAAAATCAATTGTCATAAGATATTGAAAAGAGAGAGAAGCCGAACGCAGCGTGCATTTGTGGAACACACAGATCTGATGGAGGCTGACGGCTGCACTCTGCCAGCGCCACCAAGCGGCCACGCGGCGCAGAGCAGCACGGAAAACTTCTACAAACTGGTTATTTACGTTGTGGAATTTTGGATCCGCGGATCCGTGCGCGTTTTTTTTCCTGGAAGATCCGCGCACATTCTCACGTTTGGAACACTGCAAGCTGCAACACCACGCTGCGTGACTACAGGATAAGGCGCGTGGGACGCAGAAAAAGTCACGAGTTTATTTTAAAGAAAGAAGGAAAAACGCGTTTAGGAGAGAGGCGGCTGCAGGAACCTGCATATCCCAATAATGACGAACAAACGCCAGAGAATAAGACGCGTTTCTTACCAAGTGAGGTGCCCAACTCCCGGTCATCTAGCAGAGAGCCAAGCTGCGGTGTTGCACCGGTGGGAAGAGTGAAAAAGGGAGAAAAAACAAAAAAAAATAGACGAGCCAAAGATGGAATATCCTCAGTGGTGATGTGGCTCTGTCCAGAAACCGACCTCGGTAAAGTCCCCCTGTCCGTGCCTGTCTCTCCGGGTCTGCAGAGATTCCTGTGCGCCCTCGTCCCTCCGGAGCTGCGTGTGTTCTATTTCTGCCCCACAGAAACAGGCGCTCCGAGCCGCCGGCTCCTGTAACCGGACACCGCACTGTCGCTGCGCCGCAGACAATGTGCCTCCGCTCCGCGGGTGTGTGCGCGTGTGTGGTGCGTGAGGTGGGGGGATGTGGAGGGGGGGGGGGGGGGGGGGGTGGTAGAGGACTCGAGGTGCGAGAAACGCAACGACGGCGTGAAAAAAAAAGGGGGGAGGAAAACTTTGCCTTAACTAAAACGTGCAGTTCAGACGCGAATAGAAAAGACGCCGAGGTGCGTGACGGGTCCACCGCTGCCAACAGCTGCGCATCTCTCGGCCAGGGTTCTGATGTCTGAGGACTACGAGGAGTGCGCCCCCCCCCCGCACACACACACACACACACACACGCACACACACACACACCGCGCGTCCGCTCCGACGTGGCAGCGGCGCACAGCTGCAGCACAGCCCGGTACAGGTCCGGCAACAAGTGGAAGGATGAGATCCGGACGGATTGAGCCGTTTATTTTTTTGACATTTTCAGTAATTCTCATCTGACTTTTGTCTTTTTCCGGGGTGGACAGAGGTCAATATCAGTCCCTTTTGTTTTCAACAGCAGCAACTTATATATATATATATATATATATATATATATATATATATATATATATATATATATATGTCAGTCCTCATATATGAGTGTGGGTGTGTATGCTAGGGTTTTATTTGAGGAGGGGGGTTCAGGGGGTCAACTATGTCATTTCTCGCATTCTGGTCAAGTCAGGTTACAAGTCAAAGTTATTTGTATACCCCAGGGGTGGGACGACCTGGTCCTGGAGGCTACTGTGGCTGCAGGTTTGTATTCCAACCAGGCAGTAACACACCTGATTCTACTAAATAACCACCAGAGCTCTTGCTGAGGACCTTCATTAGTAGAATCAGGTGTGTTACCGCTTGGTTGGAACGAAAACCTGCAGCCACACCGGCCCTTCTGGACCAGGATTGGCCATCTCTGGTACAGCCCATGATCACAAATCACACATTTGCCTTAAGGGCTTTACAGTCTGCCCAGTGATCCTCAAATAAATTGAGGAATCGCTTTTTTATGCATCAATTTATAGTGTAAAAGTCTTTAATTATAAAGGGATATACATAATTCAGGCACCAGGTGACAATGCAATAGATAATAAGATCTAATGCAGTAAGGCTCTTATTCTGTGTTGCATTCAAATCTTGATTCTACCGTAGATTAACTTTTCTCATGTAAGATTATCCCTGCTGAGTCAACACACTCGGGTAAGGTTTATGCCTTTTTTTAATTTTTCAAAATAAAAGTCCTCTTCCACACCTGTGTGTGTGTGTGTGTGTGTGTGTTAAGAGAAGAATGAGAGTGACAGCTTTTCTGCATTTTAATAGTGACACCCCCCTGTTCAATTACCCCCTGAGAATGAAAGCAGCCTGAATTAAGCTCCAAAGACCAAAGAGTGTCATACAGAGCTTTAGGGCTGTAACAATAAGTGTGTGTCTTTCTGTTTGACACACAGCAGAGTCAACAGCCAATTTATTACCTCTTTATTAAACAGGAACGTGCCACAGTGAACGCCGCTGCTGCTGTATACCCCACATCTAAATTCAAATCAGGTAATTTTCATAAAAATGTAGCTACCCACAATGTTGGGGGGGGGGGGTATAAAGCTGAGATTTACATTTCAAGTGGCCTCCCCCTGCAACTCTGGGAAATGCGTGGGTAACCTTTTCCTTTCTCTCACTGCAGCAGATCTGCTCTCTTAAAATATCAGAACAGATTGGATGAATATGGAATGCCAAGGGCAGCAGCAAATATAATGAAGAAGCAAAATAACAAAACAAACAGAGCTCCCATGCAATAAACTTTGCACCAGGCCAAATGGTGGAAAATCAGCCATCAAACATAGTTTCATCCACGGAAAAGTGCTGTGACCTCCAGAACTTTTTTTTTCTCTCCCCTCACATCAGGAATTTCAGATTCTCTCTTTTTCTCTGCATGTCTCTCTTTGCTCTCATGTACAATAGATGTTTACTTGCTCATGGCGAAAAAAAAAAATAAATAAAATCACAACCCGCAGAGCCTCGGCTAAACTTCAGAGTGAGGCTTCAGCTGCCTGAGCCGCACCGAGCGAGGAAGTTTCATCGGTAAACACAATGCAGTGTTTGTGATTGAGCCATCAGGCTCAGTGATGGTGATGGATGACGGCGAGGAGCCTAGTTCATGACGGGAAGCCTGGGACAGAACGAATCAAACATACACCGGCGTTCTGGAGTGTGTGTGCGCGTGTGTGTGTGTGTGTCCACTTTTGTTGCTCAGCATTCCTGTTTTGATGTCAGGCAAACGAACTCAAGTTGCCAGGCAACCAAAAAAAAAAAATCTGTTTCAGGAGGAGCCGCCTATATTTCACCTGGACCTATCTCAGTGGGGTGCATGTGTGTGTGTGTGTGTGTGTGTTTTCATCTCTCAGCTGTTTGAAGAAATGTGGTATTATGTTTTTTTTTCTAGTCTACTAACTGCAGTGACCAAATTCTATTTTCAAAGTAATGTCATGATGAAAGAAACTGAAGGTCAACTTTTATCCGTACGGGGGAGGAGGGGGGGGATGCATAGCAGAGGAGGGGACAAAATACTAATTTGAGATATTCCTTTGCATGTTTATTCATTGTCGTCTTTTTCTTGTTGCAGGTGTGGCTGAGCGTGAAATGGACGGAGGGCGGATGCGAACCACAGGCCTGTACCGCAGGCCGAGCTCCACAGGCCGAGCCTCACAGGCCGAGCCTCACAGGGCGAGCTCCGCCTTCGGTGCAAAACCCTGGGCGACCTCAACCATGCCCCCAAATCCCTCTCTCAATCAGGCCATCTGTCAGGCAGCTTCTCTGCCGTTTCAAGCTGCAGGTCAACGCACACCTTGCAAAAAAAAAAAAAAAAAAAAAAAAAACACTCCCAGCCAACCAGCCGGCCACTGGGACATGCAAAACAAACGCGCTTGCTGACACGTAGATGCAACATTTTTTTTCATGTGTGTGTGTGTGTGTGTGTGTGGATGATGATGGGATACAGACGCTTGCACATATGCATGACTGTGTTAGGACAACGTCTGAACGAGTGAGCGGCAGGCAGCCATTTCCCAGGTGAACCAGGGGATGAAAGGGGGAACAAATGGATGGGGGAAGGGGAGGGGGAGGGGGGGTCGGGGGTATGAAAAGATAGCAAGGGTGAGGCGGAGAGGGGGGGGGGGGGGGGGGGAGCGCTGGCCAGCTGTGAAGGACTGCAGTCATTCCTCATTCTCAGCTCCATACCTGCAGACTCAATGAGGCGTCCCCCGCTGCAGCAGGGCCAGAGCCGTGTGATTTCTCAGGCTTACTCAGCCTTACTGCGGCCCTGCAGCAGCATCCAGGGCCGTGTAAGTGCCAGCGACTCCACAAAAAGCCTCCCATCGCCGCCACGCTCCGTCGGGAAGAAGGATTGGACGATGATGCCGTAACTGTCACGGGGTTAAGAAGGAAACACGCAACGCCGGTGGCACTTCTGGAGCCCCCAGACCCCAGAAAAACATAATTAAGAGGTTTAGGATTTGAAACGATCCATTTTGACAGGTGACATATAGAGAAACTCTAATCGGGGTTGATAACTTTCTCGCTTATAACGACATCATCATGAATGTTTACTCTGTCTACGTGGTGTGAGCAGAGCGTGCGGTTCACACCGGCCCACCACGGCTCAGTGTGAAGGAATGATAGGGTGTTTTTCATGCCCCCCCCCCGACCGTCTAAAGGTGCTGAAAGAATGAACTGCGAGAGATAATGAAATGCAGCACCGGAGTCCAGGGGGGTCATCTTTCTTGCTTTTCTGCTGAGATTCTGGCCAGCTGTATTTGTCTTTGTCCTCCCCTCTACGGCCAGTGATGGATAGTGAAAAGAATATGGCTGATGGTAAGAGTTTTTTTTTTTTTTTTTTTTTTTAAGTGTCTTCCTTTTTTTTTCCTGGTCACCATTAGCAAAGTGGTAAAGTTAAAAGCCGGAGAGATGGACTATGGGAAATTCAATCACAAGAATTAAAGGTTTTGGAGGCGTGAGGTTTTGGCCCCATGGGCAGTTTGGAGATTGCTTCAGATTAATTAATGTCAAAAAAACGGAGAGGGTGAGGCTGCGGAGGACGACAATTATGCATGTGACTGCTGGGCATGGTGTCCGCCACTCACAGCAAAGAGTGCAGTCTGCTGATTTAAGAAGATATTTTATTCCCAGTCAGTAAATTGGGGGAGCCAAAAGCAATTTAAGTGAAGATAGAGAAGGCAAAAGCTACCCATGGCTAAATGGATAGAAAAATAAAGCCACTTATGTAAGTACTCAAGGCGTGAATAATCCAGAGAAGCCACAGCGGGGGAAAAACTTGCACCATCTCCTGTGCATTGTAATCTTTTGAAGGCAGACCCCGAATTAAAAGGGGAATACCACTCAATTAAAGAAAGTATAAATTATTTATATAGCTTGAGATTGTCCGGTCGGTACATATGAACCAGCATATGGGAACCTTTTGTGTGTGTGTGCTGGTGTATGAAAATGTATTTTTAAAGCTGCATCAGCTCCCAGCTGCTCTGCAGAAAGTCATCATGAAGTCACGGCCGCTCTCCTCCCTTTTTCCCACCACACTTATTCCTTAATGGAGGTTTGCATCGACGCGCCATCACAGATTAAGTAGATGAATAAACTGCACGCCGCTCCTCGTGATCACAGGGGACGCGAGCGATTGTTCGCCAACACACTGACTAAACTGTCCCAGGAAAAAAAGGAAAACAAATCCCGCAATTTTGCATCCTGGCAGAAGGCAATTTGTTTCTTTCAACGCCATCTTATGTTTCGCGGTGACTTCACTGGCCCCTTCGCCTGATGACATTGTCTGTTCTCGCTAAGGCTCTCATTGCATAGCCGGGTCTTATTGCACACATATACATGAGTCTGTTTTCACCATAGACAATGGTCCACACTAACTGAGGGCACAGATGTCACACACTGCCATTATGAGCATAACACTCTAGATTTATGAATGTACACATGCACAAATTGTAAAATGTACATTTCTCTCTGTCTTTCTTTTTCTCTCACACACACACACAAACACAAACACACCTGCAACCACAGACCCACCAAAGCAAAGGGGACTTTGTATTTGCGTGACCCGTTGTGCACTCTAAGCAGGTGCATACAGGAACTCAAGATTGGTCTTCTCGCTATGCTGAATTTCTGTCTCCGGAGATTTGGAAAACTTGATTTATGGGCTCCTCTGAGGTCTGCAGAGGAAACGGAAAATATCAAAAATCTGAAGGGGTTGTCAGAATTTCTACTGGGCAGGCGTGCACAGACTAGAATAAATTGCACAGCTTGGTCTGCAATATTGAGCTTGCATTAAGATATAGTATGTTGTTTGTGGACGCCCAACCTGTGAAAGTGACTAGGATTTATCATTTATTCACCTTGTATTTGTTTTACTATTGTGAGACTTAAATTAGTCAAGTTGTATTGCCTTATAAATCCTTGTTGGAGCCATGTCAGGAGACGAAGAGCTGACTGGATAGACAATAGCACCGATAGGAAGCACGAAAACTCAGTTGCTTCACTTTCCTAAGCAAGAATAAAGTTTAGATGATAAAAAAATCACTATTTAGTGGAGCTGTTAACAACTTAGACATGTGAAACATGACCCGACTACACAGTGCTGTTTGTAAGATGTTAAAAGACAGGCTTGTTTTATGAGTCAGTGTGTCACATCTGCATCTAACTAATGAGGTCAAATTAACGTAGTTGAGTTTAAAGTAGAATATTTCCTTCTGAGAAGTAGTAAAGTGGAAATACAAACATGGAAATATTCAATTAAAGTAAAGTTACTTCCCCCCACAGTAACCGTTGACAGCTCGCCCTCTAGAAACTATAAAAGGTTAGTTTTGCGTTTTTCAGGGAATAGCCTCCTTGTGTAAGTTTTCTGTCTATGTTATTGATCTTATTTATCTTCAAGTCCGTCAGCATCTCTTTCACTGTCCATATTACACAGATGATTGTGCTATCCTTCAGATAACATTGCCTTTCATAAACCGCCCCATTAAAAAAAAAAAACGAAAATACCAGCGAGGCTGACATCAGCAAGCAAAACTTGCATTAACTGATAATAATCATAGTCATTACAGGGACATTATCATTTCTTATTATTCTCAGTAATACAGATCCTGTTTCTTATAATGAGTCTGCAATATGGCAGCGGAACGTCGTTAGAAAGAAGGCACCATCGAAACACTGACATCCATCATCTCTGCACGGCTCCTGCGGCGGCCCGACTGCAAAGGACTGCAACACTCTGCACATTCCTCTCATGAGAAATGAGCTTTGTTGACAAGCGAGGGGGCGCTCGGGTAATTGTTTTTTTGCCTCGCTTTGGACAAGTTAATTAATTTCAATTACTGGCAGCTCTCCAGCTCCAGGTTAGAAGTCATCGCCGGACCAGGGCGTGTGCAGGATGGTATTTATTGTTCTGCTCGTCAAAGCAGACGTTACTATACACTGAGTAGAGTCAGACACGTGCTCACTGAAGCTGCTTTAAGGGCTGATGGAAACGATAAACTCTGGAGACTCGCACAGTGGAAGTGGAAGTGCCAACATGGCATAAGTTAGAAGCGCTTACTTGTTTCAGGAAATTTGGGCCAATCTGCGAAAAAAAGGAAGGAACTCTTCTCCCCTGGTTTTGAACGCGCCTTTCTACTCCTCGCCTCCTGGAGTCACTTTCACCTTATTCCATCTTTGAAGCGTGCCTTTGGACAAGATGAAATGAAATGGAAACACTTCAGACAGGCTATGCCAGACAAACTATACCGAGGACAATTTGTGACATAAGGCGCCTCTAAAAGCACAGATTTAACGGGAAATAGGATACTATACATATAGTTTATAATGCTTTGGTTTTGCACTTCGTTGACAAAGCCTCATCCATTTGAATGAGCTCTGTAAAAGTAACACAGTCTAGAGGGGTGAGTAAACAGAGAGGTGTGAATGTGTCGAGAGAGAGTCAGATAATTAATCAATTCTGGTAATTGGTAATATATTTAAAAGGTGGGGACTAATGTGGGTGAATCATAATTAAGCTGTCCTCCCTAATTGAAATATGGGACAGGCCCATAAATACCCAGGTATTATACCCACAATGTCAGCATCTCAACCTTGTGTAAGTGGGTTTAATGATAACAATGTCCTCTGTCCTAGTTAGTGTCCAAGCAGCCACCAAACTAAAGTCGAAATATTCTAATCAATACTAGAAATAATCAACCTCACGGTGCCTCTGAACAGTCAAACGCTCTTTAAATTCAACAGGATTCACCATCTGGGAACCATGAACGTCAGCACAAAAGTTTGCAGGAATCCATCCTGTAGTTGAGATGTTTTAAAAGATAAATAAAACATTTGATGTGCCAGGGATACGTCAACAAAATCAATAAGAATTATCCTCTGGAGACCATGACTTTCAACGAAATTTCATCTCAATCCACTAAACAGCTCATGAGATGTTTCACTTGGACTGACAATTGCCTCAAAATTCTAGTGGTTATATACGTACTGTACTTAGTACTGTACTGCATAGTTTTGAGGAACTTGTACTTTATATGACTATTATTTTATTCCAGTTTGTTCCACTCCACAGCATTTCAGAGGGAAATCTCACACATTCTATGTCCCACACACATTTTGGAGAAGTACAGAAATGACCCAGTCAGGTTGTTTCATTGCAGTAACTTAATGAAAAGTTGTTATAATTTAATATTCCAGCTACTCCCCAAAAAACATTTTCGATACTGATTAAATCCTGCACAAGCAGGAATAAAGAATGTGGGCGATATAATGGTGAAGTGGTGATTAGGTGAGTGCACACAGGTCAAATCTCAAAATACATATTAATACATAGTAATAATATAAGTCAAGCTTGAAGTAATTCTTGTGCATCTAAGGGTTAAGTAAATGTTGCACCTACTACTAATATCTGTTGACTTAATTAATATTTAAAGCAGGACTTAATGTAGAATTTATATGCAGTGTATTATTAAAAGATTTAAACATGTCTTTATTTTAGAGATAATAATTTTAGTGACTTTCTAAACAAACAACACTCAACTAACTATGAATATCCACAGATTACAAAATATCATTAACAAGAAAACAGACATTTCAGCCCACAGTTAATACGCTTACAGCTCAAAACTAGTTTGACGCCTGTGGCATCGATCTGTAAAAAATGTCAATTATGTTAAATGTTTATTTGCAGCTTGTGATGAATAGGTTTGGTGATGCAATATCCAATATAACATTTTGAGCAAATTTCCGTTTTGCAACAGCCTCTTCAGTAATTACTCATAATTCAGCTGCTTCATCGCACAGCAGCGTCTCATAGTGACATTTTTTTTGACGAATGCCAGGAGATGAATGCTGTCCTGGTCTTCTTCTTGGCTTTTATATCCCTGTGTGAATCATGCAGAACGTAGCTCAAACAATATTACAAGCTGTTGGCAACAGATTTACAGAATTAAAGATCTATTTCCTCCCGATCCATTATTAATTGAGGCATTCATCAGTTGTCTGGGTGAATCAACAGCAATATTGGAGAGCTGATCGTGGTCAGAAATCGTTGTCCCACCGCTTCCACGAGACCAGAATGAGCTCTGTTGCCCTCTGTGGTGATAACACTGCAGAATTTATCACTACAAGTCTACATTTTATGCAGGGAAAGGCTAATTATTTCTTAATTGTATCCTTGAAAGCTTTCCCCCAGGACGTGCACTGATTTCCCATGTGCGACCTCTTGGTAGGACTAGGCAACAAAATTAATAAATAGCCTAATTTTGGAGAGTTGTTGAGCCATGTGTGCTCTTCTCATTTCAGCAACACGTCTTAATAGCTACAAAGGGGCCGCATCAATCCCTTAATTGATTGGTTAATTGCTCAGAATCCTAAAGCACACCCCGATGAGCGACCGGTGTCGCCTCGGGGACGTGGGATTTGTGTTAACATTTCCCCACGCCATCTCATTCATTCCCTATTTCTGCACTCTTCCACAGACCGTGAAGCATGAGATTGGATTTACAGTGTAATGGAATAAAGCACATTGTTTCTCAGCTGTGAGAGAGGAGTACAGAGCCGATAAAACCCCGACTTGCCCAGCTGGAAAGTTGATCAAAAGCTGCGCATACAGGAAGGAAGAATTGTGTTTTTTTTGTTTTTTTTCTGGCCTTCTTGTTAAGTTTACTTTCTTCAAACCGGCACATCCTCCGCTTCTTTGGTGCTGTTGCTATTGATTTTCGCCGCCGTCTCGGGCTGGGTTTCGGGGGAATGAGGAGTGAATAAAAGAAGTCTTCATCAAGAGATCAAAGGCCCTGCAGTGACAGGTGTAGTGTTTTCTCCCAGAACCGTGTCATGCAATTTGTATAGAAATAGACACGTTGAAATGAATACTTCTTGGTTTAGGTCATTGTTGCTGCTGGGATGCTGTTACTCAGCGTTCCTGGCATTCATGACACCCCCATATGAAACCTAATCAGCAGTAAAATTATCTGTTTTTCTTTGAGATTTGCAGAATAATATTCCTCTCCTTTATTCCCTCCCTCTCATTTCTATGCACTGACTTCCATCTCAGTGAGTAAGGCGTCATTATCAGTTAATTAACTCTTATCTCTTTACTGGCGCAATGATAACACTTTCTATTGTAACATCAAAGCATAATCTGCTTAGTTACAAATGTCACTGCTAGCATTTAGAATATTTTACACCACTTTTTATATGTACCAAGTAAAAGCAAAAAATCGAAAAGGCATTTGTTCAGGTTGAAGCAATAACTACAGATATTAAACTTTAATTAGTGCGAATCCTTGTGACTTTTTTTTTTTTCCCAGGAACTCATTTCTGGTAGTCCTTTTCTTAATTTATGCTCTTGACTTTTCAGTTGCTCTTTATCAGTGTGATAATTCAGGAGTTAATCACTATCTCGGTACAATACAGCACTTGGACGAGAGCTGCAGGTGACAAAGACGGGAAATAATGCAATAATATAATTGGAATTAGCATTTTAATTGCACTGATTGTGGTCCCAGTGTCAATGAGACCGTAAGCCTCACCTGCGGCTCCGCGTACCAAAAACAGAACCGTAGTTCTAAGGGAAACTGGTGCTCCTATAATGATGCTGTGTGGAGCTGACATTTGAGAAGACTCTGGTCTGATTTAATCTGGAGAGTAAACAGCTTCCCGAAGCTTTATTACAACAACAAAGTTGTATCAAGACTAGCAAAATCAGATTGTGTCTGGCTGGAGCGAGAGACAACAGAGGAGCGAGCAGGGAAGGAATTAAACGTCTCGCGTTTGCAATGGGACCTGCAGGAACAGATAATCGCCTTCACAAAACTAAAGAAATGGTAAATCTGACAACTAACCATTTTAGCCGAGGTGGCAGCACATCTCAAAGCTTTGGTCCAGAATGAAATATCTGCTATAAAAAGACGCATTTAGATGAATAGTGATAAACATATTCATGTTCCCAGCAGGATGAATTGTAAAAAAAAACCTTTAATGCACCATTATTTGTCTAATTCGTTATGGCCAAATACCTGGAAAATGAATGACATTCCCATAATCTGCTAAACACGGCAAACATTACACCTGCTAGATGTCAGTTTTCCATTGAAACAAGTCAGGTAAAAGCATAAAACCTTGGAGGAACATTACAGAAATAATAATATTTGTATTATATGTGTTAGTATTTAAGATCTTTTGAGCTGTTTATCAGGTTAAAGTAGTAACTTGTAGATGTGCTCTGGGACGAACAGCTGCTGCTGAAATGACTGGATTTTATACAAAGACGCTGCAGCCAACATCAAGAAAAACTCAAAGGAGCATTACTAGCGGTACAGCAGGTACAATAATGTAAACAGCACTAACCCACCAGATGCTGGGAAATCAATAGGGGCCCATTGCTCACACCCATAAACTGTCTGCCGGGATATTCCACGCGAGAGGTCGACCAAACAAAGACAGGTGCTGACGAATCATATCTTTTTTATCTCACGTCTTATTAAAATAATTCTCCTACATCAGCAGAGTTGGCCAACACGCCACATCAAAGGGAGCGGAGGAGTGGATGATTCTATCCTAATTAGTATGATAGAGCGCTGATCTGTGAATGATCTGAGAACACACACGCGCACACACACAGACGCACACACCGAATTCCCCGCTGTTTTTACACGCACGATCCAAGAGTTTCCCTGGCAATGAAAGCATGAAAAATCTTGGCAAATTCAAACCTATTATACGTACAAACTGATGTGTAAATACACACACACCTGCACGCACGCGCACACACACGCGCACAAAGCCCAGCTGCAGTTTTTAGATATTCTAACGCACACAATCCGAGGATATTCCTGGTGATGGCAGCATGAGCAATCTTGGCACATTCTGCATAGTCAATGTGAATGAGTCTGACTGCCTGTCATCTCCAGTGGACTCACACTTCAAGCACGTAAGTTCTCTCTCTGAAGGGGCTCCAGTTACTCAGCAAGTATAGTTTGGCTCAAACATCAGGATTCAATTAAAATGTAAATTCCCGCTAAGCTGATAAACAGGAACAACAGCCCTCTCAGTTCCTCGGGCACCAGACAGGAGGCGTCTTTTACAAAAGGGAGGAAGTTCTGACAGCTTTCCATTTGGAGTAATTTTCCCGGGGAAAATGCAAAACATGTTGACCCTGGCGACCGACAAATTTCCTCCGGGGAAGCGTACGCCGCCTGCAAAGCACGGTGCCATTTGGTGGGACTAGACAATGGATTTATCATGAATAAGTCCAGGGGAAAACTAATGATGTTAATTGCTGTTTTTATACTCCTACACATGCCTGTCAGAGCCAGCTGCTCATCCTTTCTTCCTGACATTCAGACGTCTGATCTTATCCTCCGCGTCATCACACAGACACAGAAGCAGGTTCAACCCTGCCCTCTAGATTACATCTATAGGAGACACCACGGGCCTGCTCATCAACACTTGATGTCGACAAAGTCTGGTCCGTCTGGCAGTGTTTGAAAATGCTGCGTGAAGCAAAGCGAACACGTCTGAGTCCATATAAAATGACTCACGCATTCCACTTGGCCGGATGAGAATTGCTTCTAGAGAACTTCAGATGGATGATTGAATGATAATTACTGACGGCTTGGTGGGATTTCTTTTGTTAAAAAGTAAATCTATCTGCTTTCGACAGGTAAGTAAAAATAATTTAAAAAAAATGAGTGGATAAAGATGTCGTTCTGATCTTCGACAGTATTTGAGCAGATGTTAATATTTGGACACTGCGCTCACAGATGGACGGACGCATGACAGGAGATCCTAAGTCTCTTTAAACAGGCCACAGCGGCTGATACAGAAAGGACTTTGCTGTCATAGTCAGCGACTCGCTTTATGAAACAAACAGTGTGTGGAAGACGGCCGCTTGCCAGAGGGGCTGCTCTAGAACCGAGGCTTATCAGCTGGGCTCAGTTCTCCAACATGTGTAATTATGATGGACATGTTCATATTCATTACTGCTCCATATACTCTGATTGTATATTCAGATTAGTAATTAACTGTAGATTTCGCTGGATTAAACTGCGCCTAACAGGCAAAGTGAGACAGCACAAAAGGCGTGACGAAGGTGGGCAGACAGAAGAAACGGCGAGAGGAAGGAATCTGTTGTGTTGCCATGTTACGCTGTTGTTGCACAAGAATAAGATATGAATTCCGAGCGAGATAAAAAACGGTGAGAAACACCGCTGTCGGTGCAGCCCGTGACGGGTATCCTTATCCGAGATGGCTCGACTTGAGTTGAGGAAATCAATAACGGAATATTTTTGACACCTTATCCATCCCGACCCTTGTCTTGAATGTGCATTTTTCCCGCTGAAAAGGTGTGGCTTTCCCCACGGCCGCTGCATACCACCCTCAAACTACTTATTATTTGATAGGTACTGCACCTGTGTGTACGTTCAATACCGCACATCTCTGACAAGCAGCACAGTGTACCTGAACCTCCCGTTCAGTTGCACAAACAACCTTGAAGACCTCGGTAAGCACTGAAACGGGTAGCAGTGATTAAACTTGAGGAGCCTGACAGAACCCGTTCTGTTATATAATTATTTATACCAAGATGTGGTAATTAGTAGAGAGATTTACAAGATGGATTGCTGCCTGTTTCCCAAAATGCTAATATTTCCCTTGCAACCATCAATATTTAATGCAGAATCAGTGCAGCGTGCTGATCTAACTAATATGTATATCTGCTTTTATTTGATTAAAGGTTGAAAAACATGCAAATAACCACTTTCATTTTTTTTTTTTTGCTTACTTGGATAAGGTCTAGGGGTTATATCACATTGACTTTGTAATATTATACAGCAGCTTGCTCCACCTAGACAGCTGCCCCCATCACACCCACTTTTTTATTATTATAATAACTATAACTAATAACAGGCATTATCAGTATGCATTTAAATTACATTTGTCAATAACTTTTAAGATTTTTCATGTAGTTCTCCTGTTGTGACATATTTTTTAGTTGCCTGAAATATAACCAACTACTATATAAGATTAGTGTCTCACCATCTGACATTTTTCTCACATAATCTTTTGCCCATCATAAAGGTATATAATCAATGGTGAAGCTCCCAACCTAAGCCTATTTGTATGCAGCTTAGTGATGCAGCAGCTGAGAAGCTATCATATGAAAAATGAATGTCCTTGGGTATGGAGACTGCTATACATTCCACATTTCAGGGCTGTTCAATTGATCTTGATTTGGAGCCCAATTATTTTTTTTTTCCATCTTAAACAAGTGCAACACTCGGGTACAAAAGTCAACGACATTTTCTTTAGCTTTCACGTGGAACATGCAGTCGACATGAGCCTCTATTGAGACGGATTTAACCGGCAGCTCTGATTATTTGACACTCAGCTCATCCTGCTCAGCAACAGGTGCAGGTTGTTCAGGTTGCTCAGAAACATGAGGCTGAAATCTCCCATGGTGCAACACTGCTCTCTAGTGCTCACACACTGAATACCTGGTAATGTGTTAAAACTTCTGTTAATACTTCCAGGTATGTCAACTAATTACATTTACTCTCTTTACTGTAAATGGGTAGCTTTTGTTGTGTACGTGTACTTTAATTATACTTTCACTTCAGTACAAATTGTTTTTCAGTACAAAATGTATTGTTTTATGTCAAGGACATAAAAAATAGACCACAGACCTTATCTGATATTTTTCTTTTAGATGTTTTATAACAGATAGTGTAAGAAACACATCCCCAAAACTATGGAAGACTAAAACTACCTGAACAAAATTTTTTTTTTTTAATGTGTTTATTTCTGCATGTTTACATTTTTGCAAATTAATAATTTGTAAATATATGTACATATCCCTATTTATTTCTCCTCGTAATTCCACCTAAGCATATAAAATAAATTATTGAAATTATTTGAATTCATGTGCAAAGATGATAGAAAGAAAAAAAGTACATGTATGGGATATTAGAAAAGTAATTTATTATTATTATTATTATTATTATTATTATATTCAGTGCTCACTGTTGTAATATACTTTTACTTTAACATTTAAATAGCTTCTGTCCCAAAGTCAAAGATATTAATAAAATAAAAGCTTTCCCAAAGAAGAAGGAAAGACAGAAATAAGGTGAACTATTCACGTTATCGCATGTGACAGATTATATAACAAAAAAGGGCAAATGTACTTTTTACTGATACTTTCACAGCAGCAAAATTAAAACAAACTGTACATAAATGTAATTAATTATGAAACAGTCTCATTTTAACGTGAGTCTATCTACATTAGCTACACCTGTTCATAGGTTTTATTTTCAATACCTGCCGCTCCTTTTATGTAATTTACTTTAATATCATTATGTGACTGGGCAAAACTATTTACGAGAGAGAAGGAGAGGACGAAGCCAGAAAAAGAGAATAAATAAAGTTAATTACCTGATTAGTGACCATCATTCCTTCAAAAAACACCTGGTAGGTAATTAAGTTCTGTGCTAGCATGCTGGAGGCTAAATGTGGGATTTTTGTCCAATAGGAACTCATCATAGGGCCTTAAAGGGACAGTTCAACATTTTTAACAGCAAAAGATGCTTTTTTTGTTGATTTCCCTCGTCAAACTCAGACAATATGTAATCCAGCAGTTGTGACCTGCACAATCATCATAATATGAAACAATAACTAACATTATTACACATGCAGCAAATACTCAGGACTAGTTTTTTTTAATAAGCCACTGAACAAAGTGACACAGCAGGCCAAATTTGCTACAAGTGTAAAACTATACTACGACTATTTTTCTATTTCTGTCTTTTAAATAGACAAATGTGTGTGATCAAACAGGATAAGTTAATTGAATTGAAGTAGAACTACTTCAGCCCTTTACACTAAACCATACAACAGTCAAAAAAGGATAAAATGATTTTGCTGTTAATATTGAGCTCTGAAAACTTCCACTACTGTAAATATGATTTATTTAACCATATTATAGCAACGATTTGTGTAAAGCAGCTTCTGTGAGAGCTGATTTAATACTTAGCCAACTAATGTTTCCATAAAGTGCTGTTCAGACGACACCTCAAAAAGAAATAACACTTGGAAGATTGTGAACAGTTTAATACAGAAGACGGATTTCCCCCAAAATAAGAAAAAAAAAAAGTAAATCCCCTTTATGTCACAATGCTATTAACTGGAGATCTGATATGTCAACCACTGTGGGAATGACCATGAAGTTAACAAACAGGACGTACGTTACAGCAGAAGCCAATGACACTTGGTTTAGGGAGTCAACCATCACGCTGCTGCTATGTTAAGTGACGTCAACTGGAGTTCAAAGCTACATTTGTACCTTGCAGTCTTCTTGGTTGCATCATTCAGGCTGAAAAACAACAGGAAGGATTTCGTAAAAGGCATCAGTGTCAGACACTCCACGATTTGTCATCACAATACAAAGGATTATCAGAAAAACACATGACATTTTTACCCTCGATTCCCTATCAAGACCCCATTTATATTTTTTCCCGAAAGGCCTAAAATACATTTATACAGCATTCATTTTTGTTTTCTCCCCCACATTCTCTTTTTTCTTCTTCACATGTTCAAAACTGTACACAGATTATATTTTTTGCTGAAAGGAAACATGGAGGGTGGATCATTTGGGAGCATCTCCTTACAGTGCTATTTTCGGATTATCTGAAATGCAGTGGCAAAAAAAAGCAAACGGCAGAGTAATAACCTTTCCCAAAGCAATACTACACCAGAAAAATACAACAAAAGGTGACTTGAGTTCTACCAGTCTGTGGCAGATTAACATGAAGATTACACGGAACTGAAGCTGCTGTTAAAATGTGTTGTAGTTAGTCTTCATTTTGCAATAGTTGTGATGAAGAAAAAAAAAAGCAGAAAAAGTCATTCTTATAAACTGCATAAATAACAGCCTTGAGCTCCAAAACTTGTTTTGAACCTTATCTATAACTATTTTTACGCCATGATTCTTCCACATTCATCCAGGATATATGATTCCATTCCTGCTTTCAGTTCAACATTACAAATTAAAACATCAACTACCTGATTATCTTACAGCTGGGCCCACAACTACATCTAATGGTTTCTCATGTGTTCAAGGACGGTACAATTTCCCCCCATACTTCTGAAGGCCTTTGTCCAATTTAATGTCCCCTCCTCCCCTGTACTCATGTTAGCACAGGACCTTGCAATCTGGCAAACAGTAGAACAGCAACAGAGTCCATCAGTAAAGGTGATAATCAACAGAGAACAATCTCTGTAAAATTCACTTGTTCCCCTCTTCCTCTTGACCACAGTCACTTCCATTCACAGACCTAATAGGCACTTGAACTGCCTAATGTCCCAGTATAATCACCACAATATATTAAAAAGCAAGGAGTTACACTAATGAGGTCATTACTTAAGACAATTAGCACATTCTTTATCAAATACTTTGTTTCCACGTAACACATGCTGTATTGAGTAATTACAGTTTGAAGAAACACTCACGATTCATTGAATATGCACTTTTACGCAGCAAGGTGCTCTGACATATAATTAGACTGTCTACTCTGTGATTTTTCTATCAGTCAGTGCTGTTGAGTTACTGTGTTCATATCAATGTCTATAGATCGATTAACAAAGAATCCACAGTGAAAAATAATGCCACCCCCCCACAAACATATTTTGCATTTTGGTCACAGCAACTAAAAACCACCATTACTCATTTCCCAGCCATCGTTAGGATCTGTGGATGGAAGGACGTACAGCAAGGGAAGAATGTAATGAGACCACACACACACGCTCTTAGAGGATCTGCCTTTCTGCTTATCTCTAGCTCACTTTCAGCTTAGAGGTCGGGGGGGGGGGGCAGGTTCTGCGGTCCTGACTGAGGCACACAGGCTTGCGGATGTCATCTGTTATTGCCAAACTCATTAGATGACCATGTTTTAAACAATACAAAGTAGAAAAACAACTCGGTTCTAAAAACCACTGAAAACACACACACACACGCATATAGACACTCATACACCACACGCACGCACACACGCTCGCATCAAAATAAACATCTGCTCTCATGTGATAAGAGTTAGGCTGGCAACGATCACTGAGGTTGAATGTAGGAAGGCAGTGCATGGAGAAGGCAAATTGGCATCAGGGATTGATTAGGTGGGCCTGTTCTCTGCCTGGGACTCGCTGTGGCTCACGGGGCCTTCTTGTGGACCGGCTTGTGTGGAGGGAGACGGCGTGTACGGGGGCGGGGCCTCGTTCACATTAATCGAGTCTTCTCCCTCAGAAATGAGAGGAGTGTGAAATGAAGGACGAGGAGCGTCGGCCTCATCGCCGTGGGCACACTCACTGTAGGGAGGGGGCTTCAGATCATCCTCTGGAAAAAAATAAAGAGTATATTTATAATATGCAAGAGATAAAAAAGAAAAACACTTCAAAACAAATGTTTTTTAAAGAGGAAATATGATAATTTGTTCTTTGGCTACATAATTTTGGATGTTTATATTCAAAAAAAGACTTTTGGCCCCCACATCATGTAGAATGTTCACTGAAAGTCAAAAGCCAGGAGAAATACACATGCAAAAATAGGTCTAATGTGATGACAAAATGAGCCTGTATTACATTTTTAACAGCGTCCTGCTGAAAAACTACTTTTCAGGTGCAGGTTCAGATGAGATAACATCAAATAGAAGTAACTCAGACTGAAAGATTTAATGATTGGCTTATGCTAGCTCGGGTCATGTAAGAAACACAGAAGTGTGAGTGAAAGCCGAGCACTGTGCCCAAGCTGTTCCTTTTTTAAATATTACTGTGAAGAAGCGATTATGAGTAGAAACACAATTATAAATTGAATAAGATGGTGTAAGGGAAACTTGGTAAAACTAACAAAAGTAGGCAAAAATGTGACAGCTCCCCAGGTACCAGTAGTCTGCTGGGGGGCTTTTCGTAGTTAGTAAAGATTTCCACTACAGCCCCCCCCCCCCCGAGCTTTGCTTCTGCCTACACAGCTAAAAACGAGGAAGAGAAAATAGTGAACGCTAGACTTTTACTGACATGTATCAACAACAGTTTGCGTCATCACAATTAAGTTATTTTTGCTTTCTGCAGCAAATGGAGAAGTGTTTTTGCATGCAATCAAGGCTAGTTCATAAAGAGTAGTAGTACTGTAGACTAATAAAATATTTTAGTTATACTTGGTGTGGTTATGACTCATAAATCAGTAAAGCAGCAGGCTGGCAGTATTGTTACTGGCAGTGTTGTGGAAGCTGCGTTTTGCTATGAGGGGTCAGTCAAGTGTATGCCAGCTCGTGATAGACCCCCGTGTGTGCGTAAGAGTGAGTCAGTCCGAATTTTATTCACACTTCACTGGAAGCCGTCAACCACAAAAGAAAAGTCGCAATATGTGAATATACTGCAGCCAGGAGCTGTGTGGGGGGGAAGTTCTGAATGAAGAAGCGGAAGCAGCGGGTGCTTCATATACCACCGGGTGAAAATGACGTGCGATTGCTACCTCCGGAGACGGCCTCGTACGGTGGCGGCATGTCCAGGTTGGAGAAGGACGCGGCTGGTGGCAGGGCTGTGGAGGGCTCCTCTATCGAGAGGTCGTCCTGGACGCCGTACCAACTGGGCCACACGGAGGTTTGCTACATAGAAACAGAGAAATGGTCAGTAAAGCACAAGAAAGCAGAAGTAGACAGAAAACACACAAGCACACGTATATGTACACTCGTAGTAAAAGAGGCAGTTGAGACAGTGAGCTATAAATCATGTTAGGAATAGGATATTAGGAAAACAAACTGGGCTGGTTTTACTTCTTTGGGGAGGACATCTCTTTTACGTAGAATAATATTGAATTTTGATGACAGTTGTGTTTTCCTTTTCCTTCCACTCTCTGCTTCAGGCCTTGATCAACAAAGACGTCTAAACACACTTGAGTACATCGCTGAACAAACAGAGAGAGGCAATATTGGCGGACAGGAATGTGTTGTGTGATTCGAGCTGCCCAATTTGTTTTCCCAACGTGGGGCTGACCAGCATGGACGTTTTCACCCCTAACCCGATGAACTCTGATAAGCCCCAAATAAGGCATTTACACAAAACATGTAAATCACATCAGCAGGCAGCTTCTCACTGTAATGTTTGCAACATTCAGAGGATTCCCTCAATTCAGTCTTTTTAAAACAATAGAGAGATGGGGGAAAAAAGATACGGCCTACATGACTAATATCACACATAAACAGGGGCGTATAGTTACCAGAAAACTATATATATGTAATGTTTTGGTTTCTATAAACACAAGTTGGGCCCCTGATCCTACTTCTCTCCTCTGCAAACAAATTGCATTAAACCCAGTGCTCACTAATTGCTTCAGCGAGAGGAAAAAGGTCCATGAAGTTATCGAGTAGGAAGTCAGTGATGATGGACTGATGACCTTGCAGCCTGACAACTTAATTAGCTCAAAATCAGCATCCTGTTGTGGGCATGATGAGGAAGGATAAGGAAAGACGCTGCTCACAGACCACGCAGACTCTATTCTATTTACTGCACCAAGCCTGTCGTCGTTCTAGGTACACAATTATTGTTACCAGTTTATGACACAAAAAAAACCTTATTATATTAGACAAAACTAATTATCTATAAACTATTAATCTCTTTGGTCTCTTTCCCAGAGGCCCACATGAATCAAAAGTTCTACATTATTGCTCTTCAGGGTACACTTTGTCTTTTCAGGTAACCGTGAATAAGACTGTCTAAGAGGCTTAGTGAGTGATAGTACATCAGGACTGTTTCCCCCCCACTATGTTTGATTTATTTAAGTCCAGTACTCGAGTCGTCTTGGCAATTCTCCAGAAAACTTTCAGGGTGCCGGGTTATGGATGACCATGGGGCCTCCCTGCAGCACATTCCATTAAAATCTAAACAGGGAACATTATACACCAGAGACGGTAGACAGAACAAGGGTAAGAAGAGAGGTATGAAGAGCAGGGGAAAAAAAGGGAAAAAGGAGAGAAGACAGGGATGAGGAGAAGGTGGAGCAAGGACAGTTGCAGGACAAGAATGTTTGTGTGACAGTGTGAGGAAGAAAAGATGAGCACAGGGAGGGCTTCAGTCTGGGATCGTCATATGAACAAAACTAGACAAGAAATGACAGATAAGAAATGACAACTGCCAAACTTAAGCTGGGCTGGACTTTCTCTCCTATAACAAACATTTCAGATAACACACAGGATGTTATGAGTGGTCTAAGGGTAAACCAAGGCCAGAAAAACCCTGGCACCTCAGTCTCGACTGCGTCATTTACGGTATTTTATTTTATTTTCGTTTTAAACAGGGGCATTTCCTGTTGCACAAATATTCCAAACAATGCTAAAAATATCACATTGGGCCTCTTAGATGGAAATTGGTAAAGAATGCAAACGCTGGGGCAATGTCAAGAGCAACAGGAAGTTGACCCATTGTTCTGATTTTCACTCAAACGAGTAACTTAGAAAAATGTGTTCATACCCTTGTCATCCATAAAGCATCTTTTGCATCAATTCATGAGAAATGGGCTGTACTTAAAAAGGTGGCCAAAAATCAGTTTTATGAGATTCACTGAGCATTTCTGGGGCGGTTTCTGAATCACAGAGATTGCTTCCAGGTGTTTTAGAGATGCAGTAAAGCATAAAGGCCCTGAGGGAAGAGCAAACATGATGACGATATAAACCTGTGGTGTAGCCCACAGAAAGAAGTCCACACAAACGGATGTAGAAAAGGCATGATTGTTCCTGACGAATCACTAAAAAACATCAACACAAATAAAACTACATTTAAATGCCACTTGAAGGCAGCAGTAAAAAAAAGCCCTCACTCTTTAACAAACTTCAAAATAAATAAACAAACAATCCTAAATGCCATATCAGTGATCGAATTAAAGAGCAGGCCAACAACCTACATACACTAATGGAGCTTGGCAAGCCCACCTCACTTGTTCCAGTTTACACATGATAGAGATTCTATATTCAGAGTTGGAGAAAAATATGTTGATCAAAAAGAAAAAAAATGCAGTTAAAGATTTTTACTAGACAGAGAGAAATGAGAAGACTTTTAAGTGGCATGTAATACTTTTGGTCTTGCTGTCAGTGTCTTTACTGATGATATTTGCACAAAAGGATTTCACATCTATGAGTGAAATTTGACAAACTTGCTTTAAAAAATATGGGATTCTCACACGCTCAGCACGACATTCTGACGGTGAACAACTGTACAACTGTCAAAGCCGAGTCCTGCCCTAACAAGACCTCTGCTGTCAACAAGGTCAAACCAGCTTTTCAGGGAAATCTAAGCATACAAGTACATACAAACAAGAAGCATGTGAATGCACATCAGCAAACAGTGCGCTACTGAAAGTGAAATGTAGCCTGTCATTCTATTAAAAGTGAGAGTGACTGGGTGAAAACCACATCCCTCTCCAGAGAGCAAACAACTCCTCTGCAAAAATGTAACACGTCAGTGACCTTATTTGGCTTTTTTTTGTACTCGCTGTACCATACTCAGATCTCTCAGCCAACATTAAGCTATTCTCTTAATTACTAAACTCTTAAACCCATGTATACTTGGCCTCAGCTGTAATAAAAAAAAATACCCTGGAGGCACAAAACCACTTATGCAGTTGACAGCTACTGTAGATTATGTTTTTTTTTTTTTTCCAAGCGTAGGACGTGAGGGTTTAAACTTACACTTTGTCTCTCACACATCTGATGAAGGTAGGCCCTTCCTCCAACAATGACTATCTGAGCATTGCGTGGGTTGCTCAGGTATGCTGCAAGTTGCCTCTGTCTTGACCGATACCAGCAAACATAGAAGAATATCTTGATGATGATGAATATAATGACAACTCTACAGGCAGAAACGGAAAGGGGGAAAAAAAGAGCAGATTTATTAGAAATGTGTGGGCAGTTTTACACAACGTGTATGCATGTGTTAAGACATAGAAGTTATAATTATTATTATTATAATTATATTATAAACATAGTTCTTGTTAGACAAGACATTTATGAGTCCTTATAAGAAACTTTAATTATGTCAATATTACCAATCTTTTTGATATTGAAACTCTCTTATTTTACACTTATTAACAGCCAAATCTATAGTAAGAACAATGTCTTGCTATGGATTTATTTTTTAGTCTAAGGTGGCATTGTTCAGCTTGTTGTAAACCATCATGTTTTTATTTTAGCTTCTTAGAAATGTCGCATAATATAACACTAGACATGTTTATAATGGTATTATTAACAATCACAACATAAGTCTTATTACCCCTTATAATGTTAGTAGTAAGTAAGTAAGGATCCTATAAGGGCCTTATTTTATATTAACTCATTTTTATTACAGTGACCTTAATATAAAGTGTGTAAAATTATATGCTTATCTGATTACACAAGTTATACTCACATGTACCAGTACAGCTCCATCGTTTGTGAGATGTCGATCACTGACTAGACGCTTTCATAGCTGATGCACAACTTGGCTGATCTCTACCAAAAGCACAAAATCATGAAAAATGAATTTCAGGCAGTCTAAATCCGAATGTCTAAATCCGTAACCTTACCTTATTTAATCAGTTAATCCTTTAAGTCACTTATGTGCACCTCGAAGCTCATACCCAAACTGGGCTATATTAGGTTAAATGTCCATCTACTTCCAGTAACTTATAACTTAGAACAGCTCCTCCGCTACGTGAAGCTAGCAACCGCAATTTTGCTTTAGGCAGAATAAAGGAAGAGGACGGTGCGCTTACTTTATAGCGACAACTTGGCCTTGTGGGTTAGCTGAAGTGTTCCATTTCCCGTGTTCGTCCCGGGGATGTGAAGCGAGCGGAGCTCTAGGAACCAGCTGAGGCTAACGGGCTAACAGGCTAATTAAGCTAGGTTGCCGTTTAGCAGGCCACAATAATAACAGCTGCTTCTGTTTACCCACGCCGCCTGGGAAAAAAAAAACTGCTGAATTTGCCTTGTTTTATTACCATGCCTTCTTGGTAGATAGAGGGACCCCAGGTACTTCCTCAGCAAATTATTCTTGAACGCAGCATTGAAAAAAGAACTAAATTAATCCTGAGTTTTAGCTAGCATTAACTGGCTACCTAGCACATCCATGTACGCGTTCACAGCTGCCTTGGATTTCACAGTGGGCGGTGTTTATGTTGCCTTCTAGGTTTCCCGTAATCTGCCCCCTCTCACCACCACAGATGTAATAACTAACATTTTGGAACCTACATTGCCTGCTCAAATGCTGTTTTTGCTGTCAGACACACAATCCCTGAATAGTTCTTTCTTGTTCACTTACTTTTAGAACCAAATGCTACAGCAGCTACATTTTTAATGCCGTAGGACGATATAAGAAGAAAGGGGACCATCAACCAAGCATATTCATTTTTTGTATGGCACCAAGAACATTTTAACTCAATTCGGTAATAACATTGAGAATTAGATTACAGCTCAGCAACAGCTTTATAACTCACTCACTCACGGATACACACAAATAATTTCCGAGGTGACTTTGGGGCGTTTCATCATAATGTCGGTATTTCCGAGGGTCATGGAAGGTAACATAAACTCGTTGAACAAAAGGGCTCAATTAACAAAGTAATGGCATATTTAAATAAATTAATCCCATAAATGTCACATGTCTGTGATTTCAATGCATTGAAATTGTGTTTTATATTTTTTGTTTTATCATATATTATAATTAAAATAAACTCATTGTTTATGAGTTACATGTCGAGTAATTGTTGAGTCTATGTATATTCCCTTGTGATAGTTCCAAAAGCCATTAAAACAGCAAATGCAAAAACTGTTGACAATCATGGGATTTTTACGGGAGAATGAATAAATAAAATCATTCAAGAAAAGTCTGGTTGTTCCCACATCTCTTGATGATTTGCCGCCCTCTAGTGGCCATTGTTGTTTAATGCAGCGTACGAGAGAAGATTTATTATATTGCTGTGCATACAATGGAGACACAGGTTTTCTTCATGTATTTATTACAATTTTAAAAAGATACCTAGTAAAGGTAAGGTCAAAGTATTGATAATCTTTTCATAAGCGAGAGACAAACAAAAATCCATACTACCATTCTTAATTTGTGTATTTGCACCTGCCATTGAAACCATATTTGTAGCAGCATTTGTGTGATTTATACAACAATAACACAACAATCAAGTTCAAAACTTTTATCAGTGAAAGCGACTTTGCTTTGCAAAGCTTTTTTCATATGCGGGTCAGCAGCCATATCTGTTGATATTTAACATATTAACTTTTAAATTAAAAAAGATACATCTATCTGCATGCTCAGTTTCTTTTTTGGAAACAACACAAACCTGCTTTTAACAGTCACATTTTTCACATTGTCAACACAGTGTTATTTAATGACACTTCTTGAGAGGCTGAGTCTATTGTGTTTCTTATCGGTTATCTTCCACAACGATAGTCCGTCTTGGGTAGGTATCTATTTCCACAACTATGTAACGGAACTCATATTTTCCAGTTTCAGGATTCTGTGAAATAACACGTAATTAGATATTTGTATGATGAAACAATAACTTTCTATCCTTATACATATATACATTTAATACAATTTAATTTGTCATTGAATAAAAAATTAGACAAATACCAACCTCCTTTGACTCTGAATGTACAGTTCCTTTGAGGCCTGGCTCTGAGCCTTCAATATAAAACTTAAGTCTCATATGTTTCAGTCCATCCTTCAGGTACTCCATATGACTAAGTATAAAAAAACATTTTTTTTGTTATTATTAACTCACACATAGTGATACAAGACAAACAACAGCAAACAAAAAGTGTACAGTAATAAGCATGTAAGTAATTTACTGATATAGTATTTTTCAGCAGCTTGTTTGGACATTTGATTTCTAGTCAACGATGACAGTAAGAAAATTCCAACCTGACTTGCTGCCTCCTTCCTCGACGCGTTGTCTCACCATAGCACTTGATTGGTTCTCCAAATGCTCCAATAACCTACATTTTCATCGCAAAAATATTAACTTTAGAAAACGTTAGATTAGACATAAGTGCAACCCAGCAATATGTAATGCACTATGTAGTTATATGATGCTGGGAGCCATGTTATATGTATGTTGTTGAACTGTATAGGAGGCAGATTCTGTTTGGGTTTAACAGCCCAAGTTCTCATTTTTACCTCTGGGTCCATCTTGACTTTGTGGAAAGCGTTCCCATAGATCTTATTTGGACTCGAAGTGGAAAACAGCTCCTGGAAGACGACATATAACAGACCACCTGAAACACACCCACAGGACGGAAACAAGTTAGGATGCATACACATGACTGAACAGGTGCTTTTATCTAACAGTAAAACAATGCATTTTCAGTTGTATGTGAAAATATCTCATGGGAGCCATATTCACCTGTCACTCCAAGGCCGATGAGTACAACTATCAGGTAGGTGAAGTCCCGACCAGCATCTTTCACTGCAAGACAAGAACAAATAATTAAATTCTGACGTCATTAATGAACTTTACTTTATCAAGTCACTTAATATTTGTCATGATATAGAGAGATTTTTGGAAGAGAGAACACTAGGCCAAATAGCAATGTATCCTTCAAAACTTCTCACAATATTTTATTTCAGTAAATGTTGAAATGAGCCATAATTTCACAAAAAATTCCAGAAAACGTGCATAAAGTGTAAATATAGCTACACCTCCAGCAGCTGGACCAGTAACATGCCTGCAAGACCTTTACACAATTATATATCAGATTAATAATCTAATCTAAGGCATTTGTGTATATAGCCAAACAGTGCAATACATTTATATTTATACTTTATATATCTGTATATTGTTTTTAATTTAATTTTTTTAACTTCTTTCAATGCTGCTGTAGCACTGGGAATTTCCCCACTGTGGGACAATAAAGGAGCTATCTAATCTAATCTAATCTAATCTTATAATAATATATCAGGGGAGCAGGGGTTTTCAACACGTTTCAGGCCAAGGACATTTATGGCAGCATATTATCATTGTGCATACAATACCTACGGTATTTATACTTTGCAAAATGATGTTTCCTTCACGTTAGTGTGTGTTTTTCAGACATTAAAAGTTATTTATCTGAGGTCGCCCCTGGGGGTCACGAACCTCCTGTTGAACACCCACGAGTTAGGACCAAACCAATACTTCGAATACTTATGTGCTTTTACTCAAGTAGGTTTTATCATTAGGACTTTTTACTTGCAATGGATTTTTTTGACATCCAAGTATTCATAGTTTTACAGTACTTTTTACCCATTGGTGTGTGATATTAATCCATGGGCAGTAGCTCCATCATGACAGTGTGTATTACCTTTCTGTGCAGCTGAAGGCTGCGGGCTTCCACCCTGAAACCTGGAAACTGATTTCTCCTCGGGGCTGTTTTTATTCCTGTCCGTGAATCCCAGGGAAAAGTTCCTCCGCGTCTGTGCCCGGACCAGGCAGCTCAGCGCCGGCTGCAGCACGGACGGAGGAGCCTCGACCCCCGCGTGGAAGGTCCGTCTGGACACCGTCGACGCCGTCCTGCTGTGCGTGTGGACGAGCACGCACACCTGCGTGAGTTTGTACGTGTGTGCGGGGTGTTGTGTCGCCGCCGCCTGAAGTTGAAGACTCCGCCGCAAAGCTTTCAGTATCTGCCCGTAAGCCATGATGTGTCCTCTGTGTTAGCTTAGCTTAGCGGCTAACGGTGAGTTACAAAGACAGCTGGCGAAGCCGAGCGAGTGTTTTAACAGGCGTCAAATGCGTTATAATGGCACCAAAAACAAGTTATCACAAGTTAAGTTAACTAAAACTAACCCACGACGCGCCGCTGCTGCACGACGTGAGCGTCAAACAACACTGCTGCTGTTCGCTCGCGAGGCGCACACTTGTGTCGTCATGGGCAACCTACGGGAATCATGGGAGATTGAGTTTATAAGGTGGCACCCACAGTCTACGCACACCTTCACAGACTGGTGGGAATTGTGGAGGATGAGGTGTTCCTTACTTTAGTAAAATTAGAAATGCTTTAGAAAAAATAAAATGAAAATTAGCAGTATCCAATTAACTAGTTACTTTTCACAACTTTGGTTGTGAGTGGCATTTAAATAGTTTTAAAGCTTTAAAATATGTTTAAAATATTTTTTTTCACAGCAGCTATATTTACACAGAATTGTAAGTAAACACATGTATTACTAATTGTACCAATTAAAGATTGATTCAGAATATTTTAAATATTTAAGAAATGGTATGTCTTCCTGTTCACTTATGGTTCCCATAGGTTTTATTTTTTTAAATGAAGGTCTAAGCAAGGTTTTGACACCTTCTACTCACAGTAATACTGGTAGAAAAATACTACAATACATTTCATGAACTAGTAATCATTTTCTTGTATAAAAGCTGTCACATTTAAATATGCCCAGTCTAAATATATGTGAATCAGCATAAACTGACACACACACATCAATATGAAACTGCTTCAGAAGAAATAATGAGGATATGATTTTACAGTCACACACGTATATGACTTTAAAATAAACATAATATGAAATAAAGGATAGACAATTTCCAAAACCCATTCACAAAATAAAACATCACAATCAAGTCCGTAAACATTAGTTTATTGAAAACATTCTGTCCAGCATTTTCTTAATGTGTTATATGCAAATGACTTAAAAAAAGACACAATGCAATGAGATCTGACAAAGAGAAATTAATTATAAGGCTTAGACATATCAGAAGTTTAAATAAAGATTAGTTGATGGGTCAGTAGAATCATGTATGCACCCACTTATCGAATTAAATCTCTTCTTTTCATCCCATCCAGGCTTTAGCAATGATTAAGATATAAAAAACAACCTGATAATCTACTGTAAAGACATCACTAAATAAAGAAATATAATGTGAATATAGCAGCTGAAATATGGAATTTAATTTCTTTGTGGTTACATGAAAATTATTTTAAAAAACCTGATTCAGTTTCTTTTTTTTTCTTCATGAACAACTTTACATTAAAGGTATTCTAGTTTTTCAAAATAAAACGTTTCAGTCCATTATCTGAAATGTTCCATGGCTCGTCAATCCTTGCCAGGTGTGGAGCACAGGTTGGAGAAAACGCACCTCTGCGGTCCAAAGCAAAGAAAAAAAAAACTTGATGCATACACCACAAACCTTTTTTTTTTATTTTTAAAAAACGTTTTCTCATCACAACACTCTACATTGATCAAGTTGCTCAGAGCAACAGTTCATTCGAGATGCACAAGGGAGAGAGACCTTAGCTCCGAATGCTGTCAAACTTGGCAAGATGCAGAGGAATGATGCATCTGTCTGAAGTATCTGCAGAGAAATGAAAACACTATTACTTCACGTTTGTTCTACACTTTTCTCATCTGCTGCCTCGGCTGCTTGAATTGGTAGAGACTTACTTAATTACTGAGGTGTCTGCCTCCATCTATTTACTGCCAGATGAGTTTGTGAGACAGAAAGTGGAAAAAAACAGACAGAGTGAAAGACTGTGCATGTGTGTGTTGTTTTGGACATTTTTTTTTTTAATTCCTATGTGTTGACACAATTGAAAAACAGAGACAACTCACAGACGTCAGCACAATGTGTCTATAGAAAAGAAGAATATTTTATTCAAAATTCGCAGGAATATGGGTGTTTGCATGATTGTGTGAATGAGGTGGGAAAAGTAAAGAGACAGCATGGTTGTAAATTATACACATATGGCATTGAATACAGAAAAAAATGCAAACATAGATGACAGGTACGTTGAAATTGACACAGTAAGAAGAAATGTCAATTATTTCAGTCATGAATGAAATGCATGTCATTGTGCTCACAGCTGATCTACGCTTCTCACCCCAAAACCAGCCTCGCACCATTAAAGCGTGAGGCCAATTCTTTCCCTTCTGCAGCACCGCAAGGGTTAATCTCATCAGGACAAAGTGAATTAACTCGTCCTGTCAGATACCAGTGATTACTTAAACTGCCTGGAACTCATTGTGTTCTCCTGAAAGACGAAACAAATCTCTCTGGTCCTTATGACTGAGCTTAAGGTCTGGTCTTCCTCTGAGACAGATCAGCCACAACAGACAGGCATCTAAAACATATATGATTGTGCGGCATGGACGGAAATGATCTGACAGTTTAGTGACACACTAGAAGAGAGGAACCGCTGACCAAATACCGATAAAACAAAGAAAAAAAAGTGAAGCTTTATTGTTATTTATTTTACAAAGCATCAGTAAAATCAGCCCTGAAAGATAATTTGAATAAAGTTAAAAATCATCCTTTTAATTAGCCCTAGTAGAAAAGTCAGATTTAATACAAAGATATTACTCTTCTACGGTAGAAGATAGTTAGAAGACAAACAGACTTTAATCAAATATGTTTGCCAAATAAAACAAAAAAACAAACAAACACAAATACTCTATTTTATTAGAGTAAAGATGCGTGTCAAAAAGTTAGTTTGTGGTAAAATGATAATGGTGGAATTTGTTTGAGCAGCGCTCTATGCCGAATTATCTATGAATCATGAAAAAGCAACAGGCAGGCAATGCAATTAATTAATTAATTTCAAAGATGCTCCTCCCCCCACACTTCTGTATTAGGAAATGGGGGCTTTCATATTTAATGTTATTATGTTAATGTTTAAATGGATATAAAAGAAGCATGCACAAGCCATACAACTGGGCCTGGTATTGTTACTCAAATTAAATTGCCTTTGGTTATTCCAACACTATTAAATTGGATTATGTTAGTAATTAGATTGAGTTAAATTTAAATTTTCACTAATAAAACTGCAAGCATTTATAATTTGCTATTAAAATCATAATATGTACGCTACTAATTTGAAAAATCCATGCTCGAACAGTAAACTGAAGATGTTGGATAACATTAATTGTGTTATCAGTGAGCTATGACAATGACATTTTCATCTAAAGGTTTATATCTTTCCAGTGAGACACAAAAATCTGGATTGACTACAGTACGTACAGTATGGAGCTGACTGATTTTCAAACCCCCCCCCCGTTTTCCAGCATTGCAACTGGAGTATTTTCATTTAGTCCTTTGTGTTCACTTTGCACATGAATGCATATTTAATATCCTCGACGAGTCCCTTCATCATCATCATCATCCTCATCAGAAGCAGCATCATGCTGGTGTAAATCCCCGCTCCGCTTTTTCATATGTCAAGTGACGCCCGTTCGTACTGATCCAGGATTGCACTATTCTCAAGAAGTCTACATGATGGAGACAATGCAACATAATGTAGAACATAAGCAGACACATACACACACGCACACACACGCATAGAAGAGGACAGCACATTTTTCACACTTAAAGACAAAACAATATGTAGCACTTCATGTGACTGCTCCATTATATGCAAGAATAGAGCTGAACGTGTGTTCTTCTGCAGATGTGCTTTGAGTTTCTACTGAATTAAACTTTCAAATGAGTGATCTCCAAGATCTGCTGCTTGTTTGTTACATAAATATAATATATTGTGCTTAAGGCGACCTCATGACAGCAGTATCATGGAGCATATACCACATGAAATGCTGCACACAGGTGTAAATACTGTGTGTTACAAACACAAACACGGATACTACAAGAGACATAAATCCATGCAGAGCTACAGAGGAATTCTGTTTAAGTGTATGATCATATGAAGATAGATAATTTATTATAGATTATTGGGGTATATAGATTATTCCAGTGTGCTATCTTATGTAATGATTACATCAGGGATTGTGTCTTTGTTCTTTATGTGGAAGTTTCTTTACATTATTATTTTTTACTGTAGGCATACTGGGAGAAAAGTGAAAAGGTTAGACATATTAACTGATAACAGCTTTTAACTTAAGATGATTGAAAAAGTCCATGCCAATGAATATATATCCAGTGATTAATAAAATGTATGTCCTTGGGGGGGAAATAGGACATACAGTAAACTTAAGCATCACAGAGACTTTAAACAAACTCAGGAGGCAAGATGGCTGCAAGCAGGAAAAAACCATCTTGGTGAAAAATGAACAATAAATGTGAAATAATTAAATAAATAAATAAAATACAAACCCGCGCAGAAATCACAGAAAAGGAAAAGAATAACTTACATAAAATATATACTGACTGGGCAAATGATGACTACACAACAACATATAAAGATGTTGATTGTTGGATAAGGGTGCTTACCTTGAGATTGTCTCTTAGACCCTAGTTGTGTTGTACTCTGATTCATGTTTGCTCAAAGAGCCAATGAGGCAGAACCTGAAATGTCATGGCTCTTTCATTTAATGTCAAATTCCTTTTGCATAGAGAGGTCAGAATGCATAATGTGCTACATAACAGCAATAAATGTCATTAGTGCTTTGCTAATCTCTAAGAGCCTCGCATGCAGACTTGTAGAAAATGTATTAAACAGTCAAGAACACGCTGGAAATGACCACATGACAAGTGCATGCAGGGAAACGTGTGGTACCTTCCCATAATGTGTTTGTACGAGTAAACACATACAGTTACTTCTCAGCAGTCATGGTGCAAGTACACAATATAATCTCCTTTTTTTATTTATTTTCTTTTTATATAGAAAATCTTGTTCATGCCAAAAATAGTGCGATATAGAATATAAATTATATATCATATTTTCATTATCACAGTTAGGAATACAAATGCATAATTTTTATGATTAGTTGCATTTGCATCAATGATGTTTGTCATCTCTATGAATATCAGGCACTGGTTCAAAGCCCTTGTGTTAAACAGTCAAAATCAGACTGATTACTAAAGTGAGGTCTGTATTTGCTTAAAGAGCTCCGACAAACCCCAATGTACAGCACAGTTTTACATGTATGCTATAAATCATCATTTGTGGAAGGCTTGCAGTGGGCTAATTTACATATCCAAGCATGAGCATGCAAGAAAGGGGCCAATTTATCTATCAGAACTCAGCCCTTTGTGGAAATTTGCAAAAAAGAGAAGTGTTTTGTTGTTGTTTAAATGATAGAAAGTAGAGAAAGAACAAGGATCAGTGCAAAAAAGAAAAGAAGCTCATCCCCATCCTGAAAATAATGAGGAGGAGGAAGCTAAAGTAAGAGGTAACCAACAGAAACAGAACGTACGCCTCCCTCTCATCTCTCATCCCCTAACCTAGGGCTGCTCCCCCTCACAGATCTACGGATACTGACCGCTGCACGGCCTTCTCGTGGCGGGCGAGCCGGTGGCTGGTGGTGGGCACCTCGTCCAGGTCGTCGTCCAGGTCGCAGCCGTTGTCCGCCGCCTCCTGCGAGTAGCTGTGCTTCATGACCAGGATGCTGCGGCGGTTCCCGGCGGCCGGCAGCAGGGGCCGCACCGCCATGGGCGGCTGCGGCAGGTCCGTGAGCAGCGTGGCGGCCGCCGCCGCCGCCTCGCGGCCGCTCAGGTTGCCGCGGCTGCCGCGCGCGCTGAGCGACAGCTGGGATATGTGGGCGGAGCCCGGGTTGGAGGCGGAGCCGCAGTGGTGGTCGTGGACGCAGCGCGACGAGGCGCGGCGCAGCGCGTGGTAGTTCTCGAAGTCCTCCGCCAGGTCCACCAGGTCGGCGGAGGCCGCCGCCGCCGCCGTGGCGCTGCGTAACGTGCACAGCTCGTAGTGCGGCGGCTCGAAGACCTCCTGGAACATGGTGGGGTCGAAGTCCTCGCGCCGCAGGATGTACTTCTTCCGCGGCTGTTTGATCTGGACGATGACGGACACGATGAGGAGGATCAGGACGATGCAGCACGTGACGCCGATTATGGTCCCGTTGGTGTTGTTCAGGTTGTCCAGGATGTTGGCTTTCCTCTTCTCTGCAGACAGGGAGGAGAGAATATGACCTTTATGGCCCCTAAGGTGTGATGAAAAACTTTAATATGCAGTAGAACCTGAAACACCAACTGTGTTGCTGTGCATGCATTGTGCATGCATGGGTAAAAGTTAAAGGAATGAATTAAACAGCTTGTCTCGCTGCTCCAATGTAAGCTGCAAACAATAGCACGTCCAGCTAACTAGTTTAGTACAATTACTTCCAAAGCTAAGGCTTTTCATTCTACTTTTTGGGGGTACAGGTTATGTTAAAAACTGCCCCGATCATGACTATCACTTACAGCTACATTGTCGTACATCTGCACTGTGTGGAGACTCATCCTGGATGCTATACAGCAAATAGTAGGTAAACACATGTTACCAATGACAATGTTTGCTCTTTACCATTGGGCCAACATGCACAAGTGTTGTGTGGAGGCAAAAAAGCCGATCAAACAACCATAATCTGTGAATGTTGAAGCCTCAGGAGATAACACAAGCAATTTACTTCACCACCTCCACCACAAACTTGTCGTAGAAAATGAAAAATGCATAAAACTAAGATCTGCGCCCTCCTCCACGTCTGCAGGTAACGTTAACGTTGGCACGGCAACACAAAACGTGAGTCAGATGTCAGTCAAAGACACAGTGTTTTACTAGTTTGGTTATTCCAAACCAATTTACTGTGATAATTATTGTCTAAATTACTAGAAAATGGGTAAAAACATCTAGTCAATAAAAACTGTCAAATGCTGTGGTATCAACTTTTGGTCAGACCACCCAGCTCTATGTTACCTTAATTATCTACAGCGCAACTGATGGGTGTCATTTCAATTGGAAGAAAAAATCACAATCTATAGAAGCCAAGGTCTGTTTATCCGTCTGAAAACATGAATCTCAATGGTGATCTGCATAGGTGCACACAGTAGCCCTGACCTTAGCAACAGAACATGTTTATCTCATATGTAAAGACGTGGCCTTCAAGATTGGGGCCGCGACTAAACATCAAACAAATGAACACAACATCTTCCTTGACTTGCAGCTATAGTCTATTTATCACAGGGAACCCTCAGAGCACAGCGGAGGCTAACGGCGTGTGGAGAAGCAATCTGTGAGGAGATCTCTGACATTTAAATACTGGATGAACTTGTAGCACAGCACACTAGGCTTCAATGACAGTAAATGGTTACATTCAGAAAGCGTGAGGGAGACGGGAATAAAACTTGACATTTAACCGCTAATGAGGACAAATGTTGGCACCGCGGTGGCCCTATGCATTACTAGAGCGGAGAGCGGGCACCAGACACAGTAACGGGAGGAGAAACACGGCCTTCTCTTGCTGAGTTCTGCATAATTTCAAACTCAGTGTGCAGGGTGTAAAGGGACCTCAGTCTGAGTGAGGAACAGGCAGTGCGGAATTTATTATTTAATTGAGGTAATTTGATATTTGGCTGCACTTAAAACTTGGGAGAGTTACTGTAAGACAGGATTTTTTTCTGTACAACACTTCGGTGTGATGTGGAGGAAGGAAAAAACTAACGAGAACATATATTTACTGTAAGTCAAGCAGTGATCATCAAACACACACACACAGTGTATTTATTGACAAGAGCTCGGGGCAGCTACAGTATAGTTCTCATCTGATGTACTTGGAATGCAGTGATGGATCATGAAAGGTCAACCTACAGTAGACAAATTAATTGGCAATATAACGCAGTATAAAAACTGGCTCATCCCCCAGGCCTCCGTGAACATGCTGCAATGAAGGAATCTCAGCCAGAGAAGTTGATCAATTATGAAGCGGCCGGTGTCAAGACACAGGGGATCAATTTATAGATCAAGAGAATTGAAGAACTGAACTGAACTGCAGTGGAAAAAGAAGAAATTGACAGTATCTCTAGATCACGTTTGCCTCGAGGAAAAATTGAAAGCAATGATTTGCTGAGCATTAACCTGGACCAGGACCAGGATCGGTTTCTCTCTACTGGAGATCAGAGAAATCAAGATTTTAAAAAGGTATCAAGTTGTTATTTATATAAATAATTACTTGTACTTTGTACAAAATGTACAAAAAACTAAAAATGCAAGTGGACTAGACTCAGGGGAGGCTCCATGATGGAAACAAATATTACATTATACTAGTTTCCAAACAGAGATCACAGAATAGCGTACAGCTTTTGATTTGGTTGAAGAGATAGCTCAGAGATAGTTTTTTTTTTCTCAGAGTCAGAAACTAATACATAACTTAGTAAAGACCCTTCTTATATATTTGGTGTAGTCTGCAACAGCAATATTAAGCTATCTTGGCTCAATCGTTGAGGTTCTAAGGGGTCAAATAAAATAATTATGATGTCTTATAATAATAAGACAATATAATAAGATTACGTTTATTGAAATTCATTGCTACAGCTCCACAGTAGAGAAACATCCAAACCCCCTCACCCTCTACCCATATTGCCCCCGTGTCTCTCAGAAAAACTAGACCATCACTATGATGATGGTTCATTGTTGGCTCAACTGATGCCGAATCCATTTAAAAGGATCTTTGGGTCTTTTGGGCTTGTATTCATTTTTTCCACATTTATTTTTGTTTTCATAACCTATCCCAGTGAGGTTTTGTACACAGAAGTACTCTGACTATCATATCAAAGTACACCCATTAAGTCGAAACCCAGCCGCTGTCTCTGTCTCTCTCCGTGGTTCTGAAATATTCAAACACGTGTAATCCTTCCTCACGCCGCTCTCCGTGGTGCTGAAGCTAGCTTTTTTTTCAAACGTTGCATCACAAGGGCAGAAATTATGAAACCGAAACGTAACGTCTCACCTTTACATTGGTTCTCGTCCCAGGGGTAGACACAGTTCTGCATGCCGTTGCACACCAGCGTGTTGTTGATGCACATGTTACTGTGACAGAAGAAGGAATCTGCATCACATGGAGCTGAAAAAGATTGAACACAGTAGTTGTCACACTGGGAGATTGCAGGGGTCTGCCGTGTGTGTTCCACTTCCACTTCACATTCTTTTTACTAGCTCACAATTGTGGTAAAATCTACTAAGTACTGTATTTTTCCTGCAGTGGAGTTTTCCTTCAGTTAACAACAGCAAATCTGTAGGATACTTATATATGCAACAGCACAAATCAGCATTCGAGAGTACAGCAGAAAGAAGGTTCTGGTGTGGCAGACTTTGAGGAAATAAATTTGGATGAGCATTACTCAAATCAGACCTGTCCCCCCCCGAACCCATCTGTTCTTCATGAATTTTCATCCTCACCCACCTCTTCCAACATTTGCAGGGACAACTTGTGGATATGAACAAATGTACACGTACTGTATGTGTGTGTGTGCGTGTGTGTGTGTGTGGAGAGATTGCCACAACATCATCAACAAAAACAAACCCAGAAGTAAACCCTTTGCCTCCGTGCAATATGCTGTTTATTTGTCGCAGCTCGTGCCAACACGCCTCTAAACCAGCCAATAAACACGGGCCTCATGTCCTCAGACACACGCTGGCGTGATGTGCTTCCTGGGACATAACACCGCCACCCCGTGTCTTTCTGTGGCGACAGAGCCGCCCGTCTGCTCGTAAAATCAGCGTGATAATGTCACAGGCTCCATCATCTTATAGCTACATAATTTAAATCCAAGGTGCCCTTGTTTTCAACAGCCAATCACACTAATGCATAAGTCTGCTGATTGGCCAATTCATGGTTTCCCACCCATCAGTAGAACTGTGTTATAACAAGCAACCCACATCGTACATAGCAGCAGTGATTAGGTTCAACACTGAGACTGAAATCTTTAATGAGTGGCTGAAATATTTTATCCATGGTGCATTATTTATCGATCACTTGTTGCAAACTGATGAGCAGGACAGCACTAGATTTGTCATGTAGTAAGTAGTAGTACATGTAATCAATCAGATCACCAAACCCAGACATTCCCATCTAGTTATAGGATCTATTCAATGTGTTTTCTCAGCTGAATTAACAACAGCATACATCTTGTCCACTACTAGTTGGGTACAGCAATTTCCCCACATTAAAAAAGAATCTAATTGATTTCCTACTATATAAAACATCCTCCATAATCTAGCCTCAATAATTACTGCCTTAATTATGAAAATCCTATTAAACATTCCTCTGTTGAATGGAATAACCTCTTGGATCATGGACAAACCTGTTTTAATTTACACCAAGAATCAATCTCTATCTTTCTTGTTATCTTCCTCTTTACATAACAGCCACGTGATATACTTTTTGTAACCTTGAGCCAATAAGACTGAATCTGAACTCCCTCCTACAACATATATTTATATATATATATATATATGCAGATATTAATAGAAAGAAATACAGTTTCACACAATTTCCCAACAACATGAAATATTATTATACTGATATTATAGAAACTATTCCCACACGGCCTTGTGGGAGAGCAATAGAGGATGAGAGGGTTCTGAAAGCACGTCAACCAGCTCAGAATATTCCAAAAGTTAGATAATTTCCCTCGGATGTGTGGATATAAAGGATGTCTCCGTTTAGTTGCTGTTAGGTTGTAGAGAAGACGTCCTTCCTCTCTGACTATCATTCGCTCTCATTGTCTCTCTTACCCCGCTCGTCTCTCTCTCTCACACACACACACACACACACACACACACATACACACACACACACACACACACACACAGACAAAGCGCTGGCACTGTGTACTAAGGCAGCTTGCCAGTGGCATGGCAGAGCAGGAGTCTATTTGACAGTGTTACAACGGTGATGTATGGCTGTTTTCATCCCTGCACTCATCTAAAGTGAATAAATAACACACCAAAATTAGAGTGACTTATCTCTATCTCTTTCTGTATTCAATCCAGTCTGGGCCTTGGCCAGTCACATTAATTGTGTGTGTGTGTGTGTGTGTGTGTGTGTGTGTGTACTGATTTTTCCATACTGTACTGCATATGTATGCATTTTTTTAATAACAGCCACCAGAGGGAGCCCACCCCTCTCATTTTGCTTCCTCTCTCATGTACGCACCACAGGGCGAGACCAGAGCGTGATCCACACTAATCTCCTGCGAAATTAATTTCAAGACGTTCTGTAATAAAAGTGCCCTTTTGCCCACACATAAACGTCCCCCAGTCACCGCTGCAGGCATAAATCTCTAAATGAGTGGCTGATGAGAATAGTCTGGGTGTCTCTCAGCACAGGGGGCTCCAGGAGAAAGGAGGCTTCTGCAGCGAGGCACTGGAAGCAACACATGGCTATCATACATTATTAAAGATCAATGAAGCAGCACAGATTGGTGCTTTGCTTCTATAAAGGTGGAGCTAGGTTATTCTTCACGATGATGAGGTCCCCATATGATCAGATATGTCCCAGGTTGTAACCTTAATAACCTTCGTTTGAAAACTCTAATCCAGTATTTTACTTAAATATTTAACTATGAATCTGTAAAGTTAATTTCCCATGCATTTTAATGCTATATTTTTACTATCATGCCATCTTTGACTACACAAAGTCTGAGGATAGAGGGAGAGCCCATGTAGATTCAGATTTGTTTATGATGTTGATGAATGAATTTATGCATTTGACTCTCCATTTAATTGATGCCATAATTTATTATGATGTCCATATATAGAAAACATCATAAGAGAATGAACTTTATGACACTAGTATATTGGACATTCAGGGACCCCCCCTCTTGGAGGCTCAAAATGGTTTAGTCCACCCACCGACGCGAGCACAGATTGAATTCAGGTGGTGAATGAAACTAGTCATCGATATAATCTTAAAACCCTATTTATGGTTTGTTTAAATAAAATACAACTTTTCATGCAGTGGACTGAGCGTCCCCCTGACATTAAGAGCGTACAGGGCTCAGAATTTGGTGCTACACCCCTCTAAATGATGAGATTTGATGCTTGAGATGACAGTGTGTAGTATAGACACATGGGTAAGCCATTGGGCTTTAACAGCAAATAAAGTGGATTGCATGTTTGTGATGATGCTCGTAAACACCTATTATCAGAACCTCTGCAGATCCTCTGTCCACCCTTTGCTGCTGTCTGATATCGGCACAGGATTCTTCCTAATCCCAAAGCAACCATGAAGACAAGTGTGCAGAGACGATATAATCTGATCTAAGACGTAGAAGAGATGCATTTTGTTTTTTTGTTTTTTGTTTCCCAGAGATTAGCATACCGTGTTGTTCTCAAAGGGTTTTCATGCATACAGTAAAAAGAAAGAAGCAAGATGTGTGTAGTGAAGCCAGAGCAAATTTCCATCTGCGACCCCGGAGACGGGAGTCTGTTGATGAGGCGTAACAATGCTGACAGCTGAGGTGTCACAAAAGCACGTTTATCACCTAAGACATAATTGCTTTTTTTTTTTTCCCGAGTGGGGGTTAAGATAGGCGTCACTTTCTTGCTTCATACATTTGTAATCTCACACTGTAGTTTTGCTGAGAACTGCGTGTGTGTGTCCTCTGATCGGAAGCAGCCTGGTCTGTAGTATATCAGCAGGTGTGAACGCCACACAGGCGATAACGGTGGATATTTGTGTTTGGGAACATTGCTCTCCCTGCTGGTGCATCTTGCTGGGAGTCAGCAGCTGCGAACGTGTCTCTAAAAGCTGCTGGTCCCACTGGGAACCAGCAGCTGTGAACAAACACATAAAGACTCAGGATCTGCTGTAGCTGGGGGAGCACTTATTGTCAAAACCGCGCTATAAGCTGTAAATCCAGCTAGTGCACCTGTAACGGAGCATGCACAAAGTACGTCTTAGGTTTTCTATGAGCCTGTGAGACGTCCGTCTGAAATCGCTTTGCTCACATTTTGGCCTCATATCGTGATAGAATTGTGTCTTTCTGGGCAACCTGCATAGAGGCGTTATCTCAGAGAGTGAATTTCCACCGACAAATCCCTGTGCTCAGTGTGAAAGACGGCCTGCTATCCTATAAAATATAATATACTCGAGGACTGTTCTGTTCAGTAGAGAAGAAACAAGATGGTCAGACTTCTCTCAGATGGGTGGAATCTACAACCTCTGAATGCTGCCAGGAACTATGCACTGTGTCTTTACTGGGTAGCACATGATTGATTAGGCTGGATTTCTCTTTCTTAAAAAGTGAATACATTGCTTAAATTATCATTCACTTTGTTAAAAATATATTGTCATATATTATGTTTGTTACTAGTATTTGTGCCTGAACACATCCTTTTATATTTGCTGGTTATGGTGGTTTATAAAACATGTCCTTGTTTTATATTGTTAATTTAACAGAAAAATGGCTGAATATATTTATGCCTTAAATTGAAAACATTATTTTATAAAAACTTTTTTTCTTAAAAAAAGAAAGGAAATGCACCATCTACTGCAATATTTCCATTTTTTTTTCTTTAAATAAATGACCCTGCATGTTAAAAAAGTAAAGAGTCAATGCGTTTTGCTTTGTAAAAACCGGCGTGAGAAGCGAGTCCTCGCCGCGCGGTCACGCCGCCGCTCTGCTGCACCTGTGCGGCCGCCGTTGACACGGCGCCGCAGCGAGCTGCTGAGCGGATGCTGCTTTAAAGGCTGAGGTCTGGCGGGGGATCGGCTGAGTGACTTAGGCAGCAGCGTTGCCCCGGCAACTGCACATCCTGGCTCTGCCTGGTGAAAAGGCCTTAACAAAAAGGGACAATGACTCCACAACACAAACATCTCCCCTGCTGCCGCCGCTCGCCCGCTCTGTGCGAGGTAGTCGCTAAAACTGTTTCCGGAGTGGAGAAATATACGAATACAGCGTCTGTAACGTGTAGACGTGTTGTAGGCATCGGCTGATTGCCCTTCAGGGTGTGATGATTCCTTACGTGTGCGGGTATAGCTTGTGACAATCATTAAATCCAATCGACCGTGCCGCATGAAGGCGAAGCAAATTGAAGAGACTTCTAAATGCCCAATTCTAGGAGAAGCACATCCCTTCATCCAATTTCATCTTTAAATAACTATAATCCCAATGCGACACACTGGGGCATTAATGGAGCATTGTGAGTTTGTAGCACTCCGCATTAAGCCCCAGTATTTAGTATTTCAATGCCTCAGATGCAGACTGAACCTACACTTCTCTGATGTTCCCTTAATGTCTCACATGCAGAATCATGCAAGAAACTATAACTTTAAGCTGAATGGATGAATTGCACTGTCCATTCAAAACACACAAAGTACTGCTGCTGTACCGCTGCTCTTATATGTGTTGCATGTCCAACTTGCACTAAATTTGACAAGACTTTAGACAGCTAGGTATTGGGAGTATGCAGTACTGGGATATGAGACTTGTTTGGTATTGTACGTGGGTAACACACCACAAGAGGAGGTACAAGGAGGAGATAAATACCTGGTGAAACTATTATTAGGGGCAGCAGGAAGGCAATTACAAGGACCTGGTATAAGGTCAACCTGTCTACCAGAGAACACGGACTGGCTGTTATGGCGGAGATTTACGACATGGAGAGGTGCACACATACCGTGAAAATGCGGGAGGAACAGTTTGAAGGAAAATGGGAGAAATGGAATTATTACAGGAGGGGTGAAGGTAAAACAACCAGTAAACCTGGTGATGACAAACAGACTGACTGAATGGAAGGACCTATAAGCTGCTAGTGGAAGTTGAATATATATCCAGAAAGACCGATTCCTTGTATTACATAGAAATATGGTTTAAAACACATTATTATTAATGAGTCTTCCTATGAAGAATTAACCATGCATATGCTTGCAACTACCTTAAAATATATTAATTGGCCATTTATTTAAACAATGTTCTGCTTAGAAATGACAAAAAGTAGAAGTGTTATGAGGATTCCCTAATAATAAAAAAAAGAAGCAACGTTGACATTCTAACAAAGCTACAAATAAATAAATAGATTGTTTAATACATTTGTTCTTGTACGTAGATCAGCGTATAATTAGTTTTGTTGACCTTTTATTGCTTACATTTTTATTACACCCTGCCTCAAGGTACGCGATGCAATATTCGATGTGTGTGTGTGTGTGTGTGTGTGTGTGTGTATCTATGGTATCATAAGGCACTGACTGACAGTGATATACTGTATACTCACATGCCTCAGACCCTCTTCATCCGCCCCACTAGTATAAAGAATGCCCCCTGCAACCCCTGTCAAACCATGAGCTGCATCAATAGGAGCCAGAGAATGAAAGATAAAGACTGTGTGTGTGTGTGTGTGTGTGTGTGTGTGTGTGTGTGTGTGTGTGTGCCTGCATGCTGCCAGGTGTTTGGCAGGTAGATACAAACACCCTGTAGCTCATTCTTATATTCCCTCCTCTTATCTCCTGGGTCGGTGCAGCGTCTCCACCTGTGATGGCGCCTCAGTTCAAAGCTCAACTCCAGCGATCCCGTCATCTCCACAGCCGCCCACAGTCAATATTCTCCTGCTTGCCACGGTTTAAATGGTCATAAAACTAAATGGAAACCTCTGACAGCGCCTTTTCCTTCCACCATAACTCGCCATAAACGCGGGCGCCGCGTCTCCATCTTCATTTAATGGCTGACACTAAAGACAAAACCCGCTTTTATTTTGGAGTCCGTGTCGCTGTCGTGCAGCAGCGGTCTGATTAATAAAAGCTAATCAGCTCCCCTCAGTAGGAGGCTCATGTTGCCATAAACATGGCGACAGGGCGTGCGAGCGGGCGTGGGCGACGGCGCTTGGGGCGGCGGCTTACGTTCTTGGTAGGTGGTGAAGAGGATGCGGAAGCGGCTTTTGCGGCTGGCCTCGTCTGCCCACATGCGGATGACGCCCAGCGTGGAGACCAGCATGATGTCGTTGGCCACCGTGGAGCAGAACTTACTCTTCAGGTCTTCGACGGAGCTGCGAGGAGACGGGAGAGACGGGAAGGATCGATCTGGACCTTCAGGAACGTCTTGTTACCACAGCTCAACATTGTGGTTATCTGAAGATATTAATCTTATATATTTGTTTCTAGGCACATTATTGATAATCACAACACATGAATATTGTTGATTTGTATATTTCATTATTTCGAGGTCAAAATAAATATTGCAAGTTAAGTTCCCTATAAAGTTGTCATCCTGCTATTTTATTAAATATCTGTCCAATAAAATGATGTAAGCCACAGCTCAGAAAGCAGCTTAACACCCCTCACTCTTTCTGCTATAAATCATATTAAATAAGGGATATCTCCACAACCACAAAGGTTATTGGACTCAAACCTGGTATCAAAATGAAATCTACAACATGTGAGGTGACCACACACGTGTTAGATTAATTAATGTTGATGTGACAGAGCAACTATAGTTAGAATAGAAAAACAAAAACAACTTTGTGTAAAACTTAAAACAATATCAAACTAATTTGTTTCAGGAAAATAGTTCAAAGATCAATGAATTGTCCAGAAAGTCACAGAAACACAGTGAGGATCATTACAGAACATTAATGTACATGTACATTCTGAAAGATGTTTAAATAGGAGATTATAAATCAAATGAATGCACAACCAGCTCAAATCTAAATTAAATATCCATGTAATGGTTAGTTGCAGCCCTCCGACTGATATTATATTAAATGTTTTCCTATTGTATTGATAATGTGGATATTGATACTATAACAGTAACATGTGTTTTACTACAGATAATAACACTTTATTTAGCGTTGAGGTTTTCTCAAACAAGGTTTCATAAAGACTGGAAACAGGAGAAAGCCACTTGCCTGACTTGGTTTAAAGTATAAAATCGGCCTTGTCTGATTTGCAGGCTTTAAAGCACAGGATTTTATTCTTTGTGCTAAACTAAGCAAATCTGCTGCATCTGAACATTTACTGGAGCGGTTGAACTCTCGGCAAGACAGCGAATACGAGTGTTTCAGAAAATGTTAAAGTTTTAACGACAAGCACTTTTAAAAGATCCCTGAAATGTAAAACTCTAACAAGTAATCGATCACGGCCTTTAGATCTCAATCTGTTACCAGCAGTGTGACGGAGACAAAGCAAAGCAACTGTTCTTCACTTAATGAGATCATTTCATTATTCACATAACTATTATACCATTATACAGAATTATTATGCAGCTATTATGAGTTTCTGTGAGATTTAATAATATTAAATTAAATGTCATATATATCCATACCTGCCACCGTCATACACAGCCACAAAGTTGCGCTTGCATTCATTGGAATTGGCCATCTCGTAGTCAAGAAAACGCAGGTAGATCTGCACAGTGAAGGAGACACACGCAGAAAAAAGAGGAGTTGGTCAAGTGAGGAAATCTGAAGACGTGGACATGACAGCGGAGGAAGAAAACAACGCAGAGCCGAGGGAGGCGTGGAGGGAAGGTTTCAGCTGCTGCCTTTTTACGGCCTGTGTGCATCTCACTCATTAAAGCAGAGCCTGATACAGCGGCCGCGTAATGAAATGAGACTGATAGACTGCAGCTTGTATAAAGTCATTACACACGCATATCAAATGAGAGAAACACAGAGTGTGTTAGCTTTGGACTCATTAGTCATATCTGCTGGATGAAGTGTCACACACAACCTACAGCCCCCATAAATTTAGAGGAGGGGGGGGGGCTTGATCCTTTTTGGCACAAGCTGTGAAAGACATTCTCAATCAGTTATAGTTTATTTCAGCCCATTTACATCATCAAAAACACTAATTTTAGAGCAATGGAGTCCACATATCGGCCTGCAGCATAAAACCACAAACTAATGTCCCACTGATCATCAACAAGTCAAACGTTGACAGTGCAGGCTCATGTGATCCCTCGTTGTGAAACATCCACCGTAGCTCGTCACAACAGCCCCTTCGAGGTGCAGCCGCCGCTTCCCCGATTAACCCTGCATCATTGTCTGTCACTCATTCATCAGGCCCCGACCGGCCCAATCGCCGCCGCGGTTCCGGTCCGCTGTGCACGGCGCGCGCCATCATTACGGCTAATGAGCGGGCCGCTCCCGAGCGGCGACGGGGGGAACGTGACGCCCTTAAACGCCCCGAAGAGGAGGGCTGCAGATGGAGCGGGATAATGGACCCCGCAATGTCAACTTAGCTTCAACAACATGACAAGTGAAATGGATCGGAGGGAGAAAACAAGCGCGGCCAGATCCCCTCAAGTTGCATATTGGTGTCAGTGATCTGCCATCTAATAAAAACGTGTCATATTGTTTTATTGGCTTTGTCACAAGAAACGGACTACGATAGTGGGATGAAAAACTGCTCAGTGTCCTCAGTGTCACTGCTGGCAAAATCTCTCTCTCTCTATATATATATATAAATTGGTATTAAAGTAAACTAAGCCATTTTCTGAGCAGATGTGACTCAGATTGTCTGTTGTTATCTCCTAAATATTTCATAGGATCGCATTCTATTCTTCTTTTTCGTGCAATTAAAAGCTTATATTTAGTATTTAAATTAAATGTGTTTATACATATGCAAAAATATGTGAATTCATAGCGACAGAGCATATTTATGTGCAAAAAAAAATAATGAGAGGGGCTTAACGAGGGAATGATAGAGAGAGAAAGAAGAAGAGAGAGAGAGGAGATAAGACTGCAGACAATACACGGCGTCCATATATGCAAGTTTACAAAGTAATTCAAATTAAATTAAAATGACTAGTGGGCAGTTTACGGCGACGCCGCTGCAGAAAGAAACAACCTCTTTATGGCTTTCTTAAATTGTGCAGGTGCTAAGTTAACCGCGGGCGATGTGAGATAGCGGGGCGTTCCATACGATTGAACCTGTGTAAATTAAACCCATCTGTATTTGCAATCTGTTGTTGGTTCGCCTGATAAACGCAGACGCTGCCTGGAAGTGGAGGAACAACGGGATGAGATGAAACTCAGGCGAAAACAGATGATGATGATTCTTTGCGCTCGTTTCTGAAGACAAAAAATATAAATACGTTTAGTGGGATAAGTAATAGTATACTTTTATATATTTATATATAAATTTTTTTTTTTTTAGGGAGTTCTTCCTTGTACGATGTGAAGGTCTAAGGACAGGGGATGCTGTGTTGCTATTGTACAAACTGTAAGTTTGTGATTCTGGGCTACACAAATAAGATTGAATTGAATTAAGTTTAATATATAGTAATCCAGCAATATAGAGGGAATATATTTCTGTACACTCATATCATGTAGACTGCATATAATCAATAGGTTATTAGTAATAATAAAAATTCGGCTTAATATTGAGAGAATTTGTTAGCTAAACAAATATACACGTGTGTGTGTGTGTGTGTGTGTGTGTGCTTCTGTGTGTGTGTGTTAAAAAAAAAAAGATAGAATCTTTAATAAAACCTTGCAGCCATTCAATTTATTTCTGCAGGCTCACTTATGAGGCCATAAATTGTCCGACCATGAACTTGCTCGCTGACAGAGTGGTTATGTCGATGATTTGAGAGGAACTGTTGTTGAACCGCTGCTCCTTCCAAAGCCACTCGAGAGGTCTAAAAAGGAATAAACCCCCCCCCCCCCTTTACTTTGACTCGCGGTATAGCACCACACCCAAAGGGCTGAACAAAAAACAACCTGGTGCCGAGGGCCCGTCATCAGTCATGCTACCAACACGTAAAGAGGAGTGTACTCGTTAAAAAAATGGCTCCATTCCATTTGGCGCCATCCCAAAAATATCTGATTTGTGTAATTGTTAAGGTCACAGCCAAGGTTGAGGTTCTCTCAGCCAAACTCATCTCCATTTGAGTTCAAGAGGCACATAATTGGAAAAAGCAGCAACAGGCATGTTAATTAGGGACACTGGCGCAGTCCCTCCGTTGTCAACCAAGCGCACAAAGTTTCCCCCCTCCCACAGCACAAAAAAATGCAATTAATGCAGCAGCCCGAAACCAATGAAATCCATTCTATCAGGGGAGAGGACTTAAAATGTTGTTGATAAAGAGAACATTCATTTTTGTGGATGGATTTCATCTGGTGTTAATGGATGGTTAAATCATCGAACCTATTATCATTAAGGGCCATCATAACCGTTTTATGGTTGGCTGGTGGCGTTGGTACAGTAGCACCGGTGGATGGATTTCTGCTTTTAACACGTGACATTACATAGAACAAAAGTTACGTATTACTTTCTATCATCAAGAAGGATTTAACTTTATACCATGTAAAATGATTTACTATTTTTATATATGACAGTAAAGCTAATTCTATTCTAACAAATAATGTGGCTGTATCTTTATAATAGCTCATGGGTTCGTTCTTTACTAGTCTCGCTTTTTTTGTGGTTTAATGGGTGTAGCAGACTTCCTCCTAACAAAGGGAGAGACAGATGTTCGATTCCGATTGAAAAAGGAGAAAAATAAAGCGATGTCTGAGAAGAAAACGCAGTTAATTGAATCTACAGTATTTACTGGGTGGTGTAATTCGAGGGAAAGCACCGCAGGCACCTTCCAACCACTGCCAGTTGTAGCTATAAAACATGCAACATCGATGCAGGACAAAGAGATATGGGGCTGCAGGAATTCACAATGCAGCCACATAAAGACTTTTATACTGTAAGAAATGACATTCTGTAGTAAAAAAAAGTGCATGGTTCTTATCTCACGTGTTGTAAATGGTATCAAAGTCTGCAATCATTTCCTCTTAGCCGTTTTATATGCATCCTGCTGAGTTTTACTGCAAAATTATTCTCTGTGATGGTTTTGCACAGCTTTTGCATGCACTACATCCATGTCTGACACGTGCCAATTGCTGTACGCTTAAGACTGGAGAGATGATCAAAAATACCCCGTTATTGGACTGCTGAAATTCCATATGCAGACAGAGACGCGCAAACCTACGGATACATAACGAGCTTATGATGATGTTTTCCCAGGGATGAAGACAAATCTGAGTGCAGATGGCATCACAAAACCAAATGACGGCAATGGATCAGCCAGATACGATCACCAATTTGTAAGGCGGGAGATTGTCTCCAGCAGGAAAATAGGCTGCCTGCTCATTGATCCTGCAGCGCCCAATAACGACGCCGAATCCATCACTGACTGGGGGAAAGAATATGCTCTCAGCGTTGCTAAAAGGTGCCTAACAGTGTTTGTGCTGTTCATTACAGTTCATATTTCGGCCATTATCGCCAGGGAAGTAGCTGGAGGTGGCAGACAGGCGGCCTCCGGGCCGCGGGGAACAGAGACTGCAGCAACCGTTATGAGCTGGATTGGGGCAACTAAAAGTGTTCCTCAAACAAATTACAGCTGTCAGCGGAATTTGGACATCTGTCCGAACTGATATACGAAGAAAATACTTTTAGAAAAAACAACAACAGCCTGCAGTTGACTAGCGCTGCTAAAAGCTGTAAAACTTCATAAAATTGTTCTCACTGCAACTATCTATTGAGCTTTCCCAATTTACTCGAAATGTTAGCTGTTATTGGACAATTTGTGTATTTTTTATATAACGTTGGATCCCAGTAAAAGCTAACTAATGTGGTTTCAGAGTTTGGACCTGAGAAGCCTATTTATAGGAAAACCTGACATTAAATGACACATGGTGGTATAATTACATTATGGCGTTAAAGCTGCTGCAGTGCTGTGGCTTCTAGGCAAACAGCACATGGTCATTATTGCTTATTTGTACATCTTTCAATCCCTTCCCTTCACGTCTCTGCACCATCTCGCTCTCTGCCATCTAAATTCTCACCCTTAAACCAAATCCCCATACATTGAGTTCTTCGATAAAATGCATTATTAAATACATTGCTCCCTTATCCCCCTCCTTTCCCACGTTTCCTCCTCTGTCCTTTCCTCTCTCTGGAGCGCTCCCGTGCAGTCTAATTAGAGCCTCCGGTATAGGATGTCATTATCTCTCTGCTTTTCTAGCATACTGGCTACAGTGCAGCACTGTATCAGCACACGGTAATGAAAGCCGTGCCCTCCACACAACACAACTTCACGCCTGCACATGCACTGCAACGCGTTCGCTGCAGCTACTTCAATGCAGCAGCATGCCTGCATGTGTGAAGCTAAAGGAGACAAAAGGAGAGATGGTAAGGTTTATAAATTGAAAGTGTAACTGAGTGTGAGCAGCGGTGGCGGAGGTGGAGGTGGGTGAGTCCTGCGCCGCGTTGGGACTGAAGATAGATTTGTACTGAAAATTTTATTTGCCGGCTTGTCCATCAGAGCCAATAACTTGCCTTGTGAGACACTCCTGCAGGGCGAAATATGACACTGATCCGCGCCGAGCAAAATACATCATGCTGTCAGCCCCGCTCGCCCTGCCACTCTCTTTCTCTCGCTCACATACACACACACGCTTATTCCCACACACATGGATGCCTGCATGCAACATGTACGCATGTGAAATTGACTAATAATGGCCCTCTTTGGTGCTGTAGCTGCGAGCTAGCGCCTGACTTACGCCCTCCACTTAAGAGGAGCCGGGGAATCAATGCGGCCTTTCTGAATCGACCTTAACATTTAACTGGGGTCAGGGCTCTGCGTAACACTCATATACGGTTCCACACGAGTGCTGATGATGAAGAGAACGGCTCGGGGTGGATGACGCAGCCGTGTAAGCGCCGGTGGCCTCTGGGCTTCAAGCAGCCGAAGCCGAAGGACATTTTGAAGCGAAACAAGGACGTTAGGTGGAAATATGCGATTCTGAATAATACGTCAGATAAGACGTGAGTAGCTGCTGTGGCCATGAATCACAGTTACACCATTACTATCAGCTGTTCATATCATTGGCCGATGCGTGTGTGTGTGTGTGTGTGTGTGGTACAGTACTGGAGCCTGCGGCAGAGTATTAAAAGCACGTAAGAAAAGCAAATCTTAGTTTTCATTAGTGGTGGACCACAGCTTAATAGCTTCCCTAATGTGTACTACATGACTCTTAAAAGATCTATGTGATGGCCACAAAGGGAGATGATGATATCTTGTGATATTAAAAGGTGTTGAATTAGTAAAAAAAAAAGAAAAGTGTCACGTTTAAGCTGACATTGCAGCCTTTATCTCACGCCTGCATGGCTGGGAGCAGCAGGACAACACACACACTCACACACACACTCACACACACACTCACACACACACAATCAAATCCTTCAGTGGCACCACAACCAGCTCTCTATGCATCCTGAAGCCATTCTAACACGAGATAAAAGGTGTACTCCTCCTCACCGTTTATAATTAGTATAATAACGTGACCAGACCCTTTAAATCCTCAGGATGCAGGCTGCGTAATAATTTATGTCCTTGAGTGAATTGTATTCCTAACCATGAGAGTCGAATCAAAAATGTCTTCTTCTTCTACTTTATTAGTTTTCATGCTCACAGTTAACAGCTAAATAAACATGTTTTCATTAAAGGTCTCATATCCTTCACTTTTTCCTGGGTTTTATGTGAAGTTTTGATGTCCTCAACTAGATGTGTTTGTGACATCTTTGAGCGATTGAGCCGCTCCTCTGATTAGCTGATTAGAATAGGGTGGTTGTGTAGTTGTGACATCACAACTACAAATTCTGAGAGCTTGTTTTGGAGCACAGGTTCTGAAACACTGGCCGTGTGCATTTCTCTGTGGATCTGGAAACATGGATTAGAATTTATAGAACGCCTATTCAAAGCAATTCAACTTCCTTTCTGTGATATGTGACCTTTGTTAAAAATAAATATATACCTATATGTGATGCTACATCATAAAAATAAAAAAGACATATATCTACACACACACTTGCAAATGCATCCATTTACTTACACTCACACATTTTAAAATGCCATACAACAAAACACACCCTGAAGACATCAGCTGTCTGTCTTTTACTCCACTCTCCGGCCTGAGTGCTGCAGACAGGGTTTGCAGTTTTTCAATTGTTGGCGCTGTGCAGCAGTGTTTGAGTTGTCGGCCCTTATCGAGTCCTGGAGCGGACGGTGTGTGTGTGTTCTGTTAAATCAAACGCACCCGCAAACACAGTTTTTAGAAGGGGATTTACTGCTGGAGAGCCTGTGTGAGTGTATGAGCTCATCATATAGACACTTAGAGAGTTCCTGCACCGCTGTTCCAGCCACAGGGAACTTTTTAATCCCAATAGCATTAACACAGCATTTGTGTCTCTGTTCGGATAAGGGAGTCTAGTGTGTGTACACCTGATTAAAAAAAAGGGCTCCACCATGTCTTCTACACGCATTAGTCGCCCTGATTTGTTTTCTAAATGTGACATTTCCATTTTATTCCACGTGACATTTCAAAATTTAGATGCAAATCCACAGTTAGACGGGCACGCAGCGTCTGTCTCTTACCTTGGAGCGCGGCGGGGCGCGGATGTACCATTTGCAATCGACGGCTTCGGCGGCGCCGGCTTTCCCGTCTCTGGTGATCTGATGAGACTCAACGATTCCTTCTGGACCCACCAGGTCATACTGACAGGCTGAAAAACACACACACGTGTGGTGCACGCAAACACAAGCACAGACAACTAGGGTATTAAGACATTTATGTAGATAACCGGAAGCACCGCAATATTTATTGAAAGGGAAAAAAAGCAGTGAGAAAGAGAATGAAAGTAAAGTGAAGGAGAGAGAGAGAAAGAGAGAGAGAGTGAATACCTACAGGGCAGAGGTGGGGGGACTCCCATGTCTGCAAAGTCCGGATCTGAGGAGAGAGCAGAAAAGGGGCGGGGGGGGGGGGGTCATTTTTAATACATGATTACAAATCAGGATCTTCACACAACACAGGGGGCAAAAACAACCGTGTGTGGTAATGCAGCTTCCTGCAAGGAAATGCACAAACCGCTGCTCCTGACATCCTTAAAAGCTTCACTGGAGTTAGCGGAGACAACGATGTTGGCGGATCTTGTTATCAGTCAAGCCCACAAATCTAAAATAAAAGGGTAAAAGGTCGGGAACTCTTGAGTCAGAGATTCTCTGAACTTCTCCTCATGCACCACTGGAGACGACTCTGCACTGCATGATACCAAAACTCTTCAGATAAAACTTTTTTTTTTCAGAACTGTCAAAACAACGAAATGTTGTACAAACGAGTTTTTAACCATTCGCCCAGATCTGAATCTAGCAAATCCTCCCAAAGAAAAAAAAGCATGAAAAGTTTCCACATGGTGCATGTGCACATGTCCTCGTTTATAAAAGAAAATAAATATACTGACAGTAAATTGTTTATCTTGTGACTTAATAAAGAGAATGAGTTCAGAAACTCTTCTAAGATGATGCATTAAATCGAATTAAACAGCCTCATTAGAGCCTAATTGATTAAAATATTGGATCAATCAGTCTGAATGGCAATTAGAGATATGCAAGTGAAAAAATGCTTCACAAAGTGGATTTACTTCTGTGGAAATAAAGCCCAGTCCAAACATATTAATACAATCCTACAAAACTTTTTTTGTTTTTAATCAAACCAAAGGGAAACTATGCCTTTTGGTGAAGATAAAAGAAGCTTCTGGGAAACTTGAAATTCAGCTCCAAGCAGAAGGTTTTCTGTATAATGTTGTAATAAATGATACCAACAAGGACGTTCGCTGCCTCCTTCTGCTGGTGAAGAATCACTTTTCATCCCCAAAGATTCAATATCAGTCCTGAGATGACTTCACAAAAGACAGAAATTGACTCTTGAAACAATCTCCACTGTTTTTAACGTGTTTGCACTGTGTCTGGTTGGAGGGTGTGTGTGTGTGTGTGTGTGTGTGTTTAACCCACCATATGAAATTTCACTATGCACCCTTCTATAAATGAATCGAATTATTGACATGAGGAATCATAAGTATTTATTTCACTATTAGTAGTGTTTGCAGACATTCAGTTTTTCAGCTTTGAATATGATGAAAGGAAACATCAGTGAAAACTATTAACGGTACAGTGTGTATTTTATGGTTTATGTTGTACATTGAACCAACTCATAGTCTACAGTGACGAAAAAGGGAGTTTGTAGAACCAGTTTTTAGTCCATTCCTGGCTCCTGCAGAAATAAAGTGGTGCAACACGGACGGAGACCTGCTCCATATATACATAGAAACAACTCATTCAACACAAAAAGTCTTATTTTGACTGTAAGATATTATAGTTAAAACATACTTAAGAATTTTGCATTCCATTTCTGCCAAGTCAGCTCCTGCAGATAGAGACACGGTCCCTTTAAAGGTGACAGAGGTGGTTTGACTACGACGGCACCACATGTCACCTTGTCCCTGCGCTCAAACACAGCCCTGCTGATTCCATTCTTATTCTAGCCGTGTGACAGAGCTGTGAGCTCCGCGTTCACCTGAGGAAAGAAGAGAGGCTGCAGGCTGCACATTAAACCTGATTGTTCCCTGTCAACTGGAGACGTGGCGACCACTCACTGGGCTCAGTGTGGAAAATGAGGTCTGATTGCACAGCTTGAACAAGAAGTCTAAATGTCACCGTTTTTTTTTTTTTGTATGTATGTATGCCCTAATTTTTCTGTCTAGACATGAGTCAGAGCTTTACTATGTGTGTTAGTGTGTGTGTGTGTGTGTGTGTGTGTGTGTGCACGCTGAACATGAGGAGTAAGTTTGATACTTGCCACGTGCCTGGTGACAGCAGAATGAATAAAAACACACACACACACGCACGCAGGCGGACATAATGAAAAGGTGTGTGTTTGAGGATGACACCCGCTGAATAAAACCTGTAATCAAAAGCAGAGAGATCCACAGCCCGATTCCAGCTGTGTTCCAGTGGGTGTTGGGAACAGGTGAACCCTCCCTCATGATGAAAAGAAAAACAGCCGGTTGAATACGGCGACACATCTTGTAAGCCCCTCTCTTTCTTTTTTTTTTTCAATACCAACCGGGACGGAGTAAAACATTCAGGCGAAACACAAAAGCGTCCACGAGAGCCGCTCAGAGTCTGCCTGAGAGCTTCAAGGCTTTCACCACATTTCCCTCCTGATTAATTGTTGCTTTCAACTAATTGGGCTGAAATGATGCGATCTATACAAATCTGAAGGGGGAATACTTCTTACGAGGTAAAAGTGCACGTGGCGCCTTAAGCCTCGGACATCTAAGTGGTAGCGAACAAACTCTTTTGGTCTTTTGAGGAAAGTGACGCTTCTGCTTGTACAGGTAAAAAAAAAAAACACCCATACGACGAGCTGTGATCGCCTCTCCACGTCTGGAGCGCACTTCAACGCGGAAATGTGATGATTTGTGCAGAAACACAGGCGTTTGCTGTCATTTCCCCCTCCATTAGTTCCCACATAGATCAATGCAAAGTGCAAAGACAATATTGATCACACTCACTGATGAAGTCTTTGTTTTAACACATACATATTTGAGTTAAAAGCACAGAAGCTACTGCTGTTTTAACCTCTATGTTTCTTTCACTATTGATTACATTTACCACTTACGTAGCAGAAGAGAAAAGTGTAGAAAATGTGAATGGCCGTCTCTCCTGTGTGTTTTGTCCATTCTGGGCTACCGTACACACAGTGATGACCATGAAACCATGATCTCTACGTATGATAAAAACAGCTCAATCTAATTTAATAAATGCACAACTTTTATTCTAATTCTATTCTAAATATGAATAATACGTTTTTTTTTCTAAAACCAGTACTGGTTTGAGTTGCATTTGAGTACGTAGTTTACGCTGGATCACAGTGTTTGGTCATTCAGGGCAATGTACCGGGCGACAGCATAAAGATTGTTTCTGGACGTTTTATACACCGACAGGTTTCAGGGCGTCCCTACTTATGAATATTATTCATGAGCCTCTCCTCTGATTTGGCTGAATTGAGTTATAGCGATGGTGAATAAGAGACGGGTGGTGACTGTATAGGTGTGATCATAAATTCATGGGAAAACAAACAAGCTGTTTTAAGGTTTAAGTTCCAGGAAAGAGGCTGTAAGCATTTCTCTGTGGATTGAGCGTTTGCTGCTGGGAACATGATTTATATAACACTTAGACCTTCTCTGTAGGCACTAAACGGATGAAAACGGCAATTTTCAAGATAAGGGACCTTTAAAACCACAAATATATTGTGAGGAAACTAAACTTTAAACATAAACCAGGTAAACTGTATAATACAGGATCTTTATAAAAAAGACTGATCGATTGTCAAAACTGTCCCTGCGATTGATTAGTTGACTTCAGTCCTAAACCTTTTAAAGGGATTGCTTCACTAACTTGCCGACGGGTGGATGGGAAGACAGATACCACTCAATATGAGGCTTTATCCATGTTTAGTTGCCCTCCGCAGGATGTTGGGGTGTGTGCGGCAGGCGGGGAGGCAGACAGGCATGAAGGATGAGAAAATCAAAGTGGAAGACAGTTAATGAAACGGTGACCTTCAGGTCACCTGCGCTGGTTGCACCAGAGATTTATTATTGGGGCTTCGGCATCACTTAATCTGCCACGATTCAGAAGGCCAAGCGACCTCGGAGGAATACATGCATGTATGCAGGTTGATGCGCACACACACGCACACACACGCACACACACGCACACACACGTTAATGCAACCTGTATAAATGCTTTTCTTAACACGACACCAAGGTCCCACTAAGAGGCTGCCGTGCGTATAAATGCTGCTTGTGCAACCCTTGACCTTTTTTACACCCTGGCTCCTGAATTCCAATCAGGTAGCCTGCCCGTCCCCTCCGCCATCAATCACTTCCCCTCCTCCTCCGCTCGCCTTGATTAATCGATTCAATCAATTAAATAGATTGATAAAATGATTGATGGGTATCAGGAGGTGCAGTTTCTACAGCGCCTGGTTGAACCTGTTTTTTTTTTTTTTTTGAGCCGGCTGCCTGAGCTCAGGCTGATATTTGAGGAGAAGGCGCGCATCGAACTTCAAAAGCATCTCTGTATGTCGCCACAATGAATAATAAATACAATTTCCTGTGCAAACACATGCACAGAAAGACATTTCATTGCTGAATAATAATGCTGACATCTGGAATGTGTGTGTGTGTGTGTGTGTGTGTGTGTCCTGGCTGTGCTGCTGTTGTGTTGCTGCAGCTTCTCTGAGGCTCTCTCCACTGCATTGTATAAACGCCTGAATTCCGAGCACATCCACACACGGCCACACCCTCTCCTCTCTTCATAAAGCACGACTATGAGTGTAATCTTCTGGGGCTCGCTGTATTTACCCATTGCAACGCCGAAAATGCTCGCTTTACAAGGCTTGGATGAGGACCTTCTGTTGCCCCGCAGCGCCGTTCTGAAACGTGCATACCGAGCAACAAAAACGCTGTCATCATCCTCACCGAGAAACTCACACTCACGCTCTGTCGGCGTGCACCTTTTGGATGAAAACATTGCCAGTGAAAGGAGACAGAGATACTGTAGACGGAGCAGAGTTTGCAGAAGTTATGTACAAATGCCCCCAGAAGCATAAACAAGCAGCTTGCAAATGCCATCTCAAATTTGCTCCTCACATTGCTTCAAAAACATGTTTATAATGCTGGCAGCACGGGAGCGGTAAATTCAGTTTGGCAGCCAGACACAAAAAATAATCATTAGGAATTTGTTCTAGTAAAAAATTCTCAAACAAACCACGAGTAGGCCTCGATTAGCCCCGTTCGGCTGCGTACGGGAGGCGTCTTTTATCGAGGGAGAAAAGCCGTGCGCACACACAAATTAAACAGAGCATTGCAGAATTTCTAATAACTGCACAATCCCATAAGTATTGTGTTGCTCTTCATAATACAGGGCACAACACTATGTTTTATTAATGAGACTCGATACGTCTCATTTGGAATTGAACATTAGGCTCCATTGCTACACATCCCTCAGCTGCCGAGCCCAACATATGTAAAACAGCACATGAATGGGGCTCATGCTTATCAGTGTGTGGCGATACTCCAGGAATCAAAGGACACAAACATGTGGCGCGCACACACACACACACACACATATGAGCAGCCCACACACAAGAACTCAATATCCCAGTGGCCTCATTTCCTCTCAGCTGCTCAGCGGTGACATTTAAATAAGCATCTGATTAATAATCTCTGCTAAAGTGGTTGATCAAGCTAATGAATGGCTGCCATTAATCTCAGCAGGCACAGCTGTGGATGGAGTTTGAGGGACGTGGAGCAGAAGAGAGAGAACGATACAGGCTAAAACTCAGATTTTCCTCAGTTTGGTGACTTCCGGCCTCTCACTTGCAACTAGAGCACATTTTGTTTTTGCCAGAGCCTCTGTCATACTTTCAGTTTTCCTGTACTGAGTATCTGTAGGAGTCCTGCATGTAAAAGTATTTGCAGCAAACTGAACTAAATTAAATTTGCATAAGACATTCATTTGTTAATACTGATGCATCCATGCAGAAGCAGCGTGTTCATGTTGGAGTCAGGCCTCTACAAAAGGTCAGCAGATAAATGTGAAAGGTCATGAGAGAATTATTGAGAGACAAAAGAAGAATCATGCACTAATCAGTTTTCACTTTTTGGACATTTTCTCTGAAATCTCTATTTGCTGACATCTGAAATGTGACCTGACTACACACACTGCTGTTCGACAAGGCAGCAGCAACAAGTTGCATCTTCAATAATGTGATTTTAAAAGCTTGTTATATTATCCATTGTCTTGAATCTACATCTGAAAAATAACACATACACAAAAAGTTTTGTCATGAGAAATTTGTACGTGGGTCGCCCTGCTGTTAAACTTTCATAGTTGGCCCTGATTGCCTCTCATCTGGCTGTATGATTGGCTCATGCATCGTCTCAATCAATGTGAAACAACTCACAGCGCCGTGTTGCGATAAATGACCCCACGCTGCTCCCTGTTCCACTCTTGGTACAAAGCAAATGTTTAATAAATGTAGAGGAGAGGAAAATACAACATTCCCCCCTGAAATGTAGCATCATGTTGTAACACTACTGTGACACAGGCTTAGCTGACCCCATGCACGACGGTCCAGCTGCACGGAGCAGCGAGTGTGAGCGGAGCAGGCCACAGGACCTGCTGGGGGCTGATGGGATCCACCACACCCTCTGTTACAGCAGCGGCGTGCAGCCTCACGCCACGCCGCCAGCGTTACCACATACACGCCAACAGTCCTGCTGAGAATTCAGCTCTGCAGGCGGAAAAAGGAGGAAAAAAAGAACAAGAGTCTTGTGCTTATGGTGCACAAAGTGACATGAATTACAATTTCTCAGCTTTTTATCGAGGGCAGCTTAACTCATTGTGCTTTCAGGCGTTGGCCTGCCCTTGACCTGTATTTACTGCAGCCACCAAAACTACATTGGGTGTAAAAACTACTGAGTAATCCTCACCCCAATCTCAAACGTCAATGGTTTAAGTGCCCTTGAGCCGCACATTTGACCCCCGCGTTCCAGTTGAGGTTTTCAGCAGTTTCAAATATCAGCTTTAAAAAAAAAATGTGATTATCTGTCAGAGCTCAGAGGACGAGCTGTGACAGCGTTTCAGAGGCATATAGATTACTGTACGAACCGTGTGATCTCTGCCCTTGTGTCTGAACGAATGATTCATCTGATACATTATTGATCCACATAGGGGAAGCAGCTATTGTACAGAAAAACTGGTAGAAGGCGGGGGGGGGGTACAGTGTCTCGCTCAAGGACATTTAAAAAAAAAAAAAAGCGTGACTCTCAGGGTCGCCTGGTTCACGGCGAACAGCAACACCGCTCTGTGATTGTGTGTTTTTGTTGGTTTGATTCCATCGACTGAAACGTCACTCCGGTCTCCACCTGTCCAGCGTATCCGTGCTGAAGGAGAAACCCGCTCGCTTGTTAATTAATCCGCTCGCCTGTCCGCTCCCCGTCGCCCTGGCCACGCCTGCGCGGCTCGAGCTGGGTTCAGACTGCAGCTCCTCGCACTCACTGTGTATTACTTTACGTCACATCAGATAAAAGTGTCCATCAAACGGCGCCATATTTTCTGCGTCGAGGGGACAGCGGGGAATTTGGCCTGGAATGGGGTTTCACTTCACTCTGCACCTTCATTCACGATGATGGATTTGGAGAAATCTGTTCACGGCTGTGTGTTTTTATGTGTGTGTGTGTGTGTGTGTGTGTGCGCCCCTCCATCTCTTCCATTGATCAAGCCGTTAACTGCTCTCCTCCTCCTCTCCTCCTTCCTTCCTCCCAGAATGCCCCTGGGAAAGCAACGCCAAGGACACCGTGCATTTACTGAAACAATGCTACTCCCACATACTATGTGAATAATGATAAGCACTGCGAGACTGATCGTAAACAAATTTATGTGAATGACTTTGCAGGTTTTTCTGTGTGTGTGTGTGTGCGTGTGTGTTTTTGTTCTTTCAATTGTAAGCGTCTATGTGTGTGTGTGTGTGTGTGGAAGTGTTGATGGCTCAGGCAAGAATCCATTCCTGATGGAGCAGTTAGATACCCACGGCATCGCAGGTGTTTCTATCAACGTGACGCCCCAATGATAGACACATTCCATCCAGGTTCCATTTGGGCAACCATGCAACAAATCAACACAACGCCGCCGCTCTGCCGCTCATTACCGCGAACAGAGTGTGCGAGAGAGAGGGGACGGGCGAGAGACGTAAAGGTGCAGAGCGAGGACGGTTCTGCCCGATCTGCGAAACAATGACTCCCGAGCAAATGTAAATTGATGCTCTGATTGCTTTCTTGAGATCAGAGTTTCATTTTTTCTTTACTGTCATGGAATTATGAGAGGTGTACCACACTCCTGTTTCGATTTCGAGGACCCAGCGGGGAATCAATAGCTCACAGACTCTTCTTTGCCAACCACAGGATGCGATTTGACCCAGTAGGCTGATAAACTGCAGCCAAACACACTGCAGCTTAGCCAATGCAAACAGGGATGGATTTAAAAAAAAAAAAAAAAAAGGGGGGAACGCTGGGCAAAGCGTTTCAGCAACAGATTAAAAACAACGCGATTTCAAGGTGAAATCGAGGGAAATATTAGCCCCTAAAAAATAAAGGAAACAGTATGTGTAAGTGAGAGCATTTAAATGTGTGGTGCTGGAGAGCGATGGAGCGAGACAGGGGGAGGGATTAGGAGAAAGAGATTAAGAATGGGAAAGAAGAAAAAGAGAAAAGATGCAGACGGAGATTTTGGCCCTGCGAGCTTCACGGTTTCTTAAATTTTTCCATCACCGAAGTGAAAATTGTCGAAAAAAAAAAGAAAAACCTTAATAGGATTTAGGGCTGCATTAGGAATATCACAGCTGCACCGCTGCTGTGATATTCCTAATGCAGCTGTAAAGCACGACGACGGCTCTGAAGGGAAGCGGTCATTAGACCAGAGGCAGAGCAACAAGCGGTTACACATTCATGTTCCCTCGGAGAACATAATCCGTACAACACGCGGCGACGCCAACCACGCCTGGAAACAACATTACAGCTGCACGGGGTGCAGTTTGCTGATACACAAATGGGACATTTACAGAAAGACACGTCTCATTTGGGGAATTACTGCGTCAGAGAGAGGCTTTGAACATCGGGCACTTGAGCAAACAGCATGTTGTGCTGAATTACATTTTTTTTTTCCTTTTGGTAAAATAAGGAATTAGAGCGTTTAACTTCTCACCGATGCTGGAAACAAGCTTGTTAAAAATCCACCTTGGTGAGTTTAATGACGTGAAGTTTTTGCAGCAGTGGTGTAGATTTTAAGTACATTTATCACAGACCCAGCAGCAGAATGCATTTTAAAAGCGAATTGTTAAACTTGAAGGAGAACCCCGCTGACTTCCCCATGGGGGGCACGGCTCTGCTCTGTCAAGCCTGAGAAGAAAAGACTTCGTCATCAGATCATCTCGACTCAGACTTGGAGACTTGTGGTTAGGAAGCTTTAACCCCAGCTTAATAATAACAATAACTGGCACATATAATCCTCCACTCCAGCCATTATCATCATGTGTAATTAGAAATTGCAATACCCCTTTCAAGTTATAATTTAATTTTAACATTCACAGTCATTTGTCATTTGCACACTCACTAAATTCTGCCTGCCATATGTATGTATGTATATATATGAGGGATAAATAGTAGTAGAATGTATTTATCTGGGTCACAATGTGAACACAACAACAGACTAATCGCTGTGGGGACCGTGTATTTAATGGCTCGCGGCTAAGAACTTCCACACTTTCTTTACACGTCAGCGAGATGCTGCTGCTCCCTCTCTTGTCACCAAGGAGACGTAACCACAAATGCCGGCTTCGCTGACCACACACACACACACACACACACACACTAACCAGGCCACTGGTGCATCACCAGAAGGGCGAAGCGAAGCTGCTAAAACTCCCACAAAGCCACTCGTTCGAATCGCCTGCCTTATTTACTCTGACCCCGCTCCATTTGGTTAAATTGGCTGCGTCAGAATGGGAATACGCAGCGAGTCGGGCTGACCTGTGATGGGCCTGACCGGGTCTCTGAGGATGATCCATGCAGGGCCGCTGTCTCTTCAACAACCAGCTGTGGAAACAGCAGCTGTTGCTGAGGCCTTTTTTGACCCTCATGTCAATTTATTCCATTATTCACATTTTACCGAGCTGGATTGATGCCCTCTCAATATATTTAAATAATCATTAGTTCATAAACAAAGGAAAAAAATAGGTTGAATTAGATAAGGTTGAATTAATTTACTCTCTACAGAACCTTAAGCTCATAATTAAAGTAATATACGACTAATACTATTGCCTCTCTCTCCCTATTCAACTCTACTATCAATAAAAATCTAAATCTAGCCAACCAATCCTGATCTGGCTTCAAGGAGAAAGGATGTCATTTCAAGGAGAAAGGAGAAACACTTTGTGCTTAAGTTTAGGTCAGTTTTCCCAAAATGTCACATTAACTATGAAATTGTATAAAATGGCCACGTAAGTAATCACCCAAAGTGGCTCAACATGATGATCACATATACCCAGCAAGTGCTTTTCCTTTGGGGAGATAGCAGATTCTCATTGCCCATTGCATCGAAAAACAAGTAAATGCAATCAACAGATGAGAGGGAGGGATGGTGCTGTGATCACATACTAATAGTAATTAAATCTTTATCTGCAGACAGAAAACCCTATCGCTATCGCAACCTCGGGTTTTACTGTCATAAATAATCCCGGCAGGAGCAGACCAGGAGGTAATGAAGGGCGACTGCAATGTTGCACTTCATTTTGCCAACAATTTGGGATCAAACCGCTGAAACGCCCAAACACGGCATTGAAATGGGGCTTGCTTTGGGAAATTCACAGCCTTAAAGAGTCCTCCCAGACATGGTAAAGTGAGGTCTTAAAGTTAAAAAGACTCATTCAACCTCATTAAAAATTCCAGAATCTATAAATATGCAAATATGTTTTATTTCAAAAAGTCTGCTGCACACAAGTAGCTCCTCCTTTACTATGAAGCCCTCAGTGTTGGTGCAGTGGACACATCACACCAGTTTAGGGCTGTTTTCACACCAACAGCAGTTGGTGTGCATGAAATGGTCCATTTGAAACCAAATGTGCTTAATTCTGTTCTTTTTTATTGGTGTAAAAGCATCAATTGCACTGGGGTCCACTAAAATTGATGTGGTCCCTCTGGTGAGAATGATGATACACAAAGATAAGAAAAAGTGACAATGTGCAAACGTGCTGATCCAGTGAGTCAGAATTGCTGCATATTTCTAATATAAAGACAAACATTGATGAAACTGACCAATATTGGTCATTTGCAGCTTCGAAAGCGAACCATGCTGGAGTCTATATGCTAATTAGTACATTTTCTTTGCCTTATTCAGAACAAATAATCAAACCAGTGGGGTGAAACTGCTCTAAATCATGCAGATGGGCCTGCCCCTAAAATCCAACAAGCACAGAAAAGAATTTGCAGAAACAACAAGGTCACCTTTTTGAGTGGACAGGGACTGATCTATTTCAATAATTTAGCCTGCTGCTATTTGCATTTTATTACTTCATACACTCAGCAATGCTGGTTTTGTTTATTGAACTTTGTGAGCATGAAGAGGCAAGGAGCTAATCTCGTTTCACCTTGCTCTACACATTATGTGCCTCTGAGGGCAACAAGTTCAGAGCAACAGCGAAAACAGCAGCGCACCAATGCATGCAACCACATATTAAGAATTCACTCAGGGTACCTGAAAAACACTGGAAATGCTGAATGTCCACCAGAGCTTTTTCCTCTCAATTGGAATACAAATTACACAAATTAAGAGGCCACTGAAGTACCACATTTTGCCGATTTTTTTTTAACTGTTTCTGCACATTCAGGCTGACCCGCAGGTGTTTTCTCCAGGAACAGTGCATCCCTGAACTTTTACCGTCATAATCACTCTGCTTTCATCTCATAGACCTGGACTTCAGTCTAACTTATTGATGGTGCAGGAAGCCTATAATCAATGCTATAATAATGAGATGTCAGCATCACTTTCAAGGCTGCTACATGCCAACCTGCATGCACACACATGTCTGGAATTGAATGCAGGGTGTGTATTTGACTTTGTTATATAGATACTGCACATGTAGCCTATTATTTAAGGAATACCACAAACTTTGGGGGAAAAAGCTCAGTTGCTTTCCAGCAGAGAATTAAGTGAGAAGAATGACCCCAGTGTCACGCCAGAAGCTGGTTAGCTTATCTGAATAAAATGATTGTAAACCAGAGAGAAGCAGGTAGCCGCTCGCTCTCTGAGGTATGTTAGGTTTACACTGCGTTTCTTGTGTGTGTTTGGATTAAACGAATGAGATGTAACATGTTAATTAGTGAGCTTTAGAGGTGCTGGTAGGTGGATTTCGTTAAGCTATAGGCATGCTCTTTCCCCCCCTGCTTCCGGTCTTTATGCTAAGCTAACCAGCTGTTGGCTCCAGCTGCATATACTGAATAATTGAAGAAACAGATGCAAGCGTGGTAGCGATCCTCTCATCCCACCCACGGCAAAGTAAGTGCAACTCCCGAATCGTCGAACTCCCCCTTTAAATCAAAAGCCTCGCAAAGATGTTAAATCCCAGCACTTTCTCTAACAGGCACAAATATACTCGCACTCTCCACGGTGACACTTCATTAAGTCCCTGTTGGCACAGCAACAGATATCTGCATGCATGCGCAGGTACTGATGAACTATTAACTGAGACTCGCCCCCGCCGCTACCGTGTCCATCTTTCCTCCTCCAGACTCCAATCTCACACCGCCATCACGCCGCACAAAACATTTCATCACGCCGCCACCGCGGCACATGACCGATCACTGTCGGCGATGACACCTCTCATTGAGAGGAGGTTGAGGTATGAGGTTGTTTTTGGTGGCTGACATTCGTGGACGTGTGCGTGAGAACATTTGTACACACACGTCCAATTACGTGGCCACATGTGTACATCGGAGATTTGCATGAATGCTCAGCGCTGAGCGTCCAGATGTTCCATTCTGTCATCCTGCGTGCTGTCATTGCTTTTATGACTGCTCGGACATGCCCCCATATGGACACGTCTTTAGTGACGGGCTCATCATTTCAGACAGGGGAGGCCACTGAAATGTCTTCTAATAAGACTGGACTGCTGCCAGAGTCTGCACTGTAACCACTGATGGGCACTCACATCCATCTCTGCCCACTGTTGTCATACTGGCAATCTGATAAGCACTCAAGGGGTAAGAAGAAAAGCAAAAAAAAAAACTTTTCCTAGATTGTGAAACTTTCCCTCCTTTATTTCCTCAAAGACTGTATCATATTGATAAACGCAGAAAGTCCATAACGAGATCACGTACAATCAATACATTGATTCAACCGATCTGACCCTGCACTGCAAAAGTACATTTCCCACAGTAAAAGTAAGTAAGAAGTAAACTCAAATTGAGACAGAGTTCTTTGAAATGCAGAATAGAATATATTATACATTGGTTTAATGCTTCTCAAGTTTCATCTAAAAGTTTGAGAGGAAACCTGCCTCACACTCTCGCTACTTTACGCCAGAGTTGCAGTGTAAATAAAATAGGGTTGTCAGAAAAAAACACCGCGTCAAAAAAAGAGGGAAAAACTGTGAATTAGTTTCCGTAGGACACCGATGATAGTATTTGTTGAAATATTTACAGGATCCGTGAATCCGCCGGCATTGAGCTCTGTCCCCGTCTGCTGATGTATTTAGTGGCGGCGGGAACGGAGCAGTCCAGCGGAATTTATAATCACTCAGCACCAACGGGCTCAGGATGAGACTGCCCTTGAGGGCTAATCTATATGTGTCCCTTGTGCTTAGGATGTCCATGAAATGTAGTAACGCCGAGCCCCGGCCACTCAGAGGACTGCGAGTGAGGGGAAACCGTATTCATATCCTGTCTTTTTTCCCCCCATTTACCTTATCTCCCATCTCGGTCTATATGTCTTTTGTCAGTGTCCATTGTGAGCCGTACAAAACCCACCTGGTATCTTTGTGAAATATCCGCTGCTGCTATGGATGAAAGGACAGCAACTGTCCCCGTGGATATCAATGCCTTCCCGTGCAGATATATTAAGATGGAATGATATTTATCGCTCCACGCCGTGCAGACAGTGTATTGTACAACTAATACCGGCCAATACAGGCTCTGCATGTGTTTTTTTCTTTTAGTTTTGATGGCTTTGCCCTCTATCAGCTCCTGCGGTACACTTTCAATATTATCCTGCTAAAAATATTTTAACAATGCTCTTCAGGGAGCTGCTGGCACACGACGCATCCTAAAACCTAAATTCGTAGTTCACTTGTCAAGGTGATAGTGTTGACAGGACAGCAATTTTTTTTTTTTTTTTAAGTAAAAGAAAAAAACAAATTATGATGAGAGAAGCCATAAACATAACCTCTGATAGGAGTTGGGACATTTTGTATGTATACTTGTGTATGATAGAGAGAGAGGGTGCAGCTGTCAATGTGCCAACTTTCCTCCTTCTCGTGTCCTGTCAACCTCTCCGCGCTCGCACGCTCTATCCCATGGTGCAGAACTGAGCGGGGTTAGGAAAGCCGTTCCGTGCCCCCCCCTCCTTCATCTCCCTGCCCCTGTCCATCATTCTGCAGCTGGAAATGTCAACCAGACAATTGCACCGCCGCGTGACATTCTGTCAACAGCTTTGACCCTTCAAATCGAAGCGGCCAACGCGCGCGTTGTATTGGTTTACTGTTAAACATCCGGGCTCCATATCTCAGGGTTCACGCTGTTTGACACAAACACTTTCCCGCATAGGTTTTCTGGCGTCTGCAGCTCCGAGCTCCTCTGTCATCGCGAGGCTCTGAGGTCAAGGCCCTTCGGACGCTCGAGAGCGATGACAGCCCAGAATGTTTGCATCATGACAACACGTCATACATGTCTAACAACATTTTGCAGCAGGGATGTTGAGCGCTGGTCTGTTAATAATATGACATGACATCTGTGTCAGACACGCAATATGCAACGGCTGTTTTTTTTTCTTTTTTTACACTCACTCATCAGATATCATGCACACAAGCACATATATAATAATACACAGTCACAACAATGCAGGGATTTGCAGAATTACAAACACATGGTGTGAATGTGACTCCACACCACAAGCATGATTCATTTTAATATGACGAATGGTTGAATTAAAGCTCATAGTGTCTTTTTTGGACACGTTATTGTTCTTATTACACACACAATAAGTACAATCACTCTACAAAGTGGGCAAACAGAATTTTGAGGATTGCAATTCAAATTAAGGCATGTGTTTATCTTTTTTTTCCCTCCACATTTAATAAAATCTCATACACTCCATGTAATTGTGCTCTTAACATCATTACTCCTTTGGCCCCTCGCAGCCTCTATATCTGTGTAATAATATTTTGCAGCTCATTATTGTCTAATAAAGTGTCACTTTCATTACAAAAAAAAAAAAAAAAACACATCCATAGCCAAGCGTTTTTATTCCAGGCTCATACTTACTGCTGTCAGATGTATGATAAAGACAATGATCAATGACACTAAATCAAAGCTGGTTAGTGGACTATACAAACAACACGGTTTCCAAATGACCTCTAAATCCACTCAGACTATTTGTCTTTCAGGTCTGTATATCATCTTATCGCAGAGAGATAAATGAGCTGCGTGTGCCACAAGTTTCCCGCCACGGTAAAGTCCCCTAAGACGTATAGTTATGACACAAAGATACGAACACTGCTTCAATCAATACAATATTAATCACAAATAAAGAACTTTATATAAGTCACTATTTATGAGTTTGCATGCACGCTTGTACTCGTCAGCTCTGTTGTACTTTAGTAGAATGAACATGTGGGAGTAATGAGTTTAGCAGTATATGGTATTCATGCACCGTGACGCTACACATAAAGGTGTGAATCCTGCAGGTTAGTGCGTAAATTCACAGTGTGAGTATTAGTGTGTGTTATAGGGTTCATTAAAAGCATCCCCAGTTCCCTTTGCCTCCAAAGGAGAAATTAACAGTAAAGTGTGAACTTTTCACCTTCTTAATGCACCTGTACTTAGCACCTTGAAACATCCTGCTGCTGTTTTCAATCATCTTTTTTATGTGGAAATATTGTTATTGATGTGGTTATATGTACGAACACTAAACACATTATATTGCACATATTCTTGTCTTTTTTTTTCTCTAGTATATGATAAGGAAGCCCTTGAAAATTAGATGCTTCTGATAAATTTACCTTCAAGCATAAGGTTTTTCTCTGTATTCCAGTGGAGAAAGATGCAGGAATAAAAAGAACACGTATAACCTCCTGCACTGAGAGAAACACATACTTTATCATGACCAACACAAGCTGTGAAAAACATGTCAGATGGAGATTCTCTTGCAAATTTTGTGACAGGCTCTCCTCCCTGTATCTATGTGTTTTACTGCAGGATGTGTGTGTGTGTGTGTGTGAATCAGTGCACAAGTGTGTATGCTTGTCTATCGGACCAGATGCACATGAGAAGTGCAGCTATTTTACCAGCTGAGAAAGCTAATGGATAAGTGAAGTGTTTTTTCCTCCTTAGGGTAACTAGAACATTTGGCTAATAACATTCACATATTAAAATCAGGCTTATTTTCCTCACACACGTCATTAGAAATTCAAACACTCAATATTTTCAGTGGGAGGTGTTGATTTTATGAATTGCACCTTTTTTTTAAAGTTATTAAGACAAACTGTAAAGATTTCAAACACTCTTCTTGAGTTTACTTGTCATTTATCTATAATTTGATTATGAAAGAGGTAAAATATTCTCCAAGCTCATTCATCAGCAGTGGTGGTGGTGCCGTTTTTTCCTCGAACATTTTCACAGCCTTAGGTAAAGGATCAGGCCTACTCGGGAGTGGGAAGCTTTGCTGCCACCAGCACAATAAGAAGGCGACAGGAAGCTAGCCAAGAACTCGCTTTCAGCAATAGCTGCTGGGGTCTAAGCAGCAGGAAAGTTGAACCTCGTAGCTTTTTCCGCACGTCTGCCAGATTCAAACATGAATAAATAAACACAGCAAGATCTGTCCAATTTTCCCACAGCCTCTGGGCTTTAAACCAGAATACTTCTGACACCTGCTATGATCATTCATTATCCTACCCTCACATGCATTATTACACATGTGCCAAAGTTAAAAATAGTTCTATCTATCCTTGATGGTTGCCAACGAATAAGTGAAATAAAGTCCACTTGCCGTGCTTATTGCCGGATGAGGAGATTACCGCTGGTTAAGCTGCTCCAACTGTGGTCCCTATGGCCAAATTATTCAACAGATTACAGTTCACTTTTTAGAAAACAAGAGATCCGTCTGGGAACTTGAGAGTTGCCTAAAACATCAAACGTCGATGCCTAAAGCGGCTCTATCAATAGCTAGGTTAAATGCTATTTGATGCAAAACAGTTCAGGAATAAAACAGTGATTGTGTATTCTGTTTCTGGCTCAATTAAAAAACAATACAACATTACTGGTGGGGCCGGTTAACCAGAACAAAAAGAATTCAACACTTTGGCTATTATTGTCTCCTACAACTTAATTGTGCTAACTAGGCAGATATTATAACCCACTAAAAGGACAGTGTGTAGTTTCTGGGCGTATCTAGTGGCAAAGAAATACAAAAAGGCCTGTTTCTAGAGCGATTGTTTGGTCTGTTTGGGGCTTCTTTAAAAAACATGAATTGAATTTACTGAAATATTGCAATAATTGTCTCAGAGCCAACAGGAGGGGAGCAAACTGTCAATCACAGCTGTCAATCAACACCCACAAGAGCAATAATTTCCTCAATCACCACCAGCACACTTATAGGACGGCTTGAATTTAGCCATCAAGGCCATAATGAATTGCGTTTTGAGGTTCCTTCACATTTCCACTTGGTTTTCACCAAACCTGTCTCCTGTGTGCTACATATTGATTAACATCTTAAGACACACACCCTCTTCTTCAGTCCAATTTGTAAAATGCTATGTTCCAAGTTGTAAGAAGCACTCAAAAGCTCTGGCTATTGGTTCAGATGGTCTCAGTCAGTCTTCTATTACTTCTGCACCCGTTGAGTGTTTGCTGGGGTTACTTGGGTCCACTGGAGCCAATCCCAACACATCACAGGTGAGAGGCAGGAATACACCCCAGACAAGTGTCTAGCCTATTCAGTAATACCATTCAGTAATACACTCACACCTATGGGCATTTTGGGGTCTCCAATCAACCTCAGCATGTATTTGGACTGTGGGAGGAAGCCCAAAAACCCAGAGAGAACCTAGCAGACACAAGAAGATCATGCAAACCGGTGACCCTGTGGGAGAACATCACTACCCACTGCTCCACTGCGTCGCCCTTGGATGCTCCCGTCATTGGGTTGAACTGCTGTCAATCAAACTACAGGTGGTGAATCTTTTGTAGTCGGTCCTCATTGGTTTTTGTGCCGGCTACCTCCAGAACCCATGCTCTGATCAGCTTGTGCGCGGTGCCAATGAAACAACTTTGAGACCATAACTAATGCTTTATTTGCACATAGAAACCAACGACTGAAGAGTAGCATTGCCATAAATAACCCCCCTTACTGCTCACAGTGCATTTCGCCTTAAGAGGTTAAGCCAACAAAGGCCTTTAACTGTCAGGTATTTATTACGAGTTATAGCGCTGGTTCAGTTGTGCATGACAAACCTTGCTGAACCAGGGGATAACTAACCTGAGTCTGTCTACGTCTGCCAGAGATTTCACATTGGATTGGATATGATCAGAACTACTGACACACAGAGCATTTTTTGGCCGTTGTATAGCCTAAAAATATGAGAAAATCTGAATAAAATAGTCATGAAAATAGTAATGACTTAATCAATTCATGAATTGTAAGACATTGTGTTGCAAAGCTGAAGATTTGTCAATAAACGATGAGCGCGGTGGATAAAAAGTGCAGCGTCTTAGCAAGGACCTTGTAAGACACATACAAAGCGAGGGAGAGTCGGAGGCAGAGTACAACCTGTCCACTGGAAAGCACCATGAGTTACAGGCTTACACACAAAGACTGACACGGGCAAGGAAAAAAAAACGGTGCTGGCTGAGAAAAGGAGGGAGGACGGAGAGACCACAGGGTTGTGGAGCAGAAATAGAATAAAGAGAGCACGGATCGTGGAGGAAATAAGAAATACAAACTATTAAACAGTGAAGAACGGGGAAAGGGAAAAAGCGAGAGCAGAGAAAAAGACTGAGAAAGCTGTCTAAATAAAGAAAAGAGAGGCAGGCGATTAGTTGTGATGTGTTGACTTGATGTGTGTGTGTGTGTGTGTGTGTGTGTGTGTGTGTGTGTGTGTACCTGCTGATGAAGGATAGAGAGAGAGAGGTAAAGAGGTAAAGAGAAAGGCCACCAGCCAAGCGGTCTAGTACCATCCTGGGAGAAACAACATCTGTCTCAGCAAAATAGAGAGGAGCAATCAATATCTATACAGTTAAGGTGTGTGTGCTACTGGTGCATGTGTGTGTGCTACTGGTGCATTGGCCAATGCGGTTTGCTTACACTGCATCTACAGTATGTGCTTGCATTTCTGTGGGAAATATGTGAATGTGCATATCCTTTTTTTTCTCGTTAGGGCGCCGTTGCCATGCCTACTTTACTTTGCGTGGATTTGTGTGACAGATTGCATTGTTTCCGCGTTCCAGAATGTGCGGCTTCCCACAAGCCCGAAGCACGCGGTCGATGTGCCGCCTTTTATCTCATCTCTAACCTTTCTTCTCACAATATTACAGCCATAAATACGCCCAAGAAAGGAGGCTGTAATCTCACTGAACAGCAGCACAAAACCAAAAAAAAAATCTGTTTTATTCGGTGTCCAAGCCTCACTGGAAAGTTCCATTGAAAGGGGCCCTTTTTATTAAAAAATAAAAGAAGAAACTCTGTGGTAAGGAAGAGTGTGAGAGGGCGTTGCTGCTTCACGTCTAACTAGGGACTCCTGGATCTAAAAAGCACGCTATTTTTTACATAAATAGTCCACTAATATTTAAATATTATGGTATAACGTGGTCAGCTTCGTGCAATCCTTTCTGTGACCTGTGGAGAACACAGAGTGCAATCCCGGTAATGGATTCCCATCCCTTACATGCGTTTACGGTGCACGCCGTCAATGGTTTTGTATTATGAAAATAGAGTTCCATCTATCACCGGGAAAGGGAGTGCATAAACATCTCATCCGAGTGGACGCGCCACTGACACGACGCACGGATTCCTGATGGATTAAAGTGTGTCTGCGGCTACCCAAAAGACGAGCACACACACTGTATATGTGCTGAAATGTATTTCTGTGCGTAACCTTTGAAGTGTAATAAAAAATGGGGAGAAACACTCTGATCTCCCGGAGAGAATAACCCTGTTGGTCAGATTCAGTGCAATCAAAGGGACCGTCTGTTTCCCGACGCGTGTCAGGGGGAATTAAGACGGCCGAATGAGGAATCAAATCACACAGCGTTTCCTTTCATCTCTCATCTTGAATCGATAGCATGTCATAAAGCGTGTTGGAGGAGACCTTGCAGCAGCCTGGCACAATCCAGGGATGAACTGCTTCTTTATATATATATATATTTTCGCAATATATATCCACACACGTTCAAATATAAAGGAGCTTCATGTGACAGCTCCAACGTGAGGATCTGCCTTTACAATACAAACATTTCCGTCATCCAATTTAGTCAGTTTAGGCTCTTCCTGCCCGCGTGTGTGATGGATGTCCAGAGACTCGGCTTTGATGTTCAGGCCCAGACTGTTAGAGTATTCAGGTTGACTTTGATAAACCCCATTAGAGTGTCGCTATCTCTCTCCTTCTCTTCCTCACACACACACACACACACACACACACACTTACAGGCTATGAGCCTCAGAGGAACGAGTGTGAGGGCAAAAATACAAGGTTGCCCTGACACTGTATTAAAGACGGTTAAGTGAGTGAGGAAGGATCTGTTTACAGGAAAAGAGGCGAATTTATAGCGCCGGCTGAGGATGAGCGACGGGGGAAAAGGAAAAAAAAAAAAATCAGATACGGAAACAGGGGCGTGTTACAAAAGATTTACATATGCAATTTCAGACTTTAGTCGCCGTAAAAAGTTGATGTATATCTCGGCGTCACCGGAGACAGCTGGTGGTTCTGTGAGGGGGCAGAGCAGCTGCGGTAGTTGAACGTCAGCTTAATCATAAAAAAAAAAAAAAAAAATGAATGATTCCTCCAGAAGTCTGGCGGAGGTCGCTACTCTACATGCACGCCAGCGCAACGCCCCATTCACCACTCGCCACTATCTAAATTGAAAAGAGTATTTATACCAACTTCGGGATCAGAAGTTAATGGAAGCAGTCATGCATCAATTGAGTTACATAAAAATGTCCTTTGGAAAAGGATGAGATAACTACATCCTTTTAAAAGATTTTTAATTTTCTCAAATTGGCTTTTTGTGTCTGATAGAGGGTGTCGTGTGTGTGTGTGTGTGTGTGTGTGTGTGTGTGTGCGTGTATGTTGGTGGGGGTCACGGGCGTAATGTGAGTTTTAATCAGACATCAGACAGGGTATTAACAGGAGGACGTGTTAAAAGAATAGGATCAAATAAAGATTTCTCCCCAGTGTAATGAAACGCTGCTCTTTGGTGCGCCGGCTAATCACAGCGAAGCCGAGACGCGGCCCAGACTGGTCAGAGCCGTAAAAAAAATAAGGTGCAATGACAGAGGTGGGGAAAGTAATTAAGATGGAGATTGCACTGGTAACTTGCCCCCTGTCATAACGCTTGTAATGAAACCTTTGGCACAAAAGGAGGACTCTTTGGTTGACTTGCCCTGGCCTCATATAAACTCTTGAGTCACTGAGTATCTAACGCCTCTCTTATAATCCCATCTGCTAGTTTATACAAAGGAAATGCCGAACCCACAACACACACACACACACAAACACACACACACACACACACACACACACACACACACACACACACACACACACACACACACACACACACACACACACACACACACACACACACACACACACACACACACACACACACACACACACACACACACACAAACTCTTTCCCTCTGTCTGATGAACTCGGCCTCACATTTAATGAAAACCAAAAAAACCAATCCCATCGGATTGCCCTGAGATCACCCTAAAGAGGTTTTCAGCCATGTTGAGGAAACACAAGCTGTGCCAAAAAAAGAAAAAAAAGCAAAGCCGTTTAATGTGGCCCACTGAACCATATCTGCTATGTTCTTTAAGGAGTTAATAGATCTTTGGTTGAGTAGTGCAACTAAAGAGGGTTAATTTTCATCCTGGTTTAACTAAATAAGACATTTTCTTAAAAAGATTAAATTGACTGAAATCAAGAACAAAAAACTTGAAATAAGCTAAAATATAATATATAATATGGACTAATTCCAAGATATTTTTGCTTGTTAAGATGCAGTTTTTGCAGTGTGGCTGAGCCTAAATACTCAGCAGCAAATGTTGCTTGTTTGCTCCATTTTGATGCATCATTAGTTAACTTTTCAGCAGCGTGTGTTTAAACACAGACCTATCCCCACAGTTTCTCTTTTTCTGCCAAACGCTCCTCAGAATTGGCAGAAATCAGCGGTCATGAAGCCAGCGAGGGATCACGCCCTTGGCATTGCACTAGCAACTCCTACTGGTGGGTTGGGGTATGTGGTTGTTGGGGGGGGGGGGGCAGATCCACTACAGGTTAAACTGTCCAGGCGACCTATCAGGTCATCATGGGTTTTATCATGCAAACCTTCCTCCTGCAGAAGGAGAAAAAACAGAAAAAGAAACCCCTCCCTCTATAACTAGAGCCAGCAGCAAATGAATATTTAAGGTACACCAAAGCTCTTCCCTCCACACACTCAATTTAAGCGTTTACTTCTGCCACCATCTAAGTTTACACAAAGCCTCACCATCTCAGTGCGAGAAAATCAATGACTCAGACGTCCTTCCTGATCTCAGTCGATCTCTCCTAAAGCTGCGAGCACACAATGAGGTATTGTACCATGTTCTCAGCGGCCGAGGAGACCAGTTCATGATGCACGGTTACAAAGACGAGAAATTGTGCTTAAGTTGGCCGGAATCCCTGGATGTGGTCTCAGGGAATTAATGGCTCTTGTCTTTGGGAGGCTGGTGTGTTTCGGTACAGTACTTCATGCAAAATTCTGCATACAGGAAATTAATTTCCTGTTTTTATATCACATATAACACATACCGTCTATAACAGAAACACAAGAGTTAGAAAAAAGAAAATGAAATAAATCCGGAGGTAAAGTTGGCAGACTTTTGAAACACTGTGAAATAAAGCGTTGCCCATGGGGCCGCAAACTTTTCAACCGAGCCACACGGCCTAATCTTTTCTAATTCGAGAAAAAAGAAAATGATGTCCTTGGAGGACAAAGCTATCTTGAAAAAAGGACCGGTGATTTCAATCTCACTCGAATTCTACAATTTACCAGAAGAGCTCCAGAAAGGAGGACAGCTGCAAATTATGCCCGAATATGTAAGATGGCTGTAGATGGCGAGGCCGGTTATGATAAGTAACGGCAAAATACGTGCAATGCTGACAAAAGATAAAGATCAGTAATTATATACTGTACTCTGCAAGTTGACTTCACTTTACTGTTTTCTTTTTTCCTGACAAACAGGCCCCGTTTTCAACTCTCCGCATATAAACCACAAAAACAACATCATCCCTATAACAAACTGGGCTGCAGAATAAAAAGGATTTTTTGATCTGAGGGTTCAGATGCAGCCACTCAGCGGAGGTCTCGGATGTACGTCTGTGTTTGTGTGCAGGGATTAGGAGTAGAATACAGATTTGAGTGGTTTCCCCCAGCTAAAATCCAGCTTGAGAAAAGCCTCAGATGAGAGCTGTCGACGCAGAAATCAGAGCATCCTTGTGTCTGCATCTGCGGGACTCAATAAACATCTTTCTCCACCAGAAAGTAAAAAAAAAAAAGGCAACTGCTTCTTGTCTTGTTTACACAGAGATACAGACAAACAGCACTCTGCAGCTCAGCATGGGTGATCATTGCAGGACGTTTCTGCAGAGTGCAGATTTATTTTGTAGCAGAGAACAGATATAGGCTCTGTATCCTCAGCAAGGGAAATCTGCTGTCCTGCAACATTCCGTTTTTATAAAAGTAGCATCACAACTGAATACAGATTATCTAAAAACGTGCCAAAAGGATGAATAATCCACTTTTCTGACAAACTGAAGGATTCCCCCAAAAACAATTTCACCCCCCTGCAGCTAATCAGATATTTCATTATACGGAATAAATAAACAACCACAGTGCATGCATGAGGGAAGAGAGAAAAAAATCAGCAAGGCTCAGTTTCAATCCTGGAGATATGAAGCCAAACAACTGTCACAGAAAAAGAAGAAAAAAGCTGTTATCTAGTAATGGGTTTTTCATGCACAGCGATTTAAACACAGTGGGGAAAAACTGCTTGGGCAGTTTAAGGGGAAGAGAAGCAACGTGTGCGCATGTGCAGCGCTGTATCATGAGAAGTCATTTGCATGCATGTTAGGCACAGAGGCTTATTAGTAGCCACTAGGTAAAAGCCAATTGGCATCCTCTTGCAGACGGTGGTGAGAAAAGCCAGTGTCAGCTCGATGAATATTCAGATGGATGCAGAGCCTCCAGGGGACACGGAGCAGCCCCAATCTTTTATCAGCCTTCCTCACAGCGTGGCCCTAACCTATTCGCAGCGATCCAAATCGTTCCCTGTACGGCTGAATACCTCTTTTCCTTTTTCTTTCTTCTGCATCTCTTGTTGGGTTTTGCTGCCCTGTAACATGTACAGCGTGCACAGCACTATGGCTTTATTCTTCTTGCTCTTTCTCTGCTTCAGTTTCCCCAAGCCAGAGGTTTTTTTTTTTCCCCCCCTTGTATAGGGGAATAATGAGAGCCAGCAGTGGTGGGTGGCCATGTGCGTCGCATTGTATAGGGTGCTGTGATTAATCGAGCTTGCCAAATGGAAAATGAAATGCCAGCAAGGCCGTGCTGTTCAGCAGGCTGTCAGTGTTTGTCTGGGTGCGAAACAGAGATGAACACACATGATCGACTTCCTGACTTTTCCGGGTCCTTGCTCTCGGTAATCTGCCAGAAAGACTTCAGTCATCCGCTGGTAGACGACGGTCTTAATTGACTTTGCTGGACTCCATTGGTCTACAGTCTGTGGTCTGGGAGGAAAAAAAGAAAAACATGCTCTCCAACACCCGGCGCACCTCAATAATCACAGATGGATGAGCAATTTGAGCTGTGACAGGAACGAGAAGAGATGAGGGAAAGCGACACCTCGCCCAGGAGCCGCCGTTGTGACAGTCTCCTTCAGCCGTCGTGACTCAAGGTTTCGGTGCCGAGCAAATGCTTAACACCTCTGGCCATAACGGCAGAAAAACAACTGCATCGGAACATTGCGTGATCCGCTTCACGCCTCCGGGAAAAAAAAAAAAAAAAAAAAAAAAAAATGTCACACACAGGACACCCACACTAAACTTTTCAATTTTTATTCCCTAATTTAAATTTCACCTGCTACTTTCCTGCAGGAGCCGTTCAGCAGGCTGCGAGCTCACGTAATAGATCTTTTGGGTGCAATAATCCTTCACACAGACAGGGGAAAACAAGGGGAGTGCAGGTATTTTTCTGTTAAATTTAGGCTTCGGCCTGGCTGGAAATTCTGCCATTATCGTTATGACTGAGTTGTTTTCAGCCATCACTCCAACCATCACTCTCCCGGTGCTGATATACTGCAATGGAAACGTACACTTTTATGTTACACTGTTTAATGATTATGTGCTTGCGTGTGAAGCTTTGTTCCACTTGTATAACTCTTGTGTGAGAAAGTGCAGTGATGCAGAAGCAAAGCGGTGCAATTCGTCCTTCAAATTCCGCTTCCCAGCAGATTGATGCACAGGCAGAACTCCAGCAAGAAACACTGATAAGTGATGAAGAAAGTGCCAACTGTTGTACCAATTAACTGCCAAGGTTGTATATTCTAAAGGGTCACAAAGTGCTCCCTAACATACCACAGTGGGCGTGGGTACGCCCATAAATCGGAGTGTTTGACTTTGCTTTTTGTCCCTCTGCCCAATGCAGAGTCAGAGTTACAGACCCGTCTGCATACGTGTGCAAAAAAAGCCCTGATGGCCAGATAAGGGAGAGGCAGTGGGTTGGGTTAAAGGACGGGTCCATCTGTTTTTTTAATTAGACCCTAAATTCTACATCAATGTTATGTTCTACTCACCCAAGGTGTTATTTTCACATTTGGAGATCTGCTGTAGATTTTGTATGTTGAAGATATCATGAAACAGCTTCCTATGGGCAAATATAGGTTGTTTCTAGTCTATTCTATAATATTGTGTCATGTTTTACACCATCCTCGTTGTTCAGTTTTTAGATTTAGTACGTGTTTTTTGACAGCCCACAGACCAGCCCTTCATTGATTGTCTAGTTACCTCAGCTGGTACAACACCTGGATAACACCTTCTTCCATTTGGAGAGAGAACCTGATGTGATGGCAGCCATCTTCCTTGCAAATCTAGCAGCTAAAATTATAAAAAAAAATAAATAAAAACTGAACACACTGACACACACCTATGCTGTGGTCTGCATCACTTTGCCCATAGAAAGCTGTTTCATGATATCTTCTGCAGATCTCCAAATGTGGAAATTATGTTTGGATGTAGAATTAAGGGCCTAATTGAAAAAAGCGGTCTTATCCTTTATTTGAGGGGCAGCCCTCCATCTCCCTCCCAAACCCCTCCCAAACCCCTTCAGACCCAACGTCCCAAACCCCTTCAGACCCAACGTCCAGGACAAACTGGAGGCCCTCTCACACCCTGACGCTGCAACGCCAGCGAGACACTTCCACAACCATCTGGACTTCATGTGGCCGACACCGGAACAGACCGGCAGACTCGTGGGGGCAGCTGGTCATTTTGTTGAGCCCTCCAGCAGCAACCAAACGAGACCGGCTTACTCCACCTGCCCCAGACCACCCCCCCAGCACCTCCCCCCCCAATGACGGAGTGTGCACTGCAGCCAAATGAGGCTGTAGGACGTTATCCGGTACGGCTGATCAGAATCTATGAAACAGTGGAATCACCCCAGCAGATCAGCAAGAGGGAGAAACAGCCAAGAGATCCAAGGGATACGCATCTCCCATTCCCAAAGACCTAAGAAGCACTGGTTGTGAGTTTCATCGGTGAAACGGCTGGACGTGTTTGCCACCAAAAACAGCCTGAAGGAGACTGGCAGGGTTGGAGAAAAAGCCCCTTCACTTCCAGCTGGACGATGGCTTTCTGCGTGTCATTCTCCTCCTGTTTATCCCCACATTCCCTGTCTCCTCCTTCTGTCCAATAAAGACACAAAACGGCGTAATAATCGTTAACAGACGATGAGAATGATGATACTGTAAAATACCATCCTGATGTCCAGAAAACCAAAAAAGGGGAGAGAGCTGATGTGTTTTTGAGGGGGTCATATTGTTGATCTGCACGAAAAGAGGGAATGATAGTTCACCGAGTGACAGATTTAGGCCACAGTTTGTGAAATATGATCCAGGGCTAGTGAACACAGGATTTACACACACACATATACATATGAAAAAAGAAGTGCTGCACATTAGAGACACATGAGAGACACAGACCTACATAGACAGAAGAGATGTGTGCAGCAAGAATAGACGTGGAGAACTAAAACAAGAACATTTCCAAATGTACCATATCTCTTTAGGGGGGAAGAAAATAAGCGAAACAAAGCAGAGGAAAGCCTTAGGACCACGAATAAGTTGCATTGTAGCACAGCAGTGGGAAAACAGACAGGGCTTTGATCTATTACAATGAACATCTTAAAATACACACAGCATGCTGTGTAGTGTGACATTCATATGGAAAAGAGGTGTACACCTGCAACTAGAAGGCATGCATGCAGCAGAAACTACAATAATGTTGCATCTAACAGCTGCAACTCCAGAGTTAAAAGACCTAACAAAAACTCTCTGGGCGAAAAAAAGCAAATATGACGTTGGTCTGATTAAACTTGTGCA